>VZRX01012405.1:16518-80341 GCA_013398075.1 Notiomystis cincta
TTCCTTTTTTTTTTTTTTTTGTCCACTGACACTTCTGTAATAGAGGAGGTAAAATATTCTTCATTATCCTCTCCCCAGAATGTGGAAATCTTCAAAGAGGAGGTAGGAGGGAGGTTAGCTCCTCCAGCCTCATTTCCCTACTGCTGCCATTCCTTGGCTGTTCATCACAAAATGAGCCCACACGCCCATTGCATCGTGGCACCGAGCCCGTCGTATGTTTTGCCTTTTCTTTTTTTTTTTCCTTTTTTTTTTTACTCCCCTAAAATTATTTCACGTTGCAAACCTGGCCATTATTTCATGCTGTTTAAACTATATTTGTAGTCTTTGATCACACATAAGTAGACTGAAGTAAACTGCTGATAGTGAAGATATTGTTCTCTGCGTTTCTCCTCTCGCTTTGTTCATTTCATTACGCCCATAAGCTCGCACAAAATGTTCATTGTGGCGGTGCACCTTTGTTATTAATTCTTGTGGTGCCCCACATATTTTTATGGAACGTGGTTCATTCACAAATGGAATGATTAGGGAGTCCATGCCGGTGTGCAAGGGTTTATTTCACACACAACACACAATTATTTGCACCCCAAACACATATTTATCGCTATAAACAAGGGGACCAAACCATCGTGTCCTATTTATGTCCTGGAAATACTTTATAATCCAGCTGCCAGGGATCATTGTCAAACTAAAATCTTGTTGACTTATGGACATATATTGCTGCCTTGAGACCTGGTACAGCAGAGAGACACAACACCAGCCAGAAATATCTCACCCAGAACATCCCGCTTGACACCTGGGTGTCTCCTTATCCTTGGAACCATTATTTACAAGGAGGTGGAGGAATTAAATGGAGAACTGCAGTGAGGAGGTGGGAACTGATTTGTTGAACCCCAGCCTGGCTCCTTCTTCCTTCATTTTTAATCCCCATGGATGAGGACGTGGCCATGCTGGAGGGTCAGGCTTCTTTTCAAAGGGAACAGGTACCTAATCCCACTGACTGGCCTCGTTTAGTGGGAGACAGATGTCTGGTTCCCAGGTTGCTCTGCAAATCACAGCGAGTCACTCCATCAAGTAATTAAAAAGCTGCCCATGTGCAGGACGTGGATAAGCTTCTCTCCAGCCCTGCCTGCTCCACGCCCGCGTGTCTGTCGTGTGCAGAGCACAAAGGTGTGATTTCTGTATCATTTACCTTCTGCCTACTTTGATTTGCCCTTATGATCTATTATTCTAGTTACTAGGAAAGAGAGAGGTAAAAAAAAAACCACATCCATTTTTTCTCCTGAAAACCAGCAATCCTGCCCCTCCACCTCAAGTCCAGCAGTGCAGGGAAGGTGAAATAGGAGGGCAGGTGTGAGGTGTGATGAGAAGAAGCTGCTCAACTGCATCCATAGAACCATAGAATACCTTGAGCTCGAATGGACCTACAAGGACCATCAAGTCCAGCTCCTGGCCCTGCACAGGGCAAACCCCTGAGCAGGGTAATTGGAGGAGGCCCCAGAGTCATGTCTGAGCAGGGGACAAGGTGGACCCTTCTAATCTATCAAGGAAAGCTTTGGGATTTGGCACTGGAAATATTGCCCAGAGAGGTTGTGGCTGTCCCATCCCTGGAAATATTGAAGGACATGCTGGAAGGGCTTGGAGAACCTGCTCTAGTGGAAGATATCCCTGTTCATGGCAGGGGGGTTGGAACAAGATGGTCTTTAAGGTCCCTTCCAACCCAACCCATTCTGTGGTGATTCCATGATGGTGTTTTCCCTTCATCCCCTTCCTCCTCAGGTGAGGTGGGCATATGCTGCTGCAGATGTTCCCAGCAGCTGCTCCTCTACCACTTGCACAGGGGTTTTCCATCCCTAAATGGCTTCATTCTGATGTGTGGGGCAATCAATACTCCGTGATGGGTTCCAATAACTCAGCTTGCAGCCTGTGATATGTGTTTTAAAGCCCCAAACTCTTCCTTGGAAGGCATCTTCTCTTTCTAGCCTTGGTAAATACAGTGTCCAATTGTGAAATGCTGATATTGTGCAGCATGGAAAAGGCTTTTTTCCCCCTGACTTTTATTATATACAATTGATTATACACCATTTTTCTCTCCTTCTGAAACCTGCACAATTGGACTCATGTCGCCAGAAGAACCTGCTGTTACCCAGCCCCAGGGAGAAGAAACAGAGAACAGGAAGAAAGCCATGTTTCAAAGCTCTTAAAAGTTTTAAAAAACCATTTCTCTACAAAACATCTTGCAGCTCTGTGTGTCAGGGGCCTTGGGATTGTCACACATTACTGGGGCCACCACAGCAGTCTGAGTGCACTTGTGTGTGAGCATTTCCAGGCAGAGAAGAGCTCGCTGCCATCCTCTCCCAGGCCAGTCTCCTTCCACAGTCAGGATACGAGTGTATTTTTGCACCTCACAACCTGCCAAGGCGAGGGCCACAATGTCCCAGAGATAAGTGGGGACCAAACGAAACTTGAGAACGGAATGGGTTTGCTGAATGCAGGGTTTGACTCCTGGTCTGGAGGCTGTGGGAGAACAGAGCCTGGATAAGAGCAGAGATGTGGCAGAAGAGAGAATATCAAGCCAGAGACATGGCCCAGAGGTGGCTTTTTGAAGCCTGGGTCATGCTTCATCAGCAGGCTGGTCTGCTTGCCCAGTGCCACGTGGAGCTGTTGGTCTGGGCTCCAAGCAGTGATGAGCACACTGGGATTCACTGGCCCAGCATTGCTGATGTGGGTCCACCCTCCAGGGCCTGGGCAGCACAAGCTCTGGGCTCTCTGCACCTCTCTCCACTCGTAGATGGACCATGAAGAAGCAGGAACTCAGCAGGAGATGCAGCATTAAGCTCTGGGGTGAGCAGGGAAGGAGCTCGTGGGGATATTTCCGGGGTTGCCAGAACCTCAGCAGAGGTCTCAGGTCTTTTCCCTGGAAGTGGTGGCCACCTGGATGCCCTTGTGAGCCCTCACCACTGCCACGAGCCCAGAGCAGCCCCTGGCTGTGCCACCAGGAGTAGCTGGGCCCACCAGTGCCCCTGGCTCTGCACAGGTGACACACAGCACGTAGCATTTACACAAGGAAGGGACCACCTGAAGCTCCCCTCCCAGCTGGGCTGAGCTACAGCCACCTCACCATCTGGCTGCTCTGTGTCCTGCTGACGTGGAACTGTCAGGTGAATCATCCTCACCGTGCACCAGGTGAGCTGAGTTTAACTTAGAGCATCACAGGAGGTGGGAATGGCTTGAGCCTCCAGATGCTTCTGGGAGGAAAGAGGAGGATGCTAAAAATATTCCATAGAATCCTAAACTCAGGTTGGGTTGGGTTGGAAGGGATCTTTAAGGTCATCCAGTCCAACACCCTGCAATAAGCAGGGACATCTTCACCTAAAAAACCATCACTGACTTGATTAACATAAAAATAAGAGTATGCAGAACAAGAATTGTCCTTTTTAGTGTGGGTGTTCAAAGGCTTGATCACCATTTGGGTGGTTTTCGTGGATTATTCCTTTATAAAAATGAAAAAGGAACCTAACACAGAGACAGCTTGTAAAGGGCCAAACTAGCCTTCCTAACTGCGAGCATTTCCACAGCCTCCAAATTCTCCTCTAATCACAATTATATATAAACACAAATGCACACACACTATCTTTACTTAGCTGGGAAAATTCCCATGGCTGGGAGTCCCCAGATCATCCTCTGGTCGTGATTAAATACACACACACACACACACACACAAATAAATAAGTAAATAAATAAATAGCTTAAGGAAAAAAAAACCCAACAATATTTTCTCCACTCTTTTTTGTTTTCTCTATCACATCTGATAAATCACTGTGATTCCCTGAGTTATTGCAGTGTAGATCAGCATTGCAACAGCTTTTGGACACCACAGTTTTGCTACCCACGAGCGTAGAAACACTGTGTGGCTGAGCTGTTATTTTAGTGACTGAGAAACCCTGAGGGACTGGGAAGGAGCAGTAAATGCACGCTGCTGGTGTGGAGAGTTGCCTTCTGAAAAGGATTTCAGGGTCGAATGCTGTCTGTGTTTACCCTGTGTAAATCAGGTGGAACTCCACTAAAGCTAATAGAGGTAGTCTGGTGTCAAGCCCACGCGGATAAAAGGATCAGGCCCTCTAAGCTTTAAAGTTATGAGTCTTTTCAAACTGCAGATCTACTGTCAACATTTCAGTGATTACTTCTCTTTTTTTTTTTTTTTCCCAACACACAAACATAAAATAGTAACAAGATTATCAGATTAAAGAGCCAAAGAACAGCCAGTTTATTATACTCCTGCGTCTAAAAACACTCAGATCTTACAGGTTTCCTTCCCACTCTGCATCTTGAGGGGGGAGATCAGTATGTTTGTTTTTATTTGTTTTTTTTTTTTTTTAATGGCAGCTGAGTATAGGCATGTAGGAAAATAAAATTGCCACAATATTATGAATTGTACGGTGCACTCAGCAAGAAAAAAGCACTCCCAGACGCCCAGAACAACCCTTCTGAACATTTCAACTTTAAAAAAAATTAAGTCTTTGCTTTCTTTCTGGAAAGAAGAAATCAGAGGACAAACAGAATGAAAAGGACAGAGCTGTTTAAAGCTAAAAATGTGCAAATGCTGCATTCCTTCTGGGAGAGGGAAGAAACCCCCCAGCCCAGCACCTCTGCACCAGTATAAATTATTTAAATCAGCGATGGTTTGCGTTAAGGGTCTCGAACAGATTGCATAACTGTTGCACAACTAATGTGTACAAGTGTGTCACTAATTTAATTTTAATTTTACTGTATGAGTTTGTATAAGATCCCCCAGCTGTCATGTGCTCATCATCTGTCACAGAACTATCACTAAGCCATGCTGGGCTAAGACAGGATTATAAATGATGAACTGCCATGTGCTCTAAATCTTCTTATTTGCCTAGCCTGGAAGGTATGCCCTGCAAAATTTGATTGGCAGGGCGCTCTATTCTGTCAATTGACTTTGAAGGCCCCTCTCCACTGGCGCGGGGGGCGGCTCTCAGTGGCCGTATTGAGTGTCACCTGCTGACTCCAGCACGTGCCTGACCCCGAGGCTCCTTCCCGGCATCCCGGGCCCGGCGCTCCGGTGGCACGTGCGGCACACCAGGGCATATGGCTGGGTGCAGAACGGAGCAACTGAAGCCAAGCAGCCCTGCGCTGTTATTACGGCAGATGGGGGAAGCGTGGCATTCAATATTAAGACAGATGCCACCTCCTTATTCCACCTGTCTGGAACTTGGACATGGGACAGAATGAACTGTCTGCCTAATAATTAAGGAAACAAAGAGTGCATTTGTGCAGCTCAGCAGAGCCCCGGCTCTGCGGCGCATGCACGGCAATAATTGTCGGCGATAACAATAAGGAAACGTAGAGCGGGGCTCATCAGATGTTCGGATACGTACGCACAATTACAGTAGGAAACTGTACTGTTCCCAGCTGCTTTTGTAGCCTTTTATTTAGGCTGGTTGTGTATTAAGTGAAACAAGTTGGCTGGCATTATTACTATTATAAATAACGCTTTAAAATTACAGTGAAGTTCCCGAAATAACAAAGCGCCTACCGTTCCCCCTAACAGTCCCCGCTGCTGTTGTGCTGTGCCCTTTCTTGCAAATTTGCTCTTCGCTTCTCAGTAGTCAACTGTTTTTGTGGCAGCCAGAGAGAAGAAAAACATTCCTTCCAGGGCCACTATTATTTCTGCGTATTTTTACACAACAATTTGCCTCTTTCTTTGGCGGTGTTAAAAAAAATTAAAAAAATAAAAAAAAGATAACTGTGTTAAAAAAGAAGGCCTGGCTTCTCTGCATTTGCGCTATGTTACGTTTCTGTTATTTAATCCAGCTTAATTTGGAACCAATTATGGTTGGACCCGCCGTGCTTTGTGATGGGAATGGTTTTGCTGGGGAGGGCTCCATCCTTTTCCTGGGTTGGAGCCTGGGCTCGGGGTGGCCACAGGGCTGGGCTGGTGGCACCAGCCACGCTGTGCCATGGCCCCAGTGCAGCCCCTGTGCCCCCAGGACCCCGCAGGGTTTGGGGTCTGGGGCTGTGCTGCGGGCTCAGTGGCACCTCTGCGTAGGCCAGGCTTGGGTGTGAGGGCTGCCAAGTGGCTGGCCCGAGGTATGGACCCCATTTTCAGGGTGAATTCCTCCCTCCTAAGGGAAACCCAAACCATGGAAAAATCCAGTGCTGCTGCTGGCAGCACCAGTCTCCCCACTGTGCATCTGCACAAGCCCCTGAGTTCAGTGGAATTAGGTGCTTGCACACAAAACTGAGCAGGTGTGGGTGTGTTGGCTGGGCAGAGACATTTCTCTGTAGAAGCAATATGCAATTAATGCCTATGATTGAGGACCTAACGTAATCCAGGAGGTATTTTTAGTATCTACTTACCTACCTCCAACCCTCTTTTAAATGCCTCGTACTGATGTGATCACGCCCATCCTTAAATCTTTCTAATTAATTTTGTTCTCTTTTGACTGAATGAATTCAAAGGCAGCTTAAAAAAATCATCTGTGTGTCTGTCCTGGGATTTATCTGTAGATGGCAATTGGAACAGAGATGAATAAGTTGCAGAGAATGAAAATGCAGGAGCAAGTGTTAAGGGCATGTTTACAGTGTATACATTATATACAAGATTAGGGACATGCAGAGTGCCTATTGTCTCAGCAAGCCATGAAAGTGGCCTTTTATGTTTATACAGATACATTTGTATATACCTACTGGCAGATATATGTATATAATCTCTATAAATAAAAATGAATAATTGAATTTTTTAAGGTAGAAAGATTGGGTGCACACCACAAGCAAAGCTTGGTCCTCATCAATTTATATGCATATATAAATATATACGCTCATTTAGGCACATATACATTTAAATATTTACAGTACAGCATGACTAATTAAACATCATAGGGGTGTGTGTGTGTGTATTTAAATATGTACACAGACAGGCATGCTGAACCTGCTGTAATTCTGTAATAATTCTGTAATCATTCTCTAATCATGGGTTGTTCTATATTTCTCTTTTCTAATTTGTAATAGGTGAATTTAAACCAGACAGCTCATCCTCAGGAAAAAAAAAAACAACAACTACCAGATGTATGAGACTCTCCAAAGCACAGAAATCACCTGCAACAAATTGCAAAAAGTAATCAAAGCCCAAACTTTTTTTTTGTAGTAGTAGTAGTAGAAAAGGCAGCATTAAAAAAGACACAGATACATATTACAAGATGAGGATCAATTTGAAAAGATCCCACAATATCTGTTACCAAGAGCTTTGTTAATCTTTAAAAACCTAGAATGATTATTTATACAGGAGCTGTGAATTAACCAGGCTCTAATAAATAGCTCACAGGCACGTGTGTCAAGATTGTGCTTTTTGTTTTTATATGTGTCTGCATTTGAGGGGGAAAGAAAAAAAAAAAAGAAAAAAAGGAAGCTATTATTTGTTGATTTTTTTTCCTGTAACAATTATTTCAAATTAAAAGCCCATCTGACGAAAGGCATATGGATGGAGAGGGGGTTCAGTCCTAATTGAACAAACCAGGACTCGTGAGGTTAATTACAGATATTAACGCTGTTGTTCTTCAGCTTCTTGCCCTCACGAAGGCTCCAGCTTCCAAATGACCTGGCTCCAACAATAAGACTCTCTTTAGCCCATTAACTAATTGATAAAAATGTGAGTGTTTAGAATGAGTCTAATTAAATCACCGAGCCTTACAATTACGAGTCCATTTGGTAGCTGTCGGGAGATGGGTAACCTCAGCTGGCATTGTAGGCGAATAAAAGATAAAAATAAAAGGGAGCTTAACCAAAGATCATTTTGAAAGCTGTTCATTTGAAGACAAAGTACACATTTGCCTGAAATGTATACATACACCACTTCAGACTAGCACAGTGTCTTGAAAAGAAAATGGAGCGTTTAGCAATCATGATTTTTTTTTTCCAGCGCATGCATGAAATTCTCAACAGGCTGTGTGATGGAATGAGCTGCTTTTATAACAATTTCTGAGTTACAGGGACTACCCAGATGCTTTGGGAGTGCCCAAACTGTTGATACCAGGTACCACTACGTTATTAACAATTTCTTCTCTTGCTTTTCCTAACTGCAAACCGTCTGCAGGCTGACCTCCCTCCTCTCCCATTCTGGTTGTGGCTGCTGCTGCAGGGACAGTCACCAGTTTTGAGGTGTCCCACTGGTGACAGAGAGGCAGATTTGCTCATACACAGCACAGGTGCCCTTGGTGAGGGAGCTGGAAAATACCTGGTGTGTGCAGGTTCCTGTTGAAGCTGTGCCTAATGTCCTAAGCATCACAGGCAATTTTCATCTCCCTGTGTCAGGCAGAGATTTAGATCTAAAAAAAGGATGGAGAGGTAGGTGACATGGTTTGCTGAAGGAATGGCTTCCACAGAAGGAATCCTAAACTGACAAAGCCTTCGGAGGTCAAAAAAGAAAATATGGAAGCTGGATATAACAAGAGTCTATAATATCAAAAGATGGATGGAGAAGGTGACCAGAAATGAGGATGCAGTCCCACAGCAATATCAACCACAGTGATCGCCTGACAGATTCCAAAACAAATGAACAATGTCACGTTTTTTGCTGTTAAGCTGCTGAACTCATTGCCAGAGGAAGTTTTGGGTGCCAAAAGTTTAAATTATAAAGCTCCTAAACCAATCAATGGAATAAAAACCCATCCCAGACTAATAAACACAAAGACACTGTCTCTATCTTGAGAAGTCTCTGAGCTGCAGATGTCTGGAAAATGGAACAAAATACAGGGGAATTTTCACTGTCTGCCCTGCCCTTATGATCTGTAGCCATTACTAGTAACAAGATATGGAATAATTCAGGATTTTTTTAGTTCTCTCCAGGACTGCAGTCTGTAGGGTATTGAGGTGCTCCAAAATGAGGAGGCTGTACAAAAGCACGTCCAGGATGGTGTCACAGGCACTCAAAGGGACTGGAAGGAGCTGTGCACAGCAGGGCATGAGAAGACAAAGCTCATCTTGTCAGGGAATGATGGGGATTGTGCTTTGGACAATCTGAAATATGGCCAGGGAGTGAACTGCACTTACGGCATGTTTTGGCTCCCTGCATCTCTCCAAGGCAGGTGGCTGGAGTCCACCAAGGCTTGTCTCTGCCCACTGATGGCATGGCCAGCACAATGATTTGGAGGTGGTCATGTGTGGACTGGGAGTCTCTTCCCTCAGGAGATGCCTTCCCATTATTTCCCGGGATGGAGATCTTTAAAAAAGCCAAATCACAATAAGACAAGAAAATCCCAAACAAGTTTCTGTGTCACTACAAAGAAATCCCCCTGTTTGCTGCCTGGCCTCTTCCACTGACTGTCAAAAGATAATTTTGAGGGTATTCAGGGAACTTGGAGGATGAAATAGTGGAGGTGCATGGTTTGACCCCAGAGAGTGCTACATATCAACCTAAACACCAAATTCACTAAGTCACACTCTCAGGTGTCCTCGAGTACAAGTGCTTTCTGCACAAGCAGGGAAAATATCTGTGCTCTGTTAAAAAAACAGGAGAAAAAAGCATCCCCTCATCTTCCATTCTCACAGCTTCTCAAATCTTTCTTCCTTTGATGAGGCAGTCTAGCTCAAAGATCACAGAATCGCAGAATGGCTTGGGTTGGAAGGGACCTTAAGGAACATCCAGTTTCAACACCCTGCAGGGACACCTTCCACTATCCCTGGTTGCTCCAAGCTCCATCCAACTTCCAGGGATGGGGAAGCCTCAACTTCTCTGGGCAACCAAGATAAGCATTGATCCTTCTCTCTTTTTTTTCTCCTGCTTCCTCCTGTCTCCACATGATGTTCTTGTAGATGTCTCTCCCCACTTTATTCACGGCAAAACTTGATTTCCCAGGCTTTGGTTCAGGCCCCACAAAGCAATGGGCTGTTAACATCAGAGATCCTTATCCAAGCAGGGCACCAGCCATGTGGCCACGGCTCTGGGCTCAGATGGCATTTCAGGTGTTGTGAAGAGACAAGGCAGAAAAGCAGACTTGGATCTAGGCAGAGCTTAGTTCATTTCCGGCTTTATCGATATTTAACCAGTCTTGGACGGGGCCCAGGAGTGAGCTGGCAGCCAGTTCAGAGCATGGAGCACAGGTGTGATATGCTCCTGCCAGTTTGCCTTGCTCCCAAGATGGGCAGCTGTGCTCTGCTGTGCTGGATGAGGCTTCCAAGCAGCCTTCCAGGGTAGCCCAAGGTAGGGCCTGCATCCTTAGATTAGCCTTGGAATGGCAGGGACAAAGATAACCACGGGGAGAGCCTGAGAAATGAGATCTCCTGGGTGGAGCAGAGTGGAAGAGCAGTTCCAGCCATTGCTGCTTTGGGGTGCCCAGGAGAGGGGCTGCACCCCCTCACAAACCACTCAGAGAGAAAAGGACGGGAGCCTTTTAACAGAGGGAGCAGGAGCTGTGTTCCAATTCTCCAAGACTCTCCCTCTGCCAAGCACCAGGGCTTCTGCCTGCTCTGGATTGACCCTCAGCCAAATGGCAGCAATCCACAGCTCAGCCTCAGCCAGGCTTGGGAGAGGGGGGAAAGGGCTCAGCCAGGCAGGGGAACTGAGGCAGGGAGCTGGGGCCGTGGCACGGAGAGCTCCACTGCCCTTCCACGGGAGCACACACAAATTTGGAGGAGGAGGAATGGCAGGAGCCAGTCTGGTGGGGTGGGAGAAGCAGGAAAAGGAGGAGGTTCTGGTCTGGCTTCTGATGGAATGGAGGAGTTGAGTTGAAGCCCCTTGAGCTCTGCTCCAGATGTCTGTGTGTGTACTGACACCAAGGTAAAAATCTCTGTGAAACTCAGCTTATCAGTCAAGAGATTTTGGTAGTTAAAGAACCTAAGGATTTGGGCTGGATGAAATTTTCTGTGTTTTTCATGTTTTTCACCCACCCAAACTTTCCTGAAATTATTTCACAGCAGAGATATAGCTTTCAATAAAAAAGAAAAATAGCATTTTAAGGAATGAGATTTTGTGCTTTGTTGTGAGGGCCAGCAGAGGGAAGAGAGGGTCTGTCAGCCCATGGGACACAGGCTGATATTGCCCAATTATTCACATTTTCTTCCAGTGGTGAAGGCTACTTTCAGTTAGGAAGAGAACATTATAAAGTCCAACATGTTGTAAATGGGCTTTTGTGAATAGCCTTGCAAGATGGTGAAAATAAAACAAAATAAAATAAATTTAAATTAAATAAAGTTTTTAAAAAATGGTCCTGAAAGTGTTTTGAGTCAATGCTAAGGACAAACACAGGCTGGTCAGAGAATGGAGTGAGAGCAGCCCTGCTGACAAGGACTTGGGGGTGTTGGTGGATGAGAAACGTGACCTGGACATGAGGAGAAGAGAAGGCCCCAGGAAGACCTTAGAGCACCTTCCAGTAACTAAAGGGGCTCCAGGAGAGCTGGAGAGGGAACCTGGAGTGACAGAACAAGAGAGAATGGCCTCCCACTGCCAGAGGGCAGGGCTAGATGGGATATTGGGAAGGAATGCCTGACTCTGAGGGTGGTGGGACCCTGGCACAGGGTGCCCAGAGAAGCTGTGGCTGCCCCTGGATCCCTGGGAGTGTCCAAGGCCAGGTTGGATGGGTCTTGGAGCAACCTGGGCTAGTGGAAGGTGTCCCTGCCCATGGCAGGGGGTTGGAACTGGATGAGCTTTAAGGTCCCTTCCAACCCAAACCATTTTATGATTCCATGAAAAGAAAAAAACCAACCTTTTCTAAGAGATTTTCTCAGTTAGGTGATGGACTGCTGCAAGAATTGGTGCCTGGAGCACCATCCTTTTCCTATTTCAGGAATAACACCCCCCTTAAACCTCTCCTATCCCCTCCTGCAGACCCCCCATGCAGCTCCTCCTCTACACAGCAACAGCTCCCACCTGACTCCTGCTCTGTCCCTCACTCCTGGCACCAGAGTCACAGCCCTGGTGGCTGAAGGGACAGCCCTGCAGAGCAGAGGGCTGGGATGAGGCTGCCCACTCAGCAATCTGCCTTGTCCGAGGCAACTCCAGGAGTTTCAGCTTGATTGGATTTCATCAGCCAGGATCACACACAGGATGGTGTCACAGGTGCCAATGGAAAAGCACTAAAACAGGGAAAGAAACATAATACAGCTCAGCCCCTGTTTGAATCTCAGCCACGGAGCTGCCAAGAGAAGCACAGCAAACATCTCAGTTTTCCAGGCAGAGGGGATGTAACACAGGAGGCTCAAGGACAAGGCTGTGCAGGGGGGAGAGAAATAATTTAGAAATGCCTGCAGCAATATCTGAATTGAAGCCCTACCCTGCAAGTCACTGTTTTAAAGCTAAAGAAACTACTCACAGATATAAAGTTCCAGACCTGGGCACATCTGGCATAAGGGCAGGGTAATAAAGAAATGGCCCATTAAGGAATGAAATGCTTGTTTAGAATCGACCAGGCCTCCTGTTTTATCTCAGGAGTTATCAAAATAATTGCTTGGTAACATACTAAACAAATATTAGTGTGTATTCCACCGTGGGTCCAGGGGAATGACAAGAACAAGTCTTCAAACTACAAGATTCAAGGGCACAGATCAGAGAGTTCCACATTTATATCTTAGGGGTTCTTAGACCCTATTACCCTCCCAGAACTGACCATGCTGAGAAAATACTGAATACAATGTCTAGATACATTTAAAACCATTTAAAACCCATTTCCTGCCATCCACCAGCCCAAACTGACTTGCTCCTGCCTTAACTTTCAAAGATCATCAGCAAATGTCAAAGTGTTGGGTGAGGTTGGCACAAAGACTTTTAGGAAGCCTTATTTTGAACCTGTCAAAGGCAAGGAAACACTGAGAAAATCCTTGTCAGAGGTAGAATGAAGCTGATTTAACTACAGGCAACAAATGAGCATGTGCTGCATGCATGGGCACACACACTTACACAGACTGAAGGTATAAAATATTCTCCCAGCAAGTCCAAACCACTTTCTCCTTCTCTGTGCAAAAGAGAAGATCCAACCAGCCATTCCCACCACACAGAAACTCTGCAGGCATCTGCTCAGGCTTTAAGAAAACCACTCCCTTGGTTTTATCTTTTCCTCCTTCTGCTGAAGCCCCATCCCACTGCTCTGCTACAGTGAGTCCCTGCAGCAGCTCTGTTTGCCTGCAGGCCTGCCCATCTGCCTCTGAGAATCTAGACTTGATCACAAATGTATTTTTAATGCATTGGTGAAAGCATTTACTTAAAATTATCTCATTTCCCCTCGGGGAATTTTCAATTAAACGAACACATAATAATTATTTCCTTTAATTACTCATCTCTGCTTACCTGGAGCTAGGGCACCTTTGCCCTGTTACACATCTGAGAGCTGTCAGATTGATTCATTAGTATTTATTTGTTTCCTATTTCCAGACCATAGAGATGTACCATGGGCCTTCAAGGAAGTGCTGCTGATGTCAAAGGGAATTTTCTTTCTCTTGAAGTGGGCAGCTCTGCTCCTGTGCAGTGTTTGGGAGCCTTTCCCAGTGCTGGTTGTGGCAGTTGTGGTGAATCACCAAGATTTAAAGGTGGGACTTTATCTTCAAGGCTTTGCCTCATTGTCCCATTCTTATCAAATATCAAATATCAAATATCAAATATCAAACTCTCCCTTTTACTGTGTGTCAGTGAAGCTTGCCCCGCTTGGGGGATATGGGATAAGTTTGATTTTTACAGTTTTATTCCCCAAAATAACCCATTAGCAAAGCCTACTCACACCTATCCTTCTTGGTGTCCCTGCTGAGCCACCTCAAAGGGATGGGAGAAGGAATTTCTCCTCCAGCCCTATCCAAACACCACCAGAGTTCTGGGGTTTTACCCATCTCCACATCCCCACAAAGCTCCCCACAGCTCCTGAAACCTGCAGATTTTCCTTGGGGAGCAGCACACAGACAGTCAGCTGGGATGCAAACAAGAAAGGCCTGGAAAATAAATCTTATGACAAATATACTAAATAATTTTTAATGAAACCATGAATTTCAAGCTGGATCTGCCACTCCCAGCCCTGTCCAAAGCCCCTTCAAACCTCACCAGGTCTCATCTGCCCCTTTCCAAACTCCCACCCAGACTCTGCTGTGTTTCTCTTCTAAAACTGTGTGTTGATGCCCCAAGGAGGAGGGCAAATAAAATCGATCTCCCTTGCACTGCTGAGCAGCCTCAAGCACTGGTGAATCAGGGAAAGGCTCTGTGACTTTTACTTCCCACAGAATCCCCTCAGCAGGAAGGAATCCAGGTTGAATTGTTTGTTCTTTAAAGCTCAGTTCAGAACCTGAGTGTGATGCAGCCATGGAGAGAGAGCTTTCTTGTACCAAAGGAAGCAGAAAAAAAATATAAATCTAAATATTTCCAGCCCTTCAATCACATCCTAAAACCCTCTATATTTGCTCCCTGCCAAAGGCAGCATGGAAACAAATTTTCTGAAGCACTAAAAAGACCTGGTGAAGGAACCATGGGACTAAAAGCACCTTCTCACATCAGTATATCTAGAGAAATCCTGTTAGAATTCAGTCTTAACTAAAGAATTTTGAGTTTCTTTTACCATGATCACAAATAACATTTAAAAAACAATCCCCCCACCAAAAAGGGTCAAAATGCCTCTGCAGATAATTTGGTGAGGTGTGGGTTTGTTTGGTTAGGATTTTCCTTTTTTTGTAAAGTCATTTGACTGCCTTCTCTTTGAAACAACAACACCAGCCCTCATTAAAGCAAGGTTCCCAAAACTGTTTTCCAGTTGAAGAAATGTCATGCAAATCTCTGTGAACAGAAAATCCTGGCAGGGAACTGAAAAAGATGAGCATCATCTGTAACAACCAGCCATCCCACCCCAGGTGCTCTCCAGGAATAATGAAAGGTGCCACAAAGAGAACATTCTGAAGGTTTTACAAATAAACTTTCAGTAAACATGACTGAAGGGCTCACATGTGTGAGGCCACTCATGTCATAGGCATTTGCAGGATCAGGGCTTACAGAACCAGGACGCAGGGGGAGTTAGAAGATAATTATCCAAAGAGACCTACAATAAATATCTGTGGGCCAAACAGCACCATATGCACTGTATATTGATTTGGTAGTAAAGGGATTACTTGAGTGGTAGTGTCTATCCTGTATATTATTCAAATACAACAGATGGGAAATTGGCATGCCATGTAAAATACAAAATTCAATATTCACCCAAGTGGGCTGATAAATTATCATAAACCATTTATGAATATCCCTCAACCATGAAGCCTAATAATAAAATAAAATTAAAAAATGCAACTCTCAGCCCAGCTCTATCAAACGGCAGAGACGGAGGCGTGTGCTGGAATAAGGGCCCTGTTCTGCCATCCAGACTGAGCCTTCTTCTGCACATGGTCCCACCAGGCCCAGGAGAAGGTCCATCACTGCCAGGGATGAAAGAAGAGTCCTTGATGCCATCCTGAAGAGGAATGTAAGTCATGAGAGAGGCCAGCATGAGCTGGGAGGTTTGAAAGAAATAAAGCAAGAAATAAAGAGGAGCCCATTTTCACCCAGTGCTTTTCATGAGCAGTGAGTAAACGAGGCAGAGCAGAGCTGTTGGATTGAATGGGGATGGAGGAGATTCCCTAGTCCTGGACAAAGACATCAGCAGAATGAAAGCACCATGACTACAGGATTCACACAGAATATTTCCCCTAAGGCAGCCAGTGCAGCACACTGCTCTCTGATCACCCCTCAGCCTGCTGAAAAGGCTGCTGAACAGAGGCTTCAAAAAACAAATCTCTAGCAGGGGATGGCATCATCTTCAGCCTTCTTTCCAAGCAGATTCTTTTTGACAGTGGTCATCAGGCAAGGGCAGACACTGAGGGGTTTGGACATTGGGTATATTTCAAATATCCAAACCAAAAAACAAGGTGAAAAACAAGCCTCCAGTCCCCAGCAACCTACTGAGCTCTTCACATTCCTACAGAGAAGGGGCATGGAAACCTGTTGTGGCCTGCTTTGAACCCCCATGAGCACAGATCATACAGAAATTAGGAATTCGGGGCGAGAAAAATACTTGGAAGCCCAAAGGAGGTTGTCTTCTGATCAAAGGCAACTTTTATCCTGGCTGTGTGGGGATAAAATTCAAGGGGACAAATTTGAAACTGAGGACAGAGATGGGGAGTGAAGGGAGGCTTGAGCACTGCAGCTTCAAGGATCAACCTCAGCTATTCTGGGAAATAGGGGAAAACAGTCTCTACCCACAGGGCAGAATCCAGCACAGTGTCCTAATGAGCAATTTCTGTCTCACACAGGACAGCTCACACCAGGTCTTAAGTGGGCAGCCCAACTGATATGTGAAAATTAGGAATATCCTCTGTCTTCCTTCTGTTAGTTTAGATGCCTGATAGACTCTTTTGTCTAGACTGAGTTATTGCCCATTCCTGATAAACCTATCTGTAAGCTGTTAAGAGTATTGACAGGAAGTTAGCCAACATGGCACCATCTGGACCAGTCTAGCCAGTCCCTATGACCATGGCTAAAGATGACCCTGCCTCAGGGTTATTAATCAGAAAAGGAAAAATTACCCCCACCCACACCCCCCCCAAGACACACATTTCTATCAGCAAATCATTCTAGAAATAATAATAATGAAACTGAAGATCTCTAAAGGTCTCCTTCTCCAGAAAACAAATCCTTTGGAAATGCTGTGTGTTTGTTCTGTGCTATGTGTAGTTGTATCCAAAAAAAAAAAAAGTTATCTAGAAAAAAAAAAAAGAAATAAAAACAAAGCTTATTGTAAGTAGTTCTGGACTGGAAAAAAATTAAAGGCTTGCTTTTACCCATAGACAAGATTTTCAGAATGAAGCGGAAATAATTCAGGAGGAATTTATAGTAAGGGGATTAATCCTCAAATGACACACAAAAATAAATTACCTGACTTTTTTTAGCATTTCTTATCATCCAGCAGCCTTGTTCTGCTTTCTCCTTGAAAGAAATGCCACCTGTTAGATCACCAAAATATGGATTTATCTCTCAGTCTTTAGAAAAAACAAACCCACTTGGTTTTGCTCTTCAGAGATCAATTGTGTTGTGTCTTTGCACTTAACTCTGCTCTGTCTGCAAACTGGCACATCTGAAAAGTGTCACACTTCCATGAATAAGATTCCTCTGCTAAAATCACTGCAATCCTATGGTATAAATGCTTCTGCTATTAAATTCCAAGAATTTCGGGGATGACTAGGCTGGGAGGCTGGAATTGCCTCCCTGGTTTTATCACTGACCTGCTCTGTTAGCCAGGACATTTCTTGCAGGTTTTATGCCTAATTCCCTACATTTTGCCTGCTTTGCCTATAGGGATCACACAGCCCTTGAGGATCTCTCTGCCTCAGGCTCCACTGGGGCCAAAAATCCCTGTCTATAAGATAATCAGCAACTGCACATCTCATTATAGGTGTGTGTGCTTGCTCCTGCAGCAGAGAGACAAGGGAAAGGAAAGGAAAAGGTGCAGGTGCCTCTCCAGGGCTGTGCAAGAGGAAAGAGGCAAAGAGACATCCAGAGCCACCTCTTGAACCCATCCCCCGTGGTACCAGTGCTGGGCAGGGCTGTGATGCAGAGCATTTCACTCCAATACTTAACAGAGACAAAGAGACATCACCACAACTTCTCACGATGATCAGCCTTGGGGGGAAAATCTGATTCGTGCCCACAAAACCTTTTCTCTAGCAATCACATAAAGCAATTATTTGGGATTTCATCCTTTTCAAGCCATCTCTTTCCTCCTTCCACTTTTATTCTTTGCCCAGCACACGAGAATCGCCAGATTATCAACACAGAACACCACCAGAGACCCTCTTAAATCCGTGGTAAATGAGTGTCCTGACTTCCAAGACCCTGCAGCTGTCCCTGCTGATCCTGCTTAGTCTAAGGCAAAGACCTCCTGAAGCTCCTCTGCTCCCCTTTTAAACACTGGCTTGAACTTTGGGACCTTTGGGCCATGGGCTGGGTATTTCTTTGTTCTTGGCACTGAGGGTGCAGAGCAGAGCAGCTGCTGGCACAGTGCTGACCTCAGTTCTGCACCCTGTGCCCATGAGAACAGGAACCTGGCCCATTCTCCATCCTTTCTGAGGTGATGCCATCCCAAACCCATGCTCTGGCCACTGGTTCTCCTATCATCTTTTTTTTTAAAATGAGGATTTCAGGCTGTGAACTTTCACAGTCTCAGTTGCCATGCAAACTGGGTCCTTCTCATCCTCCCAAGAATAGAAACTTCCACCTGTAGCATTCAATTAGCTTTCAGATGCCTGATCACATCAACACAGGCTTTCCTCACATCCACATTACTTTAACATTTGCTTCACACCACTTCTGGAGCTGTCTAGGCTCCTGCACCCCAAAGTAGCAAGGCACTAATGTGCCATTAGTATAATTAAGAAATACAGGATGATTCAGTGGCAAAAAGAGGAGGAAAAAAAAACCCCAACAGAACAGACAGAAAGACAGAGAAGCCTCGTGCAACATAATTGGTCACTGCTATGAATCTTTACTCAGGGGACAGATAGCACAACCAGAGGTAATAGCTTACACACGTATTCTTGAGCTGTGCAATAGATGGAAAAGTGTCCCAGATGGATTGGGCAGGGGCTTAGTTCCGGGATTATGATGAGACAGTGGGTAATTATTGAGTGGCATTGCCTCAGCGCTGATTATATCTGCAAGCTTGTTCCTTTCCTTCAGAGGAAAGCATTGATAAAGATAAACCATGCTGCTCTATGTCCTTCATGTAGCACAAAACAACACATTTCAATCTAACAGGATCAGGTCTCCACTTTGATCACAATCTGTTACCTAGATGTCTTTGCAAATTAATCAGCCCTGCTTGTTTAGCTCCAGTCAGTTTGTACTGCTAAATTAATAAATGTACTAGGAGCAACAGAATACATAATTAAATTCTACAGTTTAATCTCCACATAATAATTTTGACCTTAGTCTGGGGCCTCTGTTATAGCCAGCAACACATTGAAAGAGGCAGACCTTGCAATGCAGCTTACACTAACAATCTACCTTGAATGATTACGCAGGGGCACCGCAATCAAGAGCTATGAAAATCAGAGGAAATTAGGAAAACAAAATTGTGGCCACAGCTTCTGCCGACAGAAAATAAAAGGGAGCTAATGCAGCACAAGGGCACACCTACCTCAAAAATTAGAGAAAAATGCTCTGCCTTGGTTCAGTTAACCAAAAACAGTCATTTTGTATTTCCAGCATCTGCATCAATTGCAAGCCAGAAGAGCAGAGCATGGCTCATGTTCTTCCAAGGAACACTCCCAAACTTTTGGGAGAAGAACAGGTCATGCCATGGAAGGGTTTTCTGTGCTGGTCTTGTCAAAGGCACCATTGATTTATCATAGCTGTTCAATATATCTGTATTTAGTGAACACCTCTCACCCATATTATATACAATTTATATTTAAATCTGTTCTTGTCCCAATTCCCACAGGAATTGTTCCATGCATTTTTCACATCTGCACCAGCTGCAAAATACCCAAAAAAGATCAGAGGTGTCAGAGATTGTTTCAGTAACAGAGGGAGATACCTGCTGAACACTCTGCTCACAGAACTCCATGAGGAAGGGGCACAAGGGCCAAGGGAGCTTCACCTTTAACTCGCAGTCTGCAAAGGCTGTGCTCTAAGGGGCTCACAAAATAACCCCTAAAAGGGGAGTTGTAGGCTAAATGTCAGTGTTGAAGGCTCTGCATCCCCACAGAGCCTCCATGGGCATCCATTCTCTCTGCCTGAGCAGATCCATCCACCTCTGCCTTCCCTGTGGACACGGCAGTTCCTGGGTTTGTGTCCAGCCACGCTACTGACAGCCAGCACAGACAGACAGACATCCTCAGACCTGGCTCCTCTGCAGCTCAGGACTTTCCCATGAGGTTTCTGACCTCCCCAAAAATTGTGTCTTTCTCATGTACAAGGAAGTACAGACCTACATAGAAAATGTGGATCAGAGTTCCCACTGTGTGGCACAAATGTTGTTTTAGATCTTTACATTCTCATGCTTTGCTGTGGGTGTTGTTTTCTGGCTGCCACATGTTCAACATGGGAGGCTCTAACATAAAAAGACAGAGGTGAAAAATCAGAAAATTCTAAAGCTTGGTTCAAAATCATCCCAAATCACTGAGACTCATTGGTTTTAACTGGTTGTTTTGGGGCCAGCAGACTGGAGGCACCAATGACCAAATGGATCAGTAGAATTTGTTCCTGTGGTACAGAGCCCTCTTGTGAATAATAAACTGAAACATTTGTTTTTTAAACCAGCACACTGAAGAAATAAAATTAAACAACAAGGAAAATAGCTGGTAGTGATGGTTATTATGCATTTCCTTTAAAATATTTAGATAAACCCAACTAGCTGCCTTAACACTTTGTGATTCGAGATAGCATCAAGAGCTTAAAAAACAGTTTGACAGACAACATTTAGCAGACCACATGAGCAGTAAAACATCTGATGGAGCTTGGACTCTGTCTAAGACCTTGACTGTGGCAGCTGGCACTGGAATCCTTCAAAGAACTGAAGGTAAATTGTGCTATTATACACCTGAAAGCTATTTCAGAGCTATAGGTCCAAGTATGAGCAATATTAAGAGAATTCAAAATAATTTGACTTTGGTGGTCAAACTCCCCAACTGTGTGCAATAATGGCATGGGACAAGACAGAATTATTGTTGGCTGTGGATGCTCCTCTTGGACATGCAAGTTCTCTCCTGTAGGTTCTGTAAAGTCTCTGTGCACTCAGAGTAGCACAACTGTGGCCAGAGCTGATGTATTACAGGAACTTATTTTGACTCCAAATTTATGGTGCAAGTCTGTTTAGCATTCAGCTCAGTGTCCTCCTCCAGCAGGTTTAGATGTGACTCAGTGCAGAATGGGGTGAAGGGGTGAACTGGAACTGCTTGGGTCAGATAAAGGTTCCAGAAGTTCCCAGCCCACAAGAAGGTCTTGGTCTAATGGGAAGCAGCAGCAAGGATAAAGGGTAGACTTGTAAAATGAATCATAAAATCATAGAATGCTTTAGGTTGGAAAAGCCCTCTCAGATCACCAAGTCCAGCCACTCCCTCAGCACTGCCAAGGACACCACCATCCCATGTCCTCAGGTGCCACATCCACATCTTTTAAATCCTCCCAGAAATGATGGCTCCACCCTGAGCCAGTGCTTGGCAACCCTTTTGGTGGAGAAATATTTCCTAATCTCCAGTCTAAACTTCCACTGGCACAACTTGAAGCTGTTTTCTCTTGCATCTACAAAAGCAAAGGAGTCACAATGCGTGAGAGACAGCAACAAAACCTTCTGAAAAATAACAGAAAACCAGGCAAAACCACTGTCAACAAGCACCCAGGATAAAATTTGTCCCTCCTGCATAGGACTAAGGGAAAAATTCTCCACAATCTCTGCAGTCCTTGTGAAGAATTTGGATAGATGGATGCCTGGAGTGAGTTATGGCCCAGCACAGAGGGCCTCATGAGCAAACACAGATGTCCAGAATGGAGATGTCTCTCTCCAAGCTCTTTATCTGCAGCTCCTGTCAATAAATGGAGTGAGAGAGAGAGAGAGAGAGAGAGAGAGAGAGAGGCACTTCTACAATCTGATTCTTCTGATGTGTCCCCTGTGCTTAGATGATTCCTGTGCCTGGGCTGAGCTGGGAAAAGGCTCCATTTTTGGAACCTGGAGGGTTGCCTGTCACACTCTTCCTTGTGGCAGCTCTCACAGACCACTGTCCCCAGGTGCTGCATGCCAGGGAGATAACAGAGAATCACAGGCAATCACAGAATCACACTGGGTTGGTTTGGGTGGAAAAGAGCCCTGAGATCATCGAGTCCAACCATGAATGAACACCGATTTTGGCAACCAGACCAGGGCACTGAGTGCCTTGCCCAGCCTTTCCTCAAACACCTCCAGGACAGTGGCTCCATCACCTCCCTGGGCAGTCTATTCCAATGTCTAGCCACTCTTTCTGTGAAGAAATTCTTCCTAATATTTGAACTTATCATCCCCTGGCACATCTTAGTGTCCTCTTGTCCTGCCCTTTGTTCCCTGGGAGCAGAGCCTGATCTCTCCTGGCTGCACCCAGGGAGTTACAAAGAAGATTCCCCCTGAGACTCTTTTTCTCCAGGCTGAGCCATTCCTGGTGCTCCAGACCCTTCCCCAGCTCTGTTCCCTTCCCTGGACACCCTCCAGCCCCTCAATGTCCTTCCTGAATTGAGGGGCCCAGAACTGGACACAGCACTCAAGGTTTGCTCTCAGCAGTGCCCAGCACAGGGGATGGATCACATCCCTGGTCCTGCTGCCCCAATATTCCTGATCTGAAGAAGGAGAAGGGCTGAAATCTGAGGACTCCATACTTGGAGCACTGAATTTCTCCTCTGCACAGAGACCTATTGATGGAGAGTTTTTGTGGTGGCTCCTGCATCTCTGGCCACACAGCCTGATCACAACACAGCTCTCCAAACATTCCCCAGTGTTTCTCCTGTGTTCATCAAGGCTGGATAAATGAGGCAAAAAGCAATATTGTACTAAATTAACATGATTTACAGCCCTTCATACTGCAGAAAAGCATAAATCACCCTAAAATAGCCATGTCTCAGGTCTTGTCTCATAATCAAACACAGCATTTAACACAACTGTGTCATTTTTCATGTGTGGTCTATGTAAAGTGACACAAACCACCTTCCTCCTTACACTGTGTACATGCAATAGTCACAGAGAAAGGAAATAATCAGAGAATATTCTGAGTTGGAAGGGACCCACAAAGATCATCATTTATCTTATTTATTAAAACAACATTATGCGTTATAGAAGTGCAACCAGACACATTTTGTTTTAAACATCTATAAAAACAGCACCCATGCAACTAATTTATTTATAGCTTACAGTTTATATTAGCAATTATTACTAAGCAGAAGCAAAGCACATTCAATTTAAATGTTTACATTTTAAAAAAGGAAGAAGAAATGCAAAAACAGAATTAGGAAGAAAATTTACTATTCTTAAAGAATAAATAGAAAGACTTTTTACACTGAAAGGACAATTCAAGCAATCAGCCCTGTTCACCATTTATATCAATTATAAACTTAAAAATTGACTGGAATATGGAAATCTCTGGAGGCCAGGGGTATTAAAAATATTATGCAGAATTGTCATGCACTATTCTTAAAAAATAAACTCCAAACCTGTGCGTAATGTGGGAGCAGATAAGCATTTGCAGTCAGGTTGTTGATCCAAAGAGAGTAATTAAAGAAGGTGAGGTCTAAACTTGTCAAAGTCATTTTGCCCTACTTTCCTATTTATAGGTTTCAAAATGGAAAAAGCCTTCAAAAGGATTTGCATCCTAGCTTCCCTCTGTAAGATCCTTCTGCAAGAGATTTGAGAATTAGCTGCTGTGCCTGCAGTATATTAAAATCTTTGACAGCCATCCACTTGGGGAATCCCTGGGAAAAAAAGAAACAACACACACTAAAAAAAATAACCACCTCACTTTGCTTCAAAAGGTTCACAGTATCACTTGAAAGTGGAGAATAAATCACTGTTCTTCAGAATTGTTCCTGGGGCTTTTGCATTCCGGGAGGTCCTGCAGAGGGAAGGGTTTGTGGAAGTGCAGCCTCCCAGACCTGGTCCTGCTGCTCACCTGCTCTAAAGGTGTCTCCCTGCCCCTGGGCCAGGGCAGGGAGGAGAGAGAAGGGACACTTCCTCCTCTCTCAGTGTGGTTTGGTTGGATCAGGAATAGATCTGGTCATCTTTGCAGTCTCAGCATCACTCAGAATCCCAGAATGGTTTGGGTTGGAAGGACCCATCTCATCCCATCCCTTCCATGATCCCAGATTGCTCCAAGCCCCGTCCAGCCTGGCCTGGAACAGAGAAGTGCTGTAAAATATCTAAAAAATACAAGTTCAAACCATCTCTCACAGAAATTTTCTTGAAAATACAAGACAGTATTGGGGTTCTGCTCTGTTAAAGACAAAATATTCTTTGGGTGAAATCTTCTCGACTTTTTCCTGCACCAGTAAATTTTAAACCTTCTTTAAACTCCAGGCTCTGCAAGACAATCTAGTGACATACCAATGGTAATGTATTTAAATGTGTTGATAGAAATGTTTTACATGAAAAAGAAAACAAGCTTTTAACCTTGAAAGCTGAAAAAAATTGACATTTTTGTCATTCAGTATTTTTGACAAAATCATCTTGAAAAAATTTAAACCACAATCCCAATGAAAAAAAAAAAGGAGAAAAGAAACTACTTCAGTGCAAATTGTTCAACTGCTACATTCTCAGCTATGAAAAACTTGCTTTAAATGGACACTTTAAATATTGAGTTTTCCACTTATCACAGGAAAAGAAGTTTTCTTTGAGCAGGTCTCCAACAGATGAGGTCTGAGCTTTTTAAAATTGACAACTGAACCTGGCTTTGCCCTGTGACTTTGCAGCTAAAGGCAACCTCTGGCTCCAAATATATTCTTGTGTCTCGTAGGCAAATGAGGAAATATTCAGTGGGCAGAGAGGTGTGTGCTGTGGGGGACACCACATTATCACAAAACATTACTTTTCCCTTCCACTTATCTCAACTTCCTTGTGCCAGGCCATGAAAAGGCAGGGAGTTATCAAATTCCAGCATCACAGCTCTGCAAGAAGATAAAGAGCACAGCTAAAGTGATGAAAATTAAATATTTTGGGCAAGTCAAGAGAAAGAAAAGATAAAAAAAAAAAAAGCTGACTCATTTTCTAAACTGTTCCAGTTATTTGGAAAAATAAGTCAGTGAATGGTTTTGTTTCTCTCTTGTTCATTGACTCAGATTTCCCAGCCATCATTACAAAGTTTGAGTGTTTCTCATCACAAGGATTAAAGGTGAGCTGACATGGGCATAAGTCATAAAAGAAACTGCTTCTTCTGCCTTGGCACTTCACAATCCTGAGAGACAAGCAATGCTTAAGGAAATGTGCTTTTTATGCCCACAGTGATCCTGCTGGAGAAAACATCAGTGGAAACTGCCATTGAGATAATTAAAAGTGAGAAGTAGCAGAAACAGCATCCAGAAACACACAAAAAATACAAATTTTGCCCGAGGGCCTCTTCTTTTATTCTTCTTGTGATTTTGTGGACCAGATTTTTAGCTGAGTAACACGATGCAAGTCCACCCACAGCCAAGAGTAAGCTGGTTTGCAACAGCTGAACATTTAGTCCACCAGCTTTATGGCATTTTAAACTCCTCCTTTGAATTCTCCCATTTTTTCCACTGCTATCACCCTTCCAAGAGAGCATTCATCCCACAACACCTTATCTACAAAGGGCTCTGCAGAAGATATGACCCTTGAATGCTGACTGGGATGGATTGAGAGGAAAGGCTGTCTGGCTTGCTACCCTTAAACTGGTTTAGCTATTTTTTTTCTCCTCTCTTAAATCACAGCCTAAATTATCTGAGAGGAAAAACCAATGTTTCAGAAATGGAAAACCTGCTCTCTACTATGTACTGATGCCTCTAACAGGAGATACCTCCCAAACCCAGTCTCTCCAGCCTGAGGTTTAAATGAGCCTTCTCTTGACATCTCATTTGCTGCTCCTGCCTGGCTCCCACCTCCTCCTCACCTGTTTGCAGAGGTGCAGAGCCACCGACTTTGCAAGTGTGCCACATCCCTGAGATCTGGCCAATGAACACGGTATTTCTTACCCCAAAATACCACAGGTACCCCGAGTCAGGAGCCCAAGGCTCTGCAAGACAATCTAGTGACATACCAGTGGTAATTGTTCTGACAAGGACCCTCTGAGCAGTGTCACTGGAGGTGACAGTCACTGCAGCCTCCAGCTTAGCAGCAAGGTCACCGGGGAAAGGCAGTTTCCACTAATGCTGTCAGGCAGAGCAATTGTAGGCAAATCTTTCTGGTCCCCAGTGACCACCAGCCTGGAGGGCAAGACATGGCAGGAGGACACTTAAAAAGGTCTGGTTTTCCTCCTAGAGTGGAAAACTAAAAAAAAAAATAAATAAAAGGGAGGAATAAAATAAGGAGAAAGGGGGGTTTCTTTGGCATCTCTGGTAAACTGGGGAGTCCCTGGGCCTGCAGAGCCTCTGTGGAATAAAATGGGACCTGCATGGAGACCCCCCCTCTATCCCCATACCCTGCCCTTGCCCCCCAAGCCAAGGTCATCACTCCTACCCCTTGCAAGTGAATAGGTGGGGAAATGGCCAGTTCTCTGCTCAGGGAACTCAGCACAACCCCCTGCCCAGGGCACAGTGTTTGCCTCCTCTGCACACGCAGGAATTCGGGTCTGCCTCCCCTGCAGCAGCTGTATGGGTGCCAATGTTAAAGAGACATTCATTTGGAAAGAGGATACTCTGCAAACTGATATGCAAATAAAAGCCATCAGCAAAGAGATGCAGCAGGCAGGAATGGGGGCTCACACACACATTGTGTGCTCTCCCAGTTCAGCAATTCCCTGACCTGACCTTCCCTGGAGGTACCACTTTGCCCAACAGGTGATGTTTGACTCGGTGGTCTCGAGGTGACAATGTGCCAGGAATGGGAAATTCATATCATTTGTATTCCTTTTCCTCTGCTATTCTGAGGGTTGAAAGGGCCACCATTTTAAATTTAATTTACAGGGTATACCGTCTATCTGTTGGAAACACGAGGAAGCAGACCTTGTCCTAGTATTTATCAGACACATGCCGCCCATCTGCTTGAGCTGGGTCGAGGAGGATTTGCTGTTAATCCTTCAGACCCATCTGCAGGGGGTTCAAAATGCTGACCAGAAAGCTAGACAAGATGAGGTTTATTTAATTAAAAAAACTGCTCCGGAGGTTACTGGAAATCACTCTGAAGAAGAAATAGCTTTTGATCATGTCACTTCTAGGGAAGGCAGGAGGGGAAGGGGGGGTGGGGGAGGCAGGCAGAGTTTTGCATCAAAATAACGCCGCGGCCACCGGTAAATAAATAAAATGACAGAGCTGCACCAAATAAACCTGTGCCCATGAGGGGACATTTCTATCTACCTGTTACATCAAATGCAGGGAAAACTAAGCCCCTGCTCCAGCTTGGATGTTTCGCCACCACGTCGCAGGGCTTGGCCTCTAATCTGGGCAAAGTATGAAAGGCAGAAATTGGGTTACTCGCGCACGCACACGCCCGGGCACACACACACACTCACTCACTAATCTGCAGGTTTGTTTGTGTGGAGCCAAAAAGGAGCCACACACAGCCTCCAAAACAGCTCCAAAACCTGCAGCACTTTAAAACCTGGCCTTTCTTATTTGCCTGCTTCTGGGGAGAAGCACGAGTTTCTGAGGAAGATGGTTAAACCTGAGCTTTATTACTGAAACGTTTAATTGCTGCTTTTCGTAATCACTGTTCAAGATCCATTTATGTGGAAGTGAGAAACAATAAAATCCCATCTCCATTTGCTCTGCTGCAAATGGACATCTGTTAGTAACAATATTAATTCTAATAAAATATTATGTACACAACTGGTTTAAGGCAGTGCTGCTGTTTGGGAGAAGTGGCTTTTCGTGGGAATAATCCTTATTCTTCCAGCTCTCGATTGTTATTTTATGGCAGTATAATGCATAACAATTCTCAAAGTAGCTAGGACAGAGAATTTGCCCCTGCCTCTCCCAGGGCTCTGTTCCTAATCAGATTCCTGTACTGGGGGTTACACAATAATTTTCTTTTTCGTTTATGTTGTTTGGGGTTTTTTCTCCCTAAGCACAAACATCCTCAGAGAAAAAAAAGAAAGCACAGAGGCAGAACTGAGAACTAAGGAGAACAACAGGCAGCAAATTGCAATATTCCTATCAATAAACTGTGAAACAAGTTCTGGCATTGCTGATCCTGTCCCCAGCACACCGATGAAACACAGCTCCATCTAGGGATGAGGTACATCCATCCTGCAGGAAAGATGGATTTTGGAAACCAGGACCAGGAACAATGGGGAGATCTCATTCTCCTGCAGAGTGGCAAGTAAAGATTCATGCTGCTTGGGATCAGATAGCAAGAATTGTGCTTTGTGGCTGAAGATAACCTCTGAGCAAAGTAACTTTATCTACAGCAAATTATTCCTTAGCTTCCCATTGCAGGATTTGCTTCACCTTAGTCTGAAGCAAGTGGTGCTGGCCACTATCAGATAGAGGGGTAGAGGGATGTCTGCTTTGATTTAATAGAGAAGTTCCAATGGAAAGTGCTTGGGCAAAGTAAGAAAATCTCCACTGAGGATTGTGGAGAGAGAAATTCACTGAATTTCTTTTATTATGACCGGGTTAACCAACTATGCAGAGATTTGACCACACAGATATAAGGTCCTTGATGCTTAGCAGGCCACTGAAATGGCTGTTCTCTCTCCTGGATATACTGCTTCAAGTTATCTGTGAGTCTTTTGTTCCCCTGAACCTCCCAATCCACATCTTTTTTATTGTAAACCGGGCATTTCCCGTAGTTGTTTGTTCTCAGTCATGTAAATGAGACATTAACCCTTCCTGACTGTCCATTGCTGAGCTCACAGCCCAGGACTCTGTGGGATCGACACCCAGCCCTGCTTGTCCTTGCTGCACAGACATCACTGCTGCTTTAATTCAATTTCATGTATTTTCCTGCCCATTACTTCATCTGTGGCAGCTCTGACAGAAGGAATCATAGAATTGGCTGAAAAAGACCTCCTGAATTTTCAGTCCATCCTTTGACCAAAATCTAGACCCACTAAACCACACTGCAAAGTGCCAAGTCTGCTCGATTTCTGAACACTTCCAGGGATGGTGACTCCACCAGTTCCCTGGGGAGGTTGTTCCAAGGCTTAACCACTCTTTCAAGTGAAGAACTTTTTCCCAATACCCAACCTGAACCTCCCCTCGGTGCAACGTGATGCCATCTCCCCTTGTCCTATCAAAACAGACAGACAAACCCTAAATGACTGCATCTAAAAGGTAGCAAAGCCCAATTTCCCAGTGCAGAGACTTAAACCACACACAGATCCTGTATTTACACATGCAGAGTGGAATTTGCACATGCAATTAAGTTGATTGACATTTTCTCACTGTGTAGATACTTCCATCAGCAAACATTTGGGCAAGCAATCAAGTGAGTTATATTTTTACATACCCACCCTGGCATACAGAAGTAAATGTCCCAGTCAGGGAGGGAAACAGCATGGATGAGTTCCTGTGAGCACTTAAAAACCACAGAAGGCTTTAGGTTGGGAAAGCCCTCTGAGATCATTGAGTCATTAGCCCAGCACTGCCAAGGCCACCAGTAACCAAGTCCCCAAGTGCCACATCCACACAGTTTTTAAATCCCTCCAGAGATGGTGACTCCACACTTCCCTGAACAGCCTGTTCCAATGCTTGACCACCCTTTCAGTGAAGAAATTTTCCCTAATATCCAAACTAGACCTCCCCTGGCACAACTTCAAGCCGTGTCCTTTTGTCCTGCCCCTTGTTCCCTGGAGCAAAGTCCAACCCTCACTCCTGTCAGGGAGTTGGAGAGAGAGAGAAGATCCCCCCTGAGCCTCCTTTTCTCCTCTTCTCTACAAATGTAATGAACAGGAAACCAGAGCAGCAGATGACAAAAAGCCATTGGTTCTGGGAAAAGAGCCTACGAGGTGGTGTTAAAAGTGTCTCAGGAACAAGGGAAGATCACCTGTGATGTCACTTTGGTCATAATTAGTTGGCAAAGAAAACAGCAAAGTCAAAGTCACAGTGGTGCACCACAGCCCTCCTGTTAACAGAGCGAGGCTATCGATCCCATCACTCATTTATTTAGGAGATAGAATTTTAAACAGGAATAAGAACAGAGTTACCATCAAATCAGCTGTCAGCTGGATGTCACCCTAGGCAATTAGCATGCTCCTAATGTGCTACAAATTTTAAGCCCAAATGATGTCCTCAGATGCCTGCATTCAGCTCACACTGACTTTGCAGAATACAGGGTTTAGAGCACAGAAAGAACAGGAGATCTGCAGGGAGATATTGCAGAGGCTTTGGACAAACAGCCCTGGCTGGGAGAAGAAGGAATGGGAGAGGAGCTCCACCGTGGCTGCTGCCAACAGAGCAGAACGTGTGAAAACCCCTTCCTGCCAGAGTAGGCAAGCCTGCAAATGTGCTGTCTTCTGCCCAAAGCAGCCCTGGGAATGGACTGCAAATACATTTGTAAGCACTACAGGTAGTTAGTTATTAATATTTCTGGGGCTGAACCTCGGCAGGTATAAGTCATCCAAATTCCACTGATTTCCTTGGTTCGTACCAGCTGTGGCTCCATCTCTGTGTTATTACAAAAGACAATAAATCTCTTCTTTGGGCCAAATTTAGTCCCAGCTATGTCTCTGTGACTGGATTAACTCCACTGAAACTAACAGGGAAAAGTCTGAGCTTGTGTGTGGGAAATGAGAAGGGAACGTGGCTGCAGCATTTGTTAAAGCAGAAAAGAAGCACCTTCACACAAATATGTGAACATATTTTTTGCATGTTGGGCTGATTTCTTAGCCCATTTTCATAGAATAAAGGGGGAACAAGCTGCTTTTCCTTCAGAAAACGAGATTTCCCTCAAACCAAGATTCTCTACACAGGGATAAAAAAATGTTTCCCAAAAATGAGTTCTGGTCTGAAAAGTGATGGTTCTTGTTTTGTTCTACATCTGCTCAAGCCAGCACACTGCAGGCTGAAAGACTTGTAATTCCCCAAGTAATCAGCTGCTGGAAGAAATAAGTGCATGTTGTGGAAGACACAGTTTAACCAGTCATGGGATTTCCTGGGATCACAGGAAGCAGAGCTACAGCTCCTGCAAGCAAGAGGCTGTTCAGGCAGAGGCAAATGATGACCTGATTCAAACAAAAATATCTCATTTTAGCTCAAAATGTCAACACGAAACACTCTGACATTTGCAAATCAATTCTTTTCAGGAATTATCTGTTCCAATTGGAGATGAAAACAAATATGAAAATACCAGAATTTCCCATGGGACTGAAATTCTATTTTTCAATGAGCAGTAGGAAGTATATCCATTGAGAGGTCATTTCTCTATTACAAAGCCACTGCTTTTTATGGCTGTGCCTAAAAGCAAACAAAAGGCAGTCAGGACTTGTCTCAAAGCTAGATGGCCACCTGGCTTCCTCAGTGCACATGGAGATGCCACAAGGTGCTGACCCCTTGTTCCAGAGTACCCTCATGTGGATAATTTATTTGTAATGCCCAACTGGAATTTTCCATGATGCAATTTGTGGCTGCTGCCCCTGGTCCTTCTGCAGTGTGCCTCCAAGAACAGGCTGGCTCTGCCCCCTCCTTGACCACCCTGAAGCCAGGTTGTGGATCCCCTCTCTCAGCTTCCTCTGGCCAAACAAACCCAGGGTTCTCAGGCTCTGTGTGCCCACCCTGCAGGCTCCTGATCACCTCTGCTCTTGAATCAAGGAGCCTCAAACTCTACATAGCTCTGCACATTTACTCAATGAGTGGCACAGGTGGCAAGGGGGCTGGTGTTTGAACTTGCTTCTTTCCCTTGGCAGCACAGCCTGGGCTGCCATGGGTTTGATGGCATTTTCTAGCTCGTACCAGCACATGGCCACACTCCTGCCTAGAGTAACCCATTTCAGCTCTGTGGCCTTCAAAATGGAACAGCCAAAATGATTTACACCCAGTCTGAGTGAGTCTGGCTGAGTCCTGGGCAACTCCATCACCATTCCCGTTTAAGCACAGGAAGTCGTGATTGCAAATCATCCACCTGCCTATCCCAGGCAGCAAAATAACCAATGACACAGCCAATGTTCCTGGGGAGAACAACCCAGCTATGGAATTAATAAGTGGACAACAGCATGTGGAGCAGGAGATTGTGTGTGTTTGGCAGGGGGGTGGCAGATCCCAGCACAAGAGCAGAGAGAAATGGAAAAGCAAACAGTCAAGGAGAGCAATATGTAATTCCTTGCACCAAAGCACACGGCAGTCATGCTACAAAGCTGACTGCAAGGGAAATGCTAAATGCATTTTCAAGCAGCTTTTCATCATCTTTTAATGCAAAGTAAGAGCTGGAAACAAAAGAGGGAGGCCAGCTCTCTGCACACCTCCAGCCAGGGCTCCGTGGAGAAACAGTGGCATCGGAAAAAACAATCTCAAAGGCCAGGCCAGCAGAAAGTGCCCCACAGATCCAGCTGAATAACAAGAACTACACGTGACTGCCTTGTCTTGAGACTTTGATCATGAGTCTAGGCACCTTTTCCCCCTCACACAAACCAGCCCTCCCAAAACACCTGCCCTGCATTGGGATTCTTGCTCTTTTGGCCACCTTTAACACTGTGTTTCCGTGGGAAGCTGAACATTTCTTGCCAGAGGATGAATTCTCCAGTATCTTTGGTAGACTTCTGCTTTCTCTGTCTTGCTGCCAGGGGGTTGCCTGGCCAAGGGAGGGCTTTGCTCCCCAAATACCCATGGAAAGGCTTTCCCCAGTTTTGCTTTGGAAGAGACTTTAAAATCTTCAGAGCAAGAAGCTCTTTCCCAGTTATTCATGCTATAGTCTCACCTTCTCTTTCTGTTCCTAAATATTCAGCCTTTAACTTCCAGCCACACAAACCAGACATCTCTGGCTACACCTTATTATCACAGCAATTACACATCTCGTGTCTCCAACTTCTTTAAATAGAGCTGATTAATATTCAGACTTGGCAATCCCTTGATTAAACAAGACACCCACAAGGAAGCCACTACTAGAGACCAGTTGCCAAACTGGAAATTCCCTGTGAAAAAAGAAAAAAAAATAAAAAAAGAAAAGAGAAGAAAAAGGAAAAAAAAACCCCAACAACCCAGCTCTTTCATCTGCTTCCTATGAAGTCTCAGCTGCGTCCGTGTCACTGTGCAGAAGGCAATAAGGGACGATGTCGACAGATGGGGAGCTGAGGACACAATTCACCCAGCCTTCAAGAAAGCTTACAGTCCCATACTATACATTAATCCACAAGGTCAGTAATGGGGAGGGGGGGAGACACTAACCCGTAAGCAGATAAGGAATTAAGATGGAGGTAGCAGACAAAGAGGGCACGTCTGCCGCGTTTAGCGCGGAGCGCGCGGGATCTGCTGGAATGTCACAGGGGCCACCTCAGCCAACAGGGTCCCTGCCAAAGGCACAAGGGGAAGAAAAGAGCAGAAGGAAAGAAAAGGTGAAGGAGACACTCATCCAAGTGACAGTCAGTGCTGAAGAGGGAGTAAATTAATCCAGGATGACACTGACAGACTAGGATTAAGTAGCTCACCGATGTCATTAGGTTGCATGCACATATAGATGAGCTAACGAAGACAGGGACAATGCTTACCCCAAATAATTGAGGACACGGGGAAAAAAGGGTCAGGGGAAGGTTATAAAAATAGATTAGGAAGCTTCCAGAGAAGGCTTTTGAGCCAACTCTTTTCCCACTTGCTCCTTTGCCAAAACATCTATTTCTATTCTGCTTTTCCTATCTGTGCTCTTTGTCTTTCTAGCTCCTCTCCTTCTCCTCCAGCCTGTCCAAAATACCAATTCCTTTCCCTGATTTACTACATTGTCTTGCTCTCCAAACACCACGGTACCTCCCAGCCCTCCATGCACCCTTTGGAGCTTCATTTCTCTCACAGCAGCCAACACCAGGGTTCAGCTGATGAGGGGACCTTACTGAGAAATGTAAACTCAATCATCACATGATATCACAGGCCCAGAGCAGACACAAACAATGTGCACCACTTTTAAAAAAATGTTACAAATTTTGGGATCATTTCTGAGTTCAGCCTGGTAAATACTCAGCTCTGGTTCTCTCTTGCCTGCACCACTGACTTTGTGTGTGACCAGATGCCTCACCTCAACTCTGCTGTTTAATTCCTCCTGCCCTCTCCCAGCCTCCTAACCACTTCACCTAAAATTTTCCCAGGGAGTTCCTCACACACCTGTTCTGGTGGTGTGACAGGCACAGCACAGACTCTCAGGTATGGTTTCAGGACCAACATCCAACAGCACATCTGCCAATAAAGGGCAGGGATGCAATTTTCATCTTCCTCCTTCATACTGGTTGATACACTCAAATTTTAGTTATTTTCAGGGTTGAGGTAAAATTCACTGCACAGCTACAGGAACTCTGGAGTGGGCAAAGGGCAGGAGGTGGATGTGCATATTTGCAGCAAGTGGCTTCAGATTCCACCTCTGAGCTCTCCAGGAGTAAGGACAGTACTGATGATAAAAGAACACAGCCCTTTTATTGTGTTGCTCCATCCAATTCAGGTTTTCCTGACACTGAATTTTCCGTTTCTTACAGAGCTTGCCCATTCAGGGCTTTCTGCCAGCAAACTTTCACTCTACCACACTGGAATAATGAAAACTGAAGGCTGGTAATGTTTACATCAATGAGAAACTGGGTTAAATCATGTTTGGTAAATTAAAAAATGATCAGTCTCACTCAGAGCTGGCAGTGAGATAAAAGTTAAGCATACATGACTCAAGTTGGAAAAATAAAAGAGCCATTTCCCATCTGGTTATGGTATCTCTACCCAGAGCAGGGACATTCAACAAAAATGTGTGGCTTCTCCTTTTGTTTCAGTTTTCCTTCCTCATGACTTGCAATTAGCATTTCTTAATGCAGCTCAGCTGAAGCCACCCCAACACAATCCAAACTTGCTAACTACAATGTCATCGTGCACCATAACGAATGTTTGCTCAAAGATCAATAGGTGAGGCCAGTGTTAATTGTTAAATTAAACATAAACATTGTCAAAACACATCCCTCGTTATTCTTCCACCTGATGACATGAACCTGGAGAGCCCTTGGTGACCTTATATTCAGGCTCTGTGACCTTCAGGTGGTTTGCATCAGATTATCTTTACCTTATGCAAACTTGGTGTTTAAATGGATCATTTTAGAATATAGCAGATTGCAGAACTCCTGCTGTCTCAGAAGGGATTTCTTGGAGAAACACTCACTGAGGAGGGTAAAAACACCTACAGGGCACTTGGGAATATTTGTAGTGTACAGGGTGACCTGGAGTTGAATGTGTCACAGTTTGGCTGGTAACATCCATCCCTAACCTGCCTCAGTTTTCCACTGGACTCACCAGAGACAGGAAAGTGCTGCAGAACAGAGTCTTTCAGGTGAAAGTTTCCAGATGCTTTGCTGACTGGTGGGATTCTGCTCCTGCTGAAGTCACAGGAGGAATCACAGTGCTAAGGACAGGCACCATGGATGATGCAGGAAGCATTGCTGGTGAATATAAAAATTTCTGTGCTCCAGCACAGCACAAGCACGCTGCTCTCAGTGGCTAAGGGTAGTTACATTTGTTATAGCAGTGAACAGGAGCTGATTCCTGCCCTGCTCCACCCTCCTACTGTGCTGCTGCTTTCAGGTAATTAGAGCTTGCCAGAGGCTGCACAGAGCCTAAAATAATTACTGTGACATGCATTATCTGTCATGTGCATCTTAAGGCCTTGCATCTTCTGTAGAATTTGGAGGATTGTTCTAAGTCTGGAAACTGGCTCTTTACACCACAGGGGGCAAAACTGCACAGGTTCTATGAGTTTATCAAACATCATCTTAAAACTCTTGAATTATTTTTGTCCTGCTCACACTGGAAGGGTCTGTTGCAGATCCCCTTCCCTCTGTCAGTTAAAAGCTTCCCTCCAACTTCCAGCCTTGATTTATTCAGAGCCAGTTCCTGCCTATTTGTTCTTGTGCCAGCATTTCAGCTTATATAGCTCTTATCCCTCCCTAGTGTTTACCCCCCCCGTTGGTGCATTTCTGGAGAGCAGGCCTATCTCTTCCCAGCCTTCATGTTATTAGGCTGAACAAGCCCTGCTCTTTCAGCTTTCTTTCATAAAATAGGTTCTCCATTTCCCCAGTCACCCCAGTAACCCTGCCAGTCTGAATCTTAAACATGGGCAACCACAACTGTCCCACTTGGGTTTTGCTCTGTGCCTCCTGCAGCAGCATTAACTCTGCCACAGCCCTGCAATAAAATGGAAATATTCGAGGGCTGGGCTTGTTCTGCTCACAGCCAGGTTGCACAGTGGCCCATCTCCATTCCCTAAGCATTTAACACAGTCTTTCTCCAGGTCTGTCTTTCAAGCTGAAGAGCCCATGGTTTAAGGCAGCAGCTTCTATTATTGGTCCCAACGTGCATTGCCTTTGTACTTGACAATGCCCGAATTCTGTATGTTGATCCGAATCAACAGCACTTCCAAATTTTCTATCAGCTATGTGTTTCATTAGCTCAAGTAACTCCATAACCACTTTCCATCTCCTCATTTCTTCTTCCCAAGTCACCTTCCACCCTTGCCCCTTTGAACATGCTTTGACCCATGACAGAACAGTGCTTTTAATCCTCACTTTCTCCATCATCATCTCATATTCCCTGCACAGCCCAATATATTCAATTCTTCAGAGGAGCCCAGCTAGACTGGGGCACAACACTGTTCTTAACTTCTCAGAGAAATCTCCCCAAGGAGCCCAGCACTCTGTCTCTCACAAACCCAACTTGCATTTATCCCATTGTCATGTGCCTTCACATGTTCAGGTATTTAAAAAGCTGCTCTAAAGTGCTGCATAGTCTTGAGGTGCAGCCAGGAGTTTCCCTAATCACTTTTCAACAGCTGCTCCAGCCTTTATTACAGGTGCCGTGTTTGCTACTACCCAGTCAAATGCTCAGGGCAGAGTACTCAGGCTTTGAACAGTTTATTGAGAGTTTTGCCACAGGAATGGTGTTTTCATGTGGCAGCTCCTTCTCCCTCCTGAGGCTGATCTGATCCTCACAGACCTGAACACATGAATTGCTTGAAGTTCTGCGTGTTGCACATGGCCCTCTCCAGTTCTGTCCACTCATTCCCATTATCCATCTTCATCCCTAGGGAAAGCCCAGCTAGTGTCTCTTCAGAGCCTGGATCACACACACTTATCCCTAACCCATGCTCCATGGTAGACCCATCCACTCTTTTTCTTTTCATTAGAGGGCTGCTGTTTCTTTTCTTGTTTCTTTTCTTGTTTCTTTTCTTATTTCTCTTCCTTACTGTGCAAGATCCTTTCAGTTTGATACCCAAAGTTCAGACCTTCATCTCCTAACCTTCCAGACAAGGCTTCCTTCCCTTCTCCCATTCCTAGCACATCCCATTTCACTCCATTTACCCATTTCAAACCTATTTTTTTCAAAGCTCAGGTCTAAACAACCCCTTCTTGTCAGGTTTTCTTTTTTTTCTCACTGGTCAACAATGCCAATTCTAGATAACTCCTACACCTTTTGAAGAAATCCCCTGCATTTCACATGTCCAAACCCTTGAGCTGTCCTACATTCTGGAGGTTTTGAACACTCTTGGAAGTGTCCAAAACCAGGGTGGATGTGGCTCTGAGTGACCTGATATAACGGAAGGTGTTTCTGCCCATGGCAGGGGGTTGGAACTGGGTAATCTTGAAGGTCCCTTCTGCCCCCAAACATTCTGTAATTCTATGATATGATTCTATGATATCCTAATTTCACCTGCTTTAGACAAATGTGCAGTCTGGGGACCTTTCTCTGCCTTTCTTAACGTGTACCAACCCTTCTGCAGCAGGATCATCCCACAGATCAAATTCCCTGCATGGCTGAGACTCCGCACATCTCTCCTCAAATCCACGCCGGCACGACTGAGGTGTTACCGGTGCTCCACAGAAATAAGGTGCCTTTTGATGTTTTCTCGAGTGGAGCCCTGTGTAAACCCCATGGTTTTAATTTGCTGGAAGGAAGAAGAGCACTTTGATATCCACCCTCCCCTTCTGTCACACAAGATACGTGCTCTGATCTGCCACGACTGCAATTTCATAATTTCACGAGTGCCACACACCAGCGAGGACATAGCTTTTGCTAAAGTCAACAAACCCAACATGTTTCATTTTCAGGCTTCCTGATATTTTTCCCCTGTGTTGTTAAGGCCATTTGGTCCTCCCTTAACAAACACATTTATTCATTTTACACAGATGTGAGAGTTGATAATTACATAATGGCACGTGAGCCTCAAGCGTAGCAGGATCCACAATAAAAGGCTGATAATCAGCACTGAAATTCCATCCAAATAAAGAAGGACACACACAACTAGATTTAGGAGGGTTGCAAAAAAATTTAAACAGCCTCCTTACCTTCCCTTCTTAATGAAAAACCTGGGGAAATAAAAACAAAGAAAGGATGGAGAGAGAGCAGAATCTCCAGAATTCGACTTCTCCACACCATTAATTGTGGCAGTTAGAAGAATCAAGCGCTTTGGACAGATTTTGCCCGGATTCTGGAAAGCGCTTTAACATGGGTTTAAGTTTACCCTCTGTTTGGAAAGTACTTAAGTATAGGCTTAACTTCGAGCAGACGTTTAAGTCCCCTTGACTTTAACATGTGCTCAAGTGCTACCTACAAAGGAAGCATTTTCCTGAAGCAGGAGACCATCTTGGCTTAGGCACTGGATTAGCTGTCAAGAGACAGGGATTTGTTCCTGGCTCTAGCCCTGGCCATTGGCAGGGTGAGCCCAGGCAAATAACATCCCTACTCCAGGCTTCAGTTTCACCACCTGGAAAACGGAGTGAACTCCGCTGCCCTTTGCAAAATGCTCCAGTGTTGACGCACGGAAAGCATTTATTTAAGGAGTACACAATATTTTAATTATTTTCAGGGATTTCTTGTGGTGTCCTTTCAAACTGGCTGCTGGATAATGAAGGATCTTGGTTGCACATCCATCCATGTTAATTCAGAATAAGGACTGGCTTGTTTTCCACCCTTTATACGTCTCTTTGAGATGCCTTATTTTTGTATTTCAGCATAAAAAATTTCATTGAAGTTAATAGGTTATTAAGTTGTTGGATGCATTTTACACCTTCATATGTGAAGTGAGTTTGGATTTTCATTAGTTAGAGCTAACACCAATTTTCAATAAAATATTAACCAAACACACAGAGAAATAGTTCATGTGGATCTATCCACTACTTCAATAAAATTAACAGACTTAGATATTTACTCTTGCCCCAGCAGTAATATTTTCCCACATTACATTTCAAACAATGAAATGACACTAAATTCATTTAAAACAAATTTATATTATTGTTATTTTAAACAATACTTAATTCAATTTCAGTGTTTGGCATTCAAAGTTTGAAAATATCAATATTATTGTTTAATGTAAAAAAATAATAATAATTCAGCTACAAAACATTAGCATATGCAAGCTTCCCAAATGAGTTCCAGGGCTGGTATTTACATTAAATTGAAAATGAGCAAAACCAGCCAGATGTAACTGTGCCATTCAGAGAAGGGGATGCTGAGATTTAAAAACCAGAGCATTCAGCCCCAGTTTCAGCCCTCTCACCTGCACTCGGTGGTAGCTCGTACAGGGAAGTGCCACCATGGGTTTGCTGTGAATTAAAAACAGAGGGGCATGAGGAAGGAGAGAGGTGGGGAGGCAACTCACACACTGCTCACTGGGGAGGTTCCTGGGCCTTATTTGTCACCAGCAAACAGCAAAATATGTGATAGGTATATGGGGGTGTTTGGGCTGCAGAAGAAAAGGTTCTGAGGAGACTTTAGAGCACCTTCCAGTGGCTAAAGGGGCTCCAAGAGAATTGAAGAGGGACTTGAGACAAGGGCCTGGAGGGATGGGACAAGGGGGAATGGCTTCCCACTGCCAGAGGGCAGGGATATATTAGATTAGGAGGAATTTCCTCCTTGGGAGGGTGGTGAAGCCCTGGCACAGGTTGCCCAGAGAAGCTGTGGCTGCCCCTGGATCCCTGGAAGTGTTCCAGACCAGGTTGGATGGGGTTTGGAGCAACCTGGGATAGTGGAACGTGTCCCTGCCCATGGCAGGGAATGGGACTGGATGAGCTTTGATGTCCTTTCCAAACCCAAACCACTCTTGCTTCCCTGTATGACTGGTAGACCAACCAATCAGTATCACCCCCAAACATCAGCACTGCTGAGCTGTGGCTGTCCCACAGGCAGAGCAATCCATGGGACCAAACTCCTCTGCACGTGGAATCAGACCAGCTCCTGAGGAAGGAGTGTCAGCACGGTGCAGGAAATTCCACTTTGCAAAAACGGTGTTTGAAACAACAAACATCTCAAAGCTTGCAAGCCACGTGGAGAGTCAAGGTGAGTAACTGCCCACGTGTCCCTGAATGCTCCACCAACAAGGAGGAGATGCTCCACCACCTGGAAACAAGCTGCTCCCTGAAAATTGCCAGGACAGCTTTTGCTGAGCTCTTCTGTTAATGACTCCACATCAATGGAGCCTGGGAGAGCCCCAACAAACCTGTGACTCACAACAAGCTTCGAGGAAATCACAAAGTATATTTAGACTTGATCTTTGCCTGCTAACAGCCCTTTAATACCCTTCTAACAGCAAAGCAGTTGCCCTTCGAGGATGCCTTCCCCACATTCAGCGCTCAGAGGAGCTCTGATTCAGAATAAAACAAGTGGCTAGAAGAGTATGTGGGTATTTAGCTAATTATATGTCTGGTAGATTTGTGTTTTAAAACAATGCTGCTTGTCTCCTCCCTTTGCAGAGTGCCAGTTCACTGGAGTGTTTCCCATGGATTGGCAATTAGCTGTAATTAGGTCTTGTGATTTCCCCATTTGTCCTCATGTCACAAAGTTTACTACTGGAAATGCTCATTTGGATGGTAGGTGGCTGCTAATTGCAGCAGCTACAAAAATCATTGGCAACTGCAGCACCTGAGGTTGCTGTTGGATCAAGACATTGCTCCCTGCTCCAAACTTTCCAGGAGCATTTTACAGCTCTTTGGCTGGGTCAAACTGCACTGAAGTCAGGGACAGGGGACTTACCCCTGCCTGCTGGCTGACAGGTCAGAGGAAATGGTAATTTGGGAACTGGGTTGGGAGTTAGAGACCAAACTGAATAACTTCTAAAAATTTGGAGAGGAGGAACTGAGTTCTTTTTATCATTTCTCCCAGGAAAACACCTGTGAGTATTAAAGTGATAATTTAATTCTGGAATTCAGGTCTGCCTGTGACTGACATTACCTCAGTCCCATACAAGGTGTTTTTGGGTAGTTTGGTGACCAGTCTGGTTTGCTTGTCTGACAAGGATGGGACCAGAGGCAACAGGATCAAGATGCAAAGGAAAATATGAGTTATCTAGTTTAGTGGAAGGTGTGTCCTAGTTTAGTGGAAGGTGTGTCCCAGCTTAGGGCAGGGGGTTGGAACAAGATGATCTTTAGGTTCCCTTCCAACCTAAACCATTCTATGATTCCAAAAAGTAGGAAAATCTCTGCAGGGTGAGAATTGGGAAGTGGTGAACTAGACTGGTAGTGGCAAAGTTTCTTCTAAAATTTAGATCTTTAAGAATAGCATAGGGAAAGAGCTGGCAAGATTTTGGTTTTGTTGGGTGCTGGAACTGGGATATGGCTTGAACAGCTTCCTAAAGGCCTTTTGAGCTGTTTTCTTTGGTTTGAGTAGCAGGGTCCCACCACTGTAGATGTTGTTTCACTGTGTGTGCATTTGTCACGTTAACTCGTACGGGCACCACTCCCCTCTCCTGGCTGGGCCTTCTAAGCTCTTAAATGCATTCCCCTGAAGAGTGCACAGCAGAAGGGCGTATTTGACAAGCACAATTGGAGATAAGCAGCCCTGAGGAGTTTCAGGACATTGAAGAAAGAAAATAATCTTCTGGTTTCTTCTTTGCACAAAAAAAGATTTAAAATAACTCCATCCCCTCTGGACTGGAGAAAGAGACACTCTAAACCAGATAATCTCCAGCTCTTAGACAGAACATTTTCTCAGTTGATCTCCCAGATCTTTGCTAAGGAGGTCAGCAGCATGATCCTGTTTTGCTGATGCACACAGGTGTGCGGGTCTGGGTTGTGGCCACGGCACCAGGTGAGGAAAGGGTGGGAGCTGTTTTCCCCTGCTGGGAAGCAGATGCAGGCTGTGCTCAGGGCTTCTTGCAGATGGAGAGCCCAGCACCTCCAGCCTGTGCATCTGTGTGGGCAGACCAGCTGGGCCCCAGCAGAGCTAAGCTGGCCATGTCTAAGTCCATCAGCAGACACCATAAGACCAGCTCTTTCTTAGCACTCTGCAGATGCTCTGTGCCTCCCCGGCTGCCTGGCAGCCTGTGTGGGTCACAGGGTACAGGGACTGCTCTCATTCCACTTCCTACCACTCCACATGGACACAGTATCAGGAGCTGGCTTTGCTCACCCCACGGGTCACAAGGAGGAGGAGAAGTAGAGCTGAAGGCACCATCCCCTTGTCCTGATGCTTTCCAAGGATGTCTTTGCCAGGAGCAAGCACACTCGTGGATAACACATGTGGCTGTGCACATTCCACCTGCAGAGATGGCGGCTCTTTGTCTGGTAAATGCTGCTGTGACAAAGCTGTTCCCTATCACTCCCTTTTATTAAATATTTGCAGCAGCATTGGCTCAGTGCATCCCTCAAACCCCACAAACTTGAATTTAGGGCTGGTAAGAGAGAGGAAGCACAGAAGCAGTGTATGTGCACAGGCACAACACCTGAAAATTCAGAGTCTGGTGGTCCTGATATCACGTGAGACTTTATTTATTTCTTCAGTCAAGCTTTGTGGGGAAAAAAAAAACAGAACTAAAAACTATCTCGTTTATTTTTGTCTGGAACTGCAGGGCAGATGAGTTTTCCAGAAGGAATAGAAGGCTGCCATTGATTTTATTATTGAGTCAGTTTTAATGAGTCACAGTATTTTTGGAAGGCTTTTAAGATTACTGTAAAGTGCTTAGTTACAGTGGCTACAGGTGCCAAGGCAGGAAAGGAAACAACAAAGAAATGCACAGCAGCTGTATTGCTACGCTTCCCCTCAGAACTGGGATCAGCAGAACAACACACATGGCAAATGCAAAAGAAAATAGGAGAAGATGTAAGAGATGACAGAAGTCAGCATGGTCAGCTCCTATGCTAAAGCAAAATGCATTTTATTTAAGGAACTGTCCAGTGCTCCTTAGCTGCAAGTTGGAAAGGGTCACTGACAGGCTCCGGATTGCCAGACGTTCAGTGAATCGTGTGTTTGCCTTTCAAGCTGTCCTTTGGTTGTAAGTCATTTGCTCCCAGAGCTGCCAAGCTCTGCCACTGCCATCCTGTGTTGAATGAAACTGTGGAAACATCTCATTTAGCAGATGAGAGAAGGGAAAGCAGAGAAGGGGGAAAAGAGGTGGTGTGAAGAGAAAAAAATTATTTTTTCTTTGTGACTTGAACAGACTTGCCTTCTTTTTCTTTTCTTTTTGCCTGTAACATTCTGAATGCATAGGGCATGACTTTCAGAGCTCTTAAGGAAGATCTGTTTTCTGGCAAAAAATTATTCCGTGTTTTCCACTAAAAAGAAGACGCTAGAAACCACATTCTTGATATCTGGAGATGGAAAACAAACAGCCTCAGAAATATAGGGCTGGAGGAGAAGCCTCCAGTTACCATGTGATGTGCCACCTGGATTTTCAGACCCTTCCCACGACGTTTGGACTCAGAATCAGGCAGAAGCAGCAGCCCTGAGCTGGAGCAGGACCGATGGAACATGCAGAGAGCTGCCTTTGCTCGTGCACGGCGAGTGTCGGGATGCACAGCGAGTCATCTCATTCCAACTCCGACACTGGCATATGCAAATTCCAGCCTGGGCGTGCTGCACACACCCCAGAAATCACCTCAGGCTCGGGAGGCCCATTCTCACTCCCCTCCTGCCTCCCCCACCCCCGTCACCAGCGGGGGACAAGCGGCACGTTCTCCAGGCACCGCGCTGGGTCACCGCCGGCGTCACGGCGTCCCCCAGCATCCTCGCTGCCGGCCCTGGAGATGCCACATAGCAACCTGGGCACCAGCCACGCACAAACCCGGGCTGAGAGAGGCGGGGAGAGCAAAGGGAACCACTCATTGTCTCCGGTGGGCCCGGCCTGGTGTCTGCTCTTCATGCGTGACTGGCAGCGGGCCCGGCGCTCGGGCCTTGGCGGGCGGCCAGGCGCGGAGTGGCAGGCACCTGTCCCTGCTGGGAGACCTGGCGACCCCGGCGTGCCCTAACGGTTAGTTCTTCTCTAACATCATGTCTACTCGAATTTACCTCAGGATTTCCCCCCTCCGGGTGCCAGGGAGCTCGGCCGATGCCAACTGCTTCACCATGGATAAGGCGAGGCGCGTTCCCAAGCCGCACGCGGGGCACCCCCCAAGCGTTCAGCTGGACTCGCCTGGCTGGAACAGATGGGGCCCATCAAGGTGTTCGTGTCCTCCACCACATCAGCAAAATGCCCCAGCACTGGGACAAAGTCAGGAGAGGAAAACAAAGCCTGGTGGGGATTCCTCTTGGCCGTCCTTACAATGAAGTTTGGGACCTGCGCTGAGCGCTTCCGCCTCGGGGGTGGTGGTGGGGCTGAGATTCCCCCCTACCCACTGAAATCCTTCACACAAGGACAAGGTCTCTGTGCCCGCAGAATCTGAGGCTCTGGGCTGCATTTTGGTTCCCTTTCTTTGGGGAAACCTCTTCAAGCATTCCGGCACCTGGAACACACAGATCAAAACCTTTCACAACTGGCTCCAATGGAAAAAAGGACAAGGAATTTCAGTTCACAGGAAAAGAGACAAAGACCAGGCAGGAAGGGTTTTTTTTTTCAGGAAGTTTAGGGCAGAGATAGGAGTGTCCTTATTCTGCAGCCTGTTTCTTACATAAAACTCCACTTTCTTCACCGTTACAAATGTGAGTGGAAATATTTCCAAAGCGTGGAGAATTTTTGAGTGATCTCCCATTATTTCAGCTTTATTTATGGTCTCTTGTCCCAGTATAGGCACAGTTCACTTATCCTTCTGAAGAAAAAGAACAGAAGCTTTTGCTTTCTGACAAATGATCTGCCTTGGAAATTGGGCAGTCCTGTGCACCTTGTCTTCAATTTTAATGGCATGAAGTTCATCAGAGAGAAATAATGACAAATGGTTTGTCTTTGACAACAAAAGTGGAGCTGTATTGTGTGCAGCAATAGCTGTCTGCTCTGTGATGAGGAAGAGAGGGTGGCTGAAGCCAGAGCATCCCAGGTCTACTGCCTCATGTCAGGCACTCAGCAACTCTGCAGCCTCCTTTCTCCTCATGGAACCAGGGTCCAGAGGTTCCTTCTGTCTGTCCTGTCTCCCCTGACCACAGATCTTTGTGCTCCAAACTCTCCTCTGAAAGGAGGATACAGTACTGACAGCCTGGGAGCTTTATCTCAGCAGGCTCCACTACAAAAGGAACAACATGAGGAAAACCAAAGATTCAAATCCTCTCTCTTAGAAATCAATGTTCATTTTGTGTTTAGGTTCAAAGAGGCGCAGCAAAACCGAGGCTGGGAAATGGAAAGGACTGAGCAGAAAGTGCTTCGTGCTTGAGCCACAGCCCAAGACTGGAGTCAGTAATATTCTGGGGCCTGCTCATCTGTAAAAACAGGCTACAATCAGCCTAGCAGCAGCGAGATGAAGGAAAAGCCATCATTTAGGGCAGTGGCAACTCGTTAACCCAAATGACCTGCAGCTCTGGCCAGCGCTGACCCAAGGACTTGCGAATTTACCTCCACTGCCCAATAAACTGTCACTGCCCGGCTTCTCTAATTAAAATAGTCCTGGATTTGCAGGACCTACCCAGAGAATAAACTGGAATTTATCAGATTAGCTAAGCCAGATCATACGCAGAGCATATAGGCTGGCCAACAGCCTACTTTGGACCAGATTAACCAGCTAAAATAATTGGGGATTTTTGCAAAGTCTGCCCCTAAAGACTGGCATTAAAGAAATGCACCAAAGACTGAGCATACACTGCAGCCCATTTCTTTTTACCCTATTTAGTTCTTAGCTTGATGTTCTTTGGCAATTGTTGGAAATCAGCTTTTTATCTTTGACTAACCAGTGAAAAAAAATCTCTCTTTTCAGCTCCTTCAGGTGAGCTGTGCCAGTGGGAGCTGCTGAATCTGTGAAAAGGTAGGGAGGCTGTATTTAATGCATTCCTACCTCACAACTTTGTTCCCCTTATTCCTACACTCTGGTCCCTGCACTGTCAGCCCTGGGTAAGGAGATAAGATTACTGGAGAGGTTGTGGACTGATGTTTGAGTGGGAGCAGAGCTGGGCTTGTCCTGATCCAGTCAGATGTCTTTTGCTCTGGCAAGGGATGAGGTAAGAAATTCTTGCAGCCTGGAAAGGACAGAACCCAGGTGGCTGCAGAATGCCTTGGGGGCTGTGTGTAAAACAGGGGCTTCCCCCTAGCCTCCTCAAGGGAATTGTGGTGCAGTGGCACATCCCTCCAGCTGCCCTCCCCGAGCTACAGGAGCCAGCAGTGACATTCTGGCAGATGTGTCTCCGTGCAATTCGAGCTTTGCTGTCACGCAGGCAAAACAGGTTTTGCTACCAGAGCCAAAGGACTGCAGCCATGGGGAGGAGCAGGAGGAGGAGCAGAACCAGGAGACACCTGGGAGCTGGATTTCCTGCTCCTGTTCCTGTTCTCACCCTCCCTCAGCAGCCCCTGCCCGCGCCAGCCACAGCAGAGCCATGGGCATCTTGTTCCCCTCTGTGGGTGCAACACTCCCTTGGCTTGTGCCTGGGGCAGGCTTTGGGCATCCTCAGCACTGCTTTGAACCACTCACTTCAGAGGGGAATCAAGCTTGAAGTCTTCCAGGACATTTTTATGAGGTTCCATTTCAGTATCAGTGGTTTCAGCTTTTCCCTTGCCTTTTCCTTCAACATTTACTGGGTTTTTCTTGCTACACAAAAGCTATATTTAACAAAATGTGTGAAACGTCCTAAAAACAGGAACATTGTATTCTGCTGACTTCAGCTTTGGGATGCATTCACTCATTTCCCTTCTACTTATCAAGGATCTGTCCAAACATGGGGAATAGAAAATAGCAGGTAACAAGTGGGGAAATAAGATGCTGCTGTCCTGAGCCAGTGCTGATCTGGAGCCCGTGTCCCTCTGAACAGCGAGGAAATAGAGAGGAGGATAAGTCATTAAAGGACAGAGAAAGACATTCTCCCCCTAGTTTTGACTTTGTCAAGGACATCAGGAGGTTTCTGGCTGGCTATAAAATAAAAAGAGGGAACACCCAGCAGCCTGTCCTTTCCTGCTGGAGAACCACAGCTGCAGGAGAGCAGTGACTGGTTCAGTCAGTGTCTCCCATCACCACATCTCTGCCTGTCCTGGAACTCGCTCCTTCCCTCATCCCCTCTGGACAGTGCTGGTTTGAGCCCCACAGAAAAACATGAAAAAACCTCACACTTCTCACCACATGAAAGCAAATTTCTTTTCCTAGAAGCCCAAACCCACCCAAGCTGAAAGCCTCAAGTTCAGCTCAGCCATGGCATTTGTACCCCTGATAGCCACCCAAAACAATTCAGCACTTCCAGGCTAAAGTAAGGGAGTCTCTTTCTTGGTTAGAGGATCTGAGCCCAGGACTGCCATGAGGCAAAGCAAACCAAATGCAATCTGGGCTGCAAATGAATCTTTACATACCCCAACCAGGGCAGGCATCTGCTTTTTGGGCAGAGGGACAGCTGCCACAGCAGGAGAGAACAGCTCGGACCCAGCGTTCAGTCTTGGCTGCAGTGACCTGGCTCCTCAATTTCCACATGTGAAATTTCTTCTGATGTAAAGGGGGGGGCTCCAGGTTCTGAACAACTGCAGAAATACAGATCTGAGCAGCAAGGTGCTTCTCCAGGGTGCTCAGAGAGCTCACCCAGCTCTAGCTGTGCTCTTAGCAAGGAGTACTCAGAGGATTTGCTGCAGGATCCAGGGAATTTTTCACCAAAGTTCTCATTTCACCCTCTTTTCTAGAAGCAATTCCAGAAGCTGACCTAAGACACCCGTGTGGGGGGTATTATATAACAATGGAGATTGTGTGTGTAGTTTATGTAAAAACACTTAATCTCACAGCTGCTTCCCTCCCTACACCCTGGGCAAATTTTTTTCCTTCCATCTCCCGTTTAAATACCTGGTATTTGATCATTTCACAGGGTTGGCAAAACAAGCACAATGGAGGCAATGTTTGCTCAGATCTATTTTTGTGTGTATGTGTGCGTGTGAGTTTTTGGCAGAATCAGTGTTTGCAAGAAGCAGATAAAACTTTTCTGTTGAAGAGCCACAGACAGCCAGGAATTGCTGCCTGCCAGCAAATCTCTGCTTACTGAGGGAGATCATGTCATTGTTAGCCAGGTAGAGGGGCTGGATTCAGGAATCTAGAGAGCTTCCTTGTTAGGCTATAAATGAAGGAGTTGTTTAGCAATTACTTTAAGACAGTAAATCTCTGTGTATGAACCCACTTCAAGATAAAATCCAAACTTGGTTTTCCCTGCTTACACAGCACAGATGCATATGCATCCTGGAAGCTACATAACCCAGTCATATTTTATTCACATCACACTCCAAGGAGCTCACTGACTGGAATTCAATAGAAACTGTTCTCTGTGTGAAAGTAATTTCAGAAAGTAATCTAGTTTATGGAAATGAAAGGCATCAAAACACAAAAAACACTGTTTCTGTACAAGTGCTTTGCTTCAAATATTTGACATGGAAATTTATATAATCCCTCTGGGGCACATGGGTTTCACGAGTGTTAACATCTTTTGAAATGAATTTCACAAATGTTTATTTGGAATACCAGGCATACAAATAATTTAGAATATCAAGGCATCTTGTTGAATCAGTCTTAATGATACAGATCTCAGATGGCCGTGGAGGTTAAAAGGTATGAATTTTAATTGGGTGTGTGGAAGATGTCATTTTCAATCATCCCACTGCATTGCCAAAGCTATCACTTTCCAATTCTAAGCTTCCTGCTACCTCCTCCTCGGCTCCTTCTGTTGCTTAAAGACCAAAATGAAACATTTTTCACGTTTTATTTGTGTGCTGGGCATGTATTAAATATGGAGTTTTGCTGCCTATCTTGGTTTATACAGGACCCCATCACTGTTGTATTGCAACACTTCTCAAGCAATAAAGAGGTTGACTTTTTCCAGACAGATAGTGCTGTATTGTCATTTCAGTTTTATAAAAAAGTTAAATTATTGAAGGCAAACTGCATCAAGGAGGTAAAAATGGTTGCTAAGACTGGTCAAAGTCAGATTTCACAGGTGTCTCCTCTCTTCCCTGCTTCCATGGTGAGGCCTGTTTACATTATGGCCTGTTTACATCAGGAGTAAAATTGTTTTGCCATTTAAAATCTGTGTTTTTTAATTGGTAGATCTATATTTACATCTGGCTTTGGGCAACATGATGGATAAGAATGAAAAGAAAAACCAACTGGGTACCTGTGAAGAGATCTTTGTCCATCCTGTGTGGCAAAGGAGCAAGGATCCTGTGGGAAAAGATATCGTGTGATTGGGTAATTAAAAATTATCATAAGCCATAGGCAGTAGGAAGGCAAATTAAGCCTGCAGAGGCAGCGTGAGTTCTGAGAGCTCCTCAGCCACTGAGTGCTCAATATTGCAACTTTATCACTCATTTTAAGTTTGTTCATAACCTAGATTTGTAATCAGCAAGATTTTGTCCAAGATACTGGGGGTTTTGTATATAACAAAAAATAAAAAGAAATTTGAGAGTGGTTTGTTCACATGGAACAAAGTGTTGGGCTCTTGTTGGCTCATTCACTGGCTACCCTTAGATGTGCTCAAACAACACAGGGAGTTGAGTCAGGCACATTTTGGGGGAAAAAGTCCCTCTCCCATTCAACAGCCTTGGGCAGACTGTGTCTTCAGAGAAATGAAGCAGCCAAATTTCAACAAACCTCTAAAGAACATGCATTCGACTGATAACTTGGCCAAACATGGGTGATTTCAAGGAGGGCGTGAAAAGCACTTTGTTCACAGGCAGCACGCGGCCAATTTCCTTTCTGCTCCCAAGAGCAATGATAAAAGCTCAGCAAATGGCTCTGAGATTTTTTTTCTCTTTACAAGCACATTTTATTCCAAGAAATCATCATTGTTTTCTTTGAAATGTCCATTGTCAGCAGCAGGAGCAAAATGAGCGAGGCAAACGTCCAACCCACACAAGTCTGAACCACTGGCAGGGGAAAAAACCCCACGTTGGTCTTCTGGTAGGACACATTAAAGACAGCCTGGTATAGAATTGTCAACTCTACCTGCACCCAGAGTGATTCTGATTTCAAACACTTTATTTGCTAAGATTGATGGCCTGAAATATTTAACAGCAAGCATTCTGGGTCAGGCAACTGATGGCCAGACCGATGACTTTGGCCACTATTTATAGAATCATAGAATCAGAGAGAATCCTACAATGGTTTGGGTTTGGAAGAGATCTTAAAGATCATCTCATTCCAACTCCCCTGCCACGGAGAGGGATGCCAAGGAAAGGAAGAGAATAAATATGTATTTGTTCTTCCTGCATCTGGCAATCTGTGCCTTTAGGATTTATGGACATGCTGGCCGTAAATTGGTAGGATTGAAGGGGACTGACCCCCTGTGAGGCACAAATGTGTCCAGAGCATCTCCAGGAGATGCTGCACAGACCCTCTGATGAAAGAGGAACCCATGAGCCTTTCAGCTGGCTCAGGGTATCAACACCTCCACAAGCAGAAAGTATTTCCCAAAAACATCTTTAAGAAACTCCCATTTTAGAAGGTGCGGATTGACCATAAAATTCCCCTTTTTTTATGCCTCGGTTTTCCACTTGTCCCCGCTCTGGTGAGAGACTGGGCCCTGCTGCTGCAGCCTGGTGGAGCAGGTCCCCTCTCCATGGTGTGTGAGCACACACTCCCCAGTGCCAGCCTCGAAACTCCCCCCTCGTTAGGGCACGGGGGAGGAACACAAAGCCCCGTGTTTTGCTTGAGTCCCTCCCTTGAATAGGCGGAACAAATGATAAACACAGAAAGAAAGAAGGAAAGTTGTTCAAAGGAGGCATCAGTTTTCCTCGTGGGAAAGGCTTTCCAAGCCCTCCCCTTCCTCCCTGCCCTGCTTGGATGGGAATGAGCCTTCTGTTGAGCAGCTTGGACATCAGTTCCCTCCACCCCTCACCTTTCTTTCCCTTCCTTTGCACATATCCTTCATTTCAGGCTCGCAACACTCTTGTCATGAGCAGTGACAAGGTGGTTGGGCTGACTTCCAGAACTCCTCCCTTGGCAGAGCAGTGGCAGAAGCATCCCTTGGAAGAAAAGCACTGGCAGGAGATCCTCAATTATTTTCTGAGAAATGCTTGTGAGCTGTGATGTCCTTTCTGTGCTACAAACCTCCCTTTCCAAACAGCAGAGCAGGGAGGAGGAGAAGGGCAGTACCTGCCACCAGACTGCTGGCTGGGCTGGGGAATGAGTTCCAGGTGCAGGCTGGAATGAACAACAGAATTCCTTTGCTGGAAATGAGGTGGTAAAATAGATCTCCTGCCATGAAATTACTTTGCTGTCCTCCCCCAGGGAAGCAAATCACCTGCTGGTTTTTGATGGGGTTTGTCTACATCTGCCATCAGTAACACGTGGAAGATCTGTCTCAAGGACACTCAAAGTTTTGGGGTGCAAGGAGGTCCCTGACATGGGGAAAAGCTGATGACAGATGATCTGATCCTGTCTGGTCCTGCAGTGCCTGCCTGCAGTGTGTCTCTCGGCAGAGCATCACTTTTGTTTCCAAGAATGTCCTTCTTTGTTAATATCCAGGGGAAAAATAATTTCATTACAGATTCTTGGAGAAAGTTTCTTTTATCTTTTCAGAGATGAGTTCAGCCCCAAATTTTCATTGCACACCAACAGCAGCCCCATTTCACAGGTCAGTCCCACTTTGCTCAAGTCTTCAGTGCACTTCATCTCCTTGCCTGGCATTGATTGATGCATAATTTCTACTGGTGGCACTGACTTTACAGATGTCTAAAGAAGAGGGAAACCAGTTCAGAAAGAAATATATCTTGTTTAGAGCATCTATGTGTCTGTATCTAGTACACTGCAGGATATAAGCCTCTGGGAAAACCCAGTCTTTAGGAAACAAAAGGTCTGTAAGATCCCACAAGTGAGTGGCTGGGGAGCAGCTGAGAGGAAAAAGGAACAAGTTTCTTCCTACAAGGCTGCAGCAGAAAATGAGTACCAAGCAGTTTTAGTTCTGAAATCCAGATTCCTGATCCAGATTTGTGTCAGGTGCTCCCTTTCTCCAACCAAGTGCCAAGGTGCCAGTTTGTATTATAGAAAGAAGAATAGGCAGCCACTGGACTGGCTACTTCAAATACAACATTTAAAATGCCGAAAGTGCTAAAAATGCTCTTTTGCAGTGTATGTGATGTTATATTGGATACCTCAGTTCAAGGGAAGGGCTCAAAGGAGTCATTGACAGTTTCATGTCTTATGAGGATGTGAAAGCAGCACAGACCAGCAAGAGGTCAAGATGGAACACTTGAATATACCAAACCCACCGCCCTTCATCCCACAAGTAGAGTGTGCCAACACTTAGGAGGAAGGAATTTCTTCAGCCAGGGCACACTCACTTCATCCGTGTCTGTCAGAATGTGCCAAAAGCCTGAAAAGCAGTGTCAATTGCCATGGTCATCAAAACATGACAGCAGCTCCAGGACTTTCTGGGAAGCACCTCCAGCACCAAAGAGGAAACTAAAACATCCTAAAACCCATTTGAGGACAAGAAGGGCCCCCTTTAATCACCAAGTCCTTCCCGTCACATTCCCCGGCAACCAAGTCATACAATCCCATTTCACAGGCTGAACAAGCCTCAGCTTCAAATGAACTGGAGCATTTGCCCCAAGGCCATTCCCAAATCTCTGTTGTCTGAGAGTCTCAAAGTCCCTTCTGATATCCAGCCTGAATATATTCCCCATCAGTTCCCGTCTCTCTGTATTTGCAGCAGCACGGTCCATTAAAGCTCGGCAGCCTCAGCCCTGCCACAATCAGTCTCTGCACAACCAGCAGCCTTCAGCACACATCAAGCCAGGATAAATCATCCTGGCTGTGTCCATCTCCTCTCTTCATTCCTGCCTGAATTTAAACCTGTGCCCTGTTCCTGTTCCCATCAGATGTCCCCAGTCTCAGACACGAACATTGCCCTGAAGGAGCTCATGCCAAGATTTATCCCAAAAAGCAGAGTGCTGTAAGAATAAGATCTTGTCCTTCACTGTAGAGAAGTTGGGGTGGACAATTGTCCACAAAGCCTCCAGATGCTGGGACAGTTACCCAGCCCAATGCAACCTTGAAGATGTCCATCCTTTGCAGAATATTTCCTCTGCATGCAGTGCTGGTAATTTTGGGAATCTCTCCTAAACTGGGCCAGGTGATCACTGCTCTCCTTGCAGATGTGTTGGAAACGACTTTCACAAGCAGTCTGGATCTGGATTTCTTGCTTGGTAAATGGGGCACACATTTTTATTCCCCATTAGATACAAAGCCCCAAATAAACCAGCTGTGCAGGTCAGCAGGAATTGGAATTTTGTTTTTTCCTTTCTTCTTTTTCTCTTCATTTCTTGTTGAATTGGAGGCACTGGTTAAAAATAGCAATGTAAACCCACTGCAGGGAGTGAATGTCCTTCCCTCAGCACTTCCAGGCAAGTCCAAAATTGTTCATCAAGGCTGTGCATGCCCACGTGTCTCCCACCCAGCAATCCCATTCCTCACTTTGGAATAACAACATAACAATCTCTCTTTTGCCTAAGAGCAGCCAAAGGACTTTGGTAGACAACACTCCCAGGCACATGGTGGGATTGTTGGGATGTTCTGTGCAGGGCCAGGAGTTGGACTTTGATGATCCTTGCAGGTCCTTTCCAATTGATATTCCATGATTTTGTGATTGTACCCATCAGGAGGGAGCTGGTCTTCAGGGCTGTGTCCTTGGGACAAATCACACAGGAGAAAAACAGGACTCTCCCAGAAATGAAGGGCTTCAAATTAAGAAGGTGACCAAGAATCAAAATTTCTTGCCAGCCATTGTTTTTGTTTCACTGGTGCTTGAAGAGCCTTTTGGTAGAATTTCAGACCCATTTCAGTATTTGTGTCAGCTTGCTCACGCTCATTGCAATCGGTATTCACTTGAATTTGGACAAAGATTGTTGAGAAGGGTGGTAAGGGGAGATCAAATCTACAGGCTGTCATCTTGCTGGCAGAAAAATAAGTTAAAAAACCCCTCCAATCACTGTCAAGTGGATTGCTTGGGAAATATTTTTTGTTCCTAAATGCAATCATCTATATTGGATACAACGTTTATTTGTTAAAAAGAAAATAAAAATGGAGTTGGGGAGCTCTCATATCTATAAAAAGACTTCTTCTCCTGGCATTTATAAATATTAATTTGGAATGCTAGAGAAGAACAATACATAACAATAATGAGAATCACCAAATCCCATCATTTTTGAAATTGTCGTATCAACAGCTTAAGGATTAGCAGGTGAACTTTAAACATATTGCTTCCAAATAATAATAATAATAATAACAGTAATGATAATAACATCAGAATGTAAAAAATAACCCCCCCTTACTGCATTATATATTCCTGATGGCTTTCTTCTTCTAACAGCGTTTGCAGGATCACTGCTTTGAACGTTTGGATGACATGCTTAAAAAATTAACCTGGAGAAGGGGGAGGTCTTCTTATCTCTCTCCATTCTGGCAAAGCTTTGCTTAGCCCTGTCTTTGTTTCCCACTAACCCCTGACATTGACAGAGTCAAAGGCCTATCAACTAATACCCTAATTTCAGGAGGATTTTATATACCCGTCTATCTATGCGCATCTGCAAATGTTTTGTGCACGTGGGGACGTCTGTGCATAAAACGAGGCAGTGTTTGCAAAGATAAAGTTGCACCAGGTGTCAATTTTCACACCTCCCGCTAAATACGCGTGGCAAAAAGAACGATGCCACAATTTCATTGAAAATCCAAGCTATTGAGATCTAATCGCTGCTTAAGCTGTGGCTTTATTCAAATCTGGATCACCAATAGGGCTCAGGATGTAAATGAAGTGCAAAGAGAAATAAAGCAAAGGAAGGGGAAAAAAAAAAAGAAATCTATGATAGCCCTTTCCTTCAGCCATTTGATTCCCAAGTCCTTATCAGTCAATTAATGCATACTAAAACTTTAGTGGCAGCCTCAGTTTAACAGACCTAATAGCTCCAGCGAGTCCCCAGCATTAGCCAAACAAAACACACTTTCAGCTGCCTTAATATGAGACTGAAAAAAGGTCAAAATAGACAGGCTTTACAGAATAAATCCTGAAGATCCATTCTAATTTCCACTCAAGGATCTTTTAAGCAGTTCTTGGATGCTCTTTATGGTACTTTGATCCAAGCATAGTTTCATTAAAACTTTGTGGCTTGGTATTTTTAAACCTGATAGCTTCACTAAACTAGTTCTCAAAATGTTAGCTAAGCCGCTATGCATAAAACTACTTTACTGTCATGGTGTCTTCTAATATCACCTAAGTACAGGCTGTTGCAATTTTGAAAATGAACCTTTTCTACATTCACCAGATCTCAGCTTGGGAATTTCTGCTTTCGCACTTGAAGGCTGTCTCACAGCATAAAGGGAAGGTGCTGCCTTACCCCCTTCCTCTCCCCCTCCTTGAAACCTAAAACTAAAATTAGCTGCTGTACCTTATTTGTTCTGGAAGCAAGTTACACAGTACTTCTATCCACTGTGGTTTCCAATTGCAGGATTAACACTGGATGCTAAAAAAAATAAAAGAATAATAAAAAAAATAAAACCAACCACCCGAGAAAAATAACAAAACATTAAATGGTGGTTTAAAATCCACTTTAATGATGGCAGGATAAATTCCCTAAAGACTCAGGAAAACAAATGTTACTTCCCACCTTCATAACGTGGCATGTTAATAAATCTGATTTAACTGCCACAGATAAAAAAAGACCACAAAAAAAAAACCAAAAAACCCAACAACTGTATCTCCAGAGATTGTCCTTTGCTCCCCTGAAAATGAGGATGGCTGAAAGGTTATAGGCGACAATTTTCTTCCTCGCGCCTGGTGTTCACAAAAGCCTTGATTTCTCGAGGAGCTTATGTGGTGAGTTTGCATTACAGTAGTTAAGAGAATTACAGAAAGATGGTTTCAGAAGGGGCTGGGCTGAGTTTTTGAGAGAAAATACAAGCAGAGGATTATTTTTAAAAAATAATAGTAAAACTGAAGAGATTGGATTTGCACAGGCACCCTCCTCCCATCTGAGCCGAGGGACAGACTCCCAGTAATTTTCATGGGAGCAGTGGTCATTGTTGGGGAACAAACAACACAAAACTTGCAAGACAGCCCCAACACCACCTCTGTCTGGGAGATGCCTTTCACACATGGTGGACATTTAAGACCAAGCTGGACAATAAAGACCAAAACAGGAGCTTACCTGTAAAATCATACGTGGAAATACAACTTCTGTTATCTGCAGTCACCCCCTGTCCTGGATGGGTACAAATATCACCCTGAAATGGGCCTGATGCTGGTTTTAACCACAAACCAGTAACTCTCCAGGGTCTGAGCCCATGACTCCACCCTGTAACCTCAGCTCTGGCCCCAGGAGTGCTCAATAGGACAGTTTTTGCTCCAAACCCATGAATATGAGTCTTTATATGCCCAAGGGTTTCATGCTCACTTCTTGGGCCAGGGTTGCTGTTGACTATGATATAAGAAAGGCCACCAGCTCTCGGCTCTTTAATTCTCTCAGATGCTCTCTCCAAAAAACACAAATGGAATGACCAATTTTTGCGAGCAGCTGCTGCCCAGTGGGTTGGGATAAGACTGTCCCACTTCTCCCTGAGTCCTCATCACCTGGCAGAAAAGGTTTGGTTGTTTTCACTGCCTCACACACCTCCGAGGGGTCAGCAGAGAATCCTGTCAGCTGAAGGGCTGACAAAAGCTCCTGATGTCAGGTATAAAGAATGCCACCTACAGCTTAATGTCTGCACAAACCCCTCGACTTCGGGCAAACAATGAACGTTTTTGTCTCCCTAATGCCCAGTATGCAATCGAGTGGAAATGCTACTTCCATCCTTAATCTACAAATGAAATTAAAGTTGTTGAAAGACACACGATAAACCGGGATCCTTTGTTTCTTACCGAAGAGGGGAAAAAATTGAAACCACTAAATATTTTAGCAGATTTACTAAATTTCCAATTAAATCTGGAATTATGGCAGAGCCTGTATCTCCCTCTCACTCCACCACACACATTTTCTATTTGAATAAAGTAGGTTAGACACAGCGCTCCCTCCACCCGCCCACCCGAGCAGGAATATTAATGAAGCAGATCCGTCGCCGGCGCGCTGAGCCAGCGGGGATGCTCGGGCATCCCTGGGCCCGAGCGTCTGGGAAGGGCTGGTTTGTAGGGGAACAGCCTCGGCTATCCAGAGGGAGCGGGATATGCAAGGCAAGAGCACCCTCTGCCCGCTGGCAGGAGGGTCTGGCTCGGCTCACATGCCCCCCATCCCTCCCCCTCCTTCCCTTCGCTGAGGAAAGGTCACGGGAAGCAGCTTACACAAGCCAGATGAGGTGGAGACCAAATCAGGACCAAGATTATGTGTCGGGGACTTAGAGGCGGGAGCAGGAGGACTGCGTGCAGGGCCAGTGCGTGTTTCTGCCCGGCTCCAGCCCTTCCTCCCACCCCACAGAGCACTGGCCGTGTCAGAGCAAGGGTAAAAGGCATCCCTCGCTCAAGGGGCTCCAGTGCACCTGGCCACGCTGGCCGAGGCTTGGCCAAAAAGCGTTGAGGGAGATGGATGTGCTTATGGCTCTTCCAGCCTGGTCCAGTCCCCTTTGGAACTGGAGGTGTTGGGCCCAGCTCTGCTGTCCCCTTGTCCACGTGGGGAAAGGTGGGGAGCTGTCCCCTGCCCCAGGTCAAACCACAGGGACACCTGAGGCTGGAGCCTGGACCAAAGCAAGGTGGCATCAGCTGTAAGGACAGGGTCACATCTCTGCTGGGTCCAGAAGGAGTGTTCTTCCACCTCCACCACCAGCTCTGGAAATGAGGTAAGGGAGGAAGAACAGAGCAGCCTTTCCCCCTGCCACATCCCTCAGCATCCAGCAATCAGGGATTTAGGGATGTCTCCATCCAGGATGCTGCATTTGGGACCATCCCCTCCATGTTTTGGCTCTGTGTCATTTCTGATATCTGTGGGGATGTCCCCTCAGAGAAACACAAACCCTGGAAAGCCTGGGTGGCTGTCACCACACAGCCACAGGAACATGCCAGACAGGCAGCTGAGTGAGGAATGCGTGGGCCAGGGTGCACAAAGGTGTGGACAGACCTCCCAGAGTGGCTTTTGGGGTAGCTTATCCTCACACACCTTCTGTCACCTGTAGGTGACACCCACCTCGTGGGCACCTCTCACAGGCACAAAGCTCTGCTCCACCCTCCCATCCTTGGGCATCCTCTGCACCTGCAGGGACAGCTGAGGAATTTCCTCCAGGATAATGCTGCAGCACCACACCTCAGTCGGAAGCAGCTGCCATGGTGAAAAATGCTTCTTGTCCATGGTGAAACCTGAGCTCCAGGGGAGACCACCTGAGCATTTACACACCCAGTCCTGAGCAGCTCCTCGTCAGCCCCCTGAGGAATCTGGACACACCACTCGCTTCTCCAGGGAGCCTGAGCTGAGCTCTGTGACCCTGGACAGCTCTCAGCACACCAAGCCTTTCTCAGGGGCACCAGGGACAGGGGTGTGTGACAGGAGGGACTCACAAGGGCTGCCTTTGCCTCACCACTGACCCACACATCACTTTTCCTAAACATTAGGCAAGGCTTTCCCTCCCTGGACTCTGCAGCCCTCCAATCCCACTCACTCCCTGCTCTGGCTGCTCATTGCAGCACTCAGAGACATCTCTCTCCTCTTTCTTCTATTCCTTAGCACCATCTTGCACAGGGGAGGTGCTTTTTTGCTGCCAACAAAACAAAATGAAAGAGTGGAGGATCCTTTTCTTTTCCTTACATAGCAGCTAAGCCCGTTCAAAGTCATCACAAGGCTTTGCTGTGGCACAGAGCACTTGAGAACAAGGCCAAAGAAATCAGCAATTGCCCTTATTTTCTCCTCTTAAAAACAGCTCAATTGGCACATTGCAACTTATTCCTGCTGTCTCTATTCATATCTTTTCTTCCAGGCAGCTGCCAATTGATGCTGCACATGTGTTTGGAGTGGAATATACCAGTGGGCCTGAGCTCTAAAACGTTGTTTCACTCATATTTCAATATTTAGCTTATACACGTCTGTATAAATCCTTTTTTTCTCACAACCCTGTACACCAAGAGAGCTAAATGGGGTTATTTCCTTATTTGCTGTGGTCAGAAAATGCAAATTCCAGCTGCACAAGGTTTTGCCACCTTGTGTGGGTTTTCCCACACTGTGGATGCCAATGCCTGAGCTGCTGACCTGGGCTTCCTCCAGCATGGACTGAGAGAAGGGGAGACCCAACCACTCCATCCCTGTGATTCCTCCAGGATTGCTGCCCTAGGATGGGATGGATCATGCTGTGCTGGCTGGGATGCAGCCCTTCCAGGAGAGTCTTTGCTGAGATGCAAAGAGAATCATGCAAGGGGGGAACTGGAGAGGTGTCTTCATCCTGGGCTGCCCCAGCCTGGAGAGCCTCTCAGGAGCCAGGTCAGGACATGTCCCATTTCCATGAGACATCAGTGAAGCCAAGGAAACAGAGGGGAACTGTAGGAAATTCCAGGGGAACCTGCAGAGATGTGAATATTTTTTTCTACCAAGCATATGTTTATCATGATTTTATATTTTCAGACTTTAGGTCTGAAAATTCAGGGGTGAGGGATTTTTGTTTGGTTGGTTTTTAAACAAAATGTGTGACTTCTCATTTTCAACACGGTTTTCTATTTTAAAATGGTCCTATAAGGAATAAGCCTTTGAAACCAAAAGGCTCAAATAATGCTCCAAATAGGACAAATTATTCTGCTGCTGGTGAGTGGAGCATCACAAAGAAATGTTTCAAGAGCAGAAGAAGAGTGACCTAGTCTAATCTAAACTGACTTCAAACAATTCCCATAATTCCCAGTGGGAATTCCTGCTCACCATTGCCTTGTGAGTGGTAGAAATATCCACTGCCATCAGCCTGCCATGAGCTGGTGGAGGGCAGCCACCCTGTTCTTACCAAAGGAGCAGACACAAAACCTTCCCCAATGGATTCAGTCAATCCCCACAGCTTTTCCCCCCTCTGAAGGGAAAAGGAATTACCTGCCAGGGCTGCTGCACATTTCTGAAATATTGGGTGAAATCCAGGGCAAGAGCAGCCTTCCCTCCTCCTCAGGTCCTGCACATCCAGTTCCAGGGGGTGTTTTGGTTCAGTCCCACCAGAACAGCAGCACCTGTTGCTTTCCTGCCTCGCTGGACCTGGGGGTTTCCGCTTCTCACCAGTCTCAGTTTTGGCAGAAGGGGTGGGAGACATTTGGGGTCTGAGAGAACTCACTGGTTGCACAATGCCTTGGGATTGCAAGAGTTGGAACCATGGCTCCTTTAGGTTGGAAAAGCCCTCTCAGATCATTGAGTTCAACCATCCCCCAGCACTGCCAAGCCCACCACCAATCCCTGTCCCCAAGTGCCACTTCCACACAGCTTTTAAATCCCTCCAGGGATGTTGACTCCACTACTTCCCAACTTCACAGATTTGTGGATGCTTTTTTCTTGTAGAGATCTACAAATAGATCCTGGACCCTCCAAGCCTGGACTGGGGGACTCAGTGATCTCTGTCCCTAAAAGCAGAGACCACAGAGGTCTGGGACAGTTTGCTCCTGCAGGTCTTGTGGACACTACCCCAGGTTATGTGATTAAACAGCAACACTGAGTTTGCAAAGCTGTCAATCCCATACCTTTCATCAGCACTTAATTCACATTTAAAAAAAAAAAAAAAAAAAAAAAACAAACTCACACCAGCCTTTAAAAGCTTTGGAGCTGCATTTCTCATGGCTGCAATAATACTTACTTACAATATGGACTCTAGCTGCTTTTTATGTAACTGCTGCTCTTAATCAGCTCAGTATTAACAGCTCTAACCTGCTTTTGCTTGATTTATTTTATTTTATTTCTAAAACAAACATAGCTTTACAATCTCTCTGATTTCCCAGCTTTTATGCCACTCCACTGAGGCGCTTTAAACATCTCATTTATCTCCCATACATTGGGAAATTACAACCCCCCTCCTCTCCAAAACAAACAAGCAAGCGAAAAAAACCTCCAGCTAAAATCTACACAGTTGGAAAGTGTTGATTTAAACAAAAACCCTGAAACAAGATAGGCAGAGACTAGAACGTGAAAACAGGCTCTTTTTTTTTTCCTTGCACAGATTGAGCTCTGAGGTTCTTTGCATCAAATGTTGACTTGTTCCAAGGCAGCATCTATTTAGATGTTGTGAAACTGGAAGGAACCAGCGTGAAATACATTTTTCAGTTGTTTGAGAAAGACTGTGCTGTTGTATTTCTCCTCACACACGTTCCCCTCTCTTCCTTCCTTCCCACTTCATCACACTTGTGCAAAGGGGGCTGGAAGCAGTGGGAATAATTTGAAGTATCAGGCTTTCCAAACCAAGATGGGCAGGAAGAACATGTTAACAGGGTTTTTTTCTGATCTGTATTATTTATGACAAAAATTCTCCCCTAATCAGAGAGGCAGATTTAAGGGTTGTGCTGGTTCCTGGGGATGTGCTTCTGAATACTGACTCAACTTAGGAGTATCTATCCTTTCTGCACTAGTGAAAGCACTGCTGAGCCCCAATGGTCCATTTTTCTAATTTCATAATTCACTGAATGCAAATAATAGCAAATTTCTTTAAAAAATCTATTGTTTTGGTCTTCTCTTACGTCTTCTGCCCACCTATCTCCTGCCTAATGCAATCACAGGATTTATTCTATGGTGTGTGAAACTAATGGGAAACTTTCTCCTCCCAGTCACTGTTTTTGTTATGTATAAAAGCCAGTGACTCACGTTTTTCCATAAATAAAAGGGTCAATATTCCCTTCCTTATAATTGTCTTCAGCCTGATTTGCTTTGGTTTTTTGTTCACTCTGTAACAATTTTATTTACTCACAGAAACCCGCATAAAAACACTGCTGGAAGAACACGCTACCACAAGATGCATCCTCTCCCTGTCAGCAGCCAAGATTTGAATTTTTAATTGAAGATATCACCCAAAGACCAACCCAGCTCCTCACACTTTACCAAACAAACCTCAGCAATTTAACGAAACATAAAGTGGGCAAAACACGGAAGTCTCTTAGGGATGGATGGGGACGGCAGGGGAGGAAGAGTTACAAATCTAAACCCTCCATTCCAGACCACATCCCCAAATGGAAATAAGCACCAAAGCATGTTGCTACACATTTTTGCAGCAAATCATTCCAAACGGGCCTTATCAGCGGCGGCGGATGCGGCGTCGCACCCATCACTTTTCCGTTGTGCCCTCTGCTGGATGCAGCACACAAAGGCAAGGAATATTATTTCCAATTAATTTTTGGCATCATCCCTTGGCATCTGCGTTAGGAATGCAAAGCGTGAAATTTGTAGTAGCAGGTTTAATATTTGATCCAGCCAAAAAAAAAAAAAAAAATTTAATGTTTTTTTGCTACAAGGACTTACCTTTGGTAGTGTTTTCCTCCCCGCTCGCCCCCCTCCTCCGGCTCCGCGTTGTGTCGCTGCCACCGAGCCTTGTTTGTGGTCCAAACGGAGAAATCTGCCACCGAACGCCATCCATGGCAGGAATAATTTCATGCTGTGCAAAATTTGTTTCATTTCACATCCTGTAAGAATAATTACTTAGCATAATGCCACTTAAGCTGTATTTCGAGCCGCAAACATTAAGGAAATGGTAAAAAAGCTCAATCCCAGTTGGGAGAGGAGGAAAAAAGGGGGTATTTAGGGGTCCCCGGGGTTTCTTCAAACTGGTTGCTTTTAACACCAGGGACAACTGGAAGAATTAAAGTGTTATGAGTGATGTCACTGAATTTAAAAGCACAATGAACCCCAATATTTTCAATTATATTCGAGGTCACCCATGTGCTGGGCACCTTGATAGGACACTGCCTTCGTGAACTGAGGACAAAACACGTAATCCATATTGCCCACATTTCTCATGTTTTCTGCAAATAAGTTTATTTGAAGGTGACCATTGCCCAAATGGTCCTAAATAAAACAGCAAGTGAAGAAGCTGAATCCTCTTCATGTCATGTCACGGATTCCAATTTTTATGTGACAAAAAATAGGTCTCAGTAGGTTTGGAGGAGGCTCAATGTGATGGGTGAGCAGGGTGTATTGATCAAATATCAGCATAAGCTGATAAACTGAGCCAAAGGAGGCTCCGACCTCCCTCCTGGGGCCCCACAAGAGAGAAAAATCCTCTTTCATATCTAGTCAGAATTATCCATGGTTCACTCTTACCTTCTAGCAAAACCAAGCTGCAGTCTTCAATCAAATGCAAGACTGGCATGGTCTAATTGAATTAGTTCAATTAAGTCTAAAGATCAAAATTATGATTGCGGATTTCTAAAAAAATCTCATTTTCTCGATGCCAAACCACAGCTTGTAACTCAGTAGTAAATTCTGACTTGCTCTTTCCCAAATGCTGTTAATAATCTCTTTCAAAGAACTTCTCTTACTGCAGCAATGGCAACCCTTGTGTACACCAAGTGTCCAGGCTGACCTTCGTCTTCCTCAAGACCATTGTGTCTCTTCTTCACTCAGCAGGAAAGCCCAATTGTGAATGGGTCCATCAAGGGTTTACTGATAAAATTCACTGGGAAGGAGTACATTTGCCTTGGGTTTGTTCAACCCAACAAAAGGCAAAGTCTCCAGTTTGTTAGAAGCAGGCTGTGAAGGATTGCCAGAAGGAAGGAAGGATGGATGGATGGATGGATGGATGGATGGATGGATGGATGGATGGATGGATGGATGGATGGACGGACGGACGGACGGACGGACGGACGGACGGACGGACGGATGGA
>VZRX01012405.1:83419-99263 GCA_013398075.1 Notiomystis cincta
AGGTCTAGGCAGCAGGAGCCTGACTAATTATTAGGACCCGTTTTGCAAGAGAACAAATAGAGGTAAAACACAAATATGAAAGTAATTAGGAAAATGCAAAATCCTGTTTACTTGGCAACCGATTCATGCAACTGAGACTAACGAAGAGCAAATCAGCTTTGCTTGTTTGATAAACTTCAGGGTGCCACCTAAGAGGAGCTGATAAAAATTAAACTCTGCCAGCATCCCTCCGCACCGCCTTTTAGCCAACAGGCTCAGCAACATCCACGCAGCGGCTCCGTCTGCGAGCACCAGCAAATCTCATTTGAACAGGTTCAGGGGGAGGAATTTTGGAAGTTCCATCAGTTCCATCAGATAGATATTCTCCCCTCTGTGGTGTATCCAACAGTGAACACCCAGCACAGACCCCTGCATCTCATGTGCACAGGATTTATACGGACACAGAGCACGTCAACGGCACCGGTCTGATTTTCTCCCTAAAAAAGCATCACCGTCCTCAAAAAGCTCTTCACACCTGGGAAGGCTTTTTCCAGTGGGAAAGTCAATGTTTGTTGCAAGCTAAGGTGATACTTTACTCAGCACAGCCCCTCTTTTCTCCCTGGCAGATAGTGGGATCCACAAAAGCTTCCAATTATTTCAAGACTGTGCAGCTAAGGAGGGGCATCTAATCAAGATAAAGAAAACCCTCAGCTCAGTATATTTGCTTGAATGGATTTGCAATAATGCAGGTAACAAAAGCATTCAAAAATTGGATTCCTAACGCTGTTCTGCCGAGGCTGGAGGACTGGTTTGGAGAAGGGAAGAAGAAAGCCAGCCCTGAGAAAGCTGCACTGAGGAATGTGTGATATTCCCTCGCTCTGTACAAACACTTCTGCGGGGATTGAGAGGAAGGAAGAGATTTAAGTGAGGCACGGCCGACCTGAAATGTAGTCAATTACAACACAAAGAGTTAAAATGACACCCCTGAACTGCTCCTCTTCCCTCTCACCCCTCTGCTTTGTGGCTTTGCCAGCCAGAAGCTGCAGTTTTCCATCTTTTATTGCTCATTTCTCATCTGCTGTTTGTACAGCAACGGTTCGTAGGAATTAACAGGGAATTGCTGTGGAAGTCATATACTGCAAAAATAAATCAGGAGTGAGAGGGTGAAAAGTAAAGGATGTTATTTTGCAACTGGAGTTAGAGATTCCCAGACAGCAGCTTGATTTTTATATAGAAGCATTCTGAAAGTTGGGAAAATCAGCACTTGGAGAGAAAGAGACAAGTGGTCCAATTTTAAAAGGATCTATTAGGAATAGAGGCCACTTGTCCCTACACACAAACTTCAAACTTCAGACCAGCAGAGAATCCACCTGCAACACCCTTTGCCCCTGCCCACACTCCAGTCTGCTCCAGAGATGTTGTCTGATAATGTGATCTTTACTTCTTTCTTTGATAATTTTACCAGTCCAAAAGAAACCCTGGCCTGGCAGTAATTTATTTCCTGCAAAACACTGAGCTGAGATATCACAGAACCACTGAACAAAGTATGAAGCTTTAGATGAACAAGAACACCACCAGAATTTTGGGACTGTTTTAAGCATTTGAAGTACTGTTAACTGACAAAATATTGAGAAATATGACACATAATGTCTTTTATTTTTTAAAAAGAGAAGCTGAGTTCTTGTTAACCAAGACAGCCACTTGGCTGTTGGAGTGGATTGAAAAGCAGGATGGATTCACACCCAATTCTATTGGTTAAAGCCCTGACATATCCAAAACTGCAGTTCTGGTACCCCCAGCAGCCACGAGGATGTGGCAGAGCAGATGAGGATCCTGGGCTCACATAGAAAGAGGCCACAGCATGGATGGCACCAGCCATGGGGAGAGCAGCATCCCAGGGCAGCTGCATCCCAGGGGAGCAGCATCCCAGGGGAGCAGCCCTCATGTCCCCATGTGGGGTCTCAGGACCACAGTCCCTCCACCCCAGTGCAGGACATGCCACACTGCTGCCAGCAGAATCCCTCTGCAAGGCAAAATACCTGAGCTGCTTGGTCACTGCTGGAACCCTAAGCAGTAAGAGATAATAAATAAAGACCCTCCCATCATAAAATCCCAAGGGAATGAAAGCAGCCATCCCTGCAAAGCAAGGGAGGCAGAAAAAAATGGGTTGGTCTCTATCCACTCCATTCCAGCAGGACATCCTGTCCTTCCAGTACCTAAAAGGGCTACAACAGAGCTGGAGAGGGACGTTTTACATGGGCATGGAGTGACAGGAAAAGGGGAGGATGCTTCAAAGTGAAGGAGGGCAGGGTTAGATGGGATATTGGGAAAAAATTCTTCCCTGTGAGGGTGGGGAGGCCCTGGCACAGGGTGCCCAGAGAAGCTGTGGCTGCCCCTGGATCCCTGGAAGTTCCAGACCAGGCTGGACAAGGCTTGGAGCAATCTGGGATGGTGGAAGGTCTCCTAGCCCATGGCAAGGGGTGGCGTGAGATGAGCTTTAAGGTCCCTTCCAACCCAAACCATTCTGGGATTCTGTGATTATGATTCTGCAGTGCCCTTGGGCACAGGCACAGTCAAGGCCCAGAGCACATCCAAAACTGGGAGGGCACCATCCCACAGCTTGTCCTGCTGGAAACCCACCACAAAAACACACAGACACAGCACAGCTAATGAAAAATGGCTTTAGGAAGCCTCTTGGCTCAGCAACAGAGGAAACAATTAAATGCTAAATACATTTTTACATCTGGACTGGATGCTGCATTCATTAGAAAAAACAAGATATTCACAGTACAACAAGCTCATCTTTTTCTTCTGAAAGAAAACTCTCCTTTTTGAAACCCGGTATTTTATTTAGTGACGAGCTTCTCCCCTACCCCAAAAAAAGTTCATTTGGCAACAGCAATCAAACCTCACTGTGTTCCTGCAGAGGGGATCACACTTGACCTCCTCCCTGCTGCCATTTCTGTCACCTTTTAAAACCATTCTCACGTTGCCAAGCACTAATTCAGATCTTAAGTCTCGACTTCAACATTTCGGCAGGAGCAGGTGCTACCCAGCTCCCCTCCTCAGCTCCGCCTTCCTCCTCCTCAGCCCCTGCAGCTCTTCCCTGAGGTGCTGCACAGCCTGCAGGATGTCCTGGCGCTGGGGATCATCCTCTGCTTTCTCGGTGTAGAGCAGGAAATGTTTCACAGTCTCGGCGAGCAGCGTTTCGGGATCCACGTCGCCGCGGCGCAGGCGCAGCATCCTCTCGCAGGCGATGGCGTAGTTTTTGTGCCAGTTCACCGGGTGATTGGGATGGGAGTTGACAATTTCTTTGTATGACTGTTAAAGGAACAAAACAAAACCAAAAAAAAAGAAGAAAAAAGAAGATGGGGGCAGCAAATTAACTGAACGAAGCGGGAGCAACAGCTTTTAACAGCGCTTCAGAACCGCCTGGAAAGAAACAGATGCTATTTGGATGTCCGAGTCTGGAGCTGGAGTATTTCTGTAATTCACTCTGTGTTTGCCATTCAGCAGCATGAATCAGAAATCCAAGGGGGGCTGAAACGTTTCCCTTCCAACAGCAGCTGTTTGTTTAGAAACATTACAGATGATGGTGATAACCCCACGGCACATTATGTGCTTCCCCCAGAGAGGTGTTACACCAAGCTGGGGGAAAAAAGAGATTTAACTGCCGCGCCTGCGAGACATTTACTCAATATTTCAGGAGATCAGGACGTCTTCCACAGGACTTAAGCAGTCTGTTGACTTGAGTGGGAATATTCATAAGCTCAACAGCAGGCATGTGCCTGGGAACTTTGCAGAACAGCAAAAATCACAGCAAAAACGGGCAAGAATTAAGGAAACTATTTGTTGATTCTCTGCTGGAGTACGAAATACTGCTCCTCTCTGCTGACACACACTGATCACTTCATGCATCTGTTGGCATCTCAGGCAGTCCAGTATTTCCAGAGATACCTACACCAGCTTATGGGTGTTATTCCTTGGTGTGAAATGCAGCAGAATTAATTTGCAGCGAGAAGACTGTCGGATTTTACACTTGCTGGCTCAGACGCACGGCTGTGTAATGACAGAGGGGACAAGTGCATAGAGGGGACTTCAGGACAAGCAATCTCTTGGCATGGGTTTGGAGCCCAGCACAGACAACATAATTATAGCAAAAGCAGGGTGTTGACTGGTTTGCTTTTGGCATCCTCCGTGACCGAGGGGGCAAGTAGGAATGGATAAAATCCCTGAACAAATCTCTTTGAATCAGCTATGCTCCCAGTTTGGATAAACAGGGGGAATGCAGATTACAGGGCCTGCATGGAAACACTGCATTTCCATGGGCTCCAGAAATTTAAAAGAAAAGGGGGGGAAAAAATTGTGATGGATGCTGCAGGGAGCATTCCTAACCCAAACCCAGGACTTACAGTGTATGCAAATGTGTAAAGTTGTGATTTCATTTCTGCGGTCACACTGGCTGTTTCTGCAAGGTCAAAGATGAAGAAAGCTGTTTTCATCCTAGGAAAACAAGAAAAACTTCCATGTGGTCACTGCTTCATGCAACCAGCTCACATCACAGGGCTGTCCACAGCTTCAGCATATCCACATGTGGGACAGCACACAGGATCTCCACTTGAGCCATCAGTAATACAAATTTCTCTCCATAATGTATTTCCTCACCTTACACCCCAACTACCTCTGAGAGACTGAGCAGAACCTTTTGGTGAACAAAACAGGTTTTCCTGAAGGTTTTGCTGGAGGCCTTGCACGCTCCATCTCATCCTGCCAGCCTTTTCCTTCTAAAGCTTGGCACGTGTAGATGCAATAAGGCCATGGCCCATCGAGCTGCCTGCTTTGGTGTGTGTTTCCACACCAGTGAGCTGGCAGTGCCCACTGGCTGTTGGAAGAGAGCAAAGGAAAATTACCTGGCTTGCCACATCTCCTCGTTGGCAACAGCTTCCCAGGAAGAGGGACTGAAACTAAACGGGAATGGAAATAAAATTCAGCCATCAGATCCACATCGTTGGGTTTCACCCACCAAATCCCTACCAACCCAGGCAGCTACAGACCTCCCAGGCAGCACAACACCTGGCATGAAGCCTGTGGCTCTGACAGCAGGGAATTCAGCTGATTCTCTGTCATTCAAAAAACTTTGTTCCTCTCTCTCCTCAGAAGGAGCCTCTGGTACATCAAGTGTTTCACAGTAACCCAGATCTCAAAGCCAGAGATGTTTTTTACCATCACAGGTCAGCCTACGACATTTAAACCTCTGGGTGTCTCAATGATTTTAGATCCTGATCAAGCTTTAAGGGCAGAATTGGACCTATGCTTGAGCAGAGATACCCTCATTGTTTTTCACAGTATTAAAAACCACAGACCATGGAATGGCTCAGGTTGGAAGGGACCTTAAAGACCATCTAATTCCAACTCCCTGCCATGGGCAGGGACACCTTCCACTATCCCAGGTTGCTCCAAGCCTCATCCAACCTGGCTTGGAACTCTGCCAGGGATGAGGCAGCCATAGCTCTTCTGGGCTGTGCCAGTGTCTCACCACCTTCACAGGGAAGAATTTCTCCCTGCCATCTATCCAGAGCACAAAACACTGAGATTGTGGCTCCTGTTTAATTCCTCCAACACTGCAGTGGGTGTGGCAAAACATGATGAGCAGAAGGAGCAGAGGCTCCTCTGCCTCATACCTGCCATAGTCTTCAGTCCAGTTATAGAGATTCCTTGTGAGACGAATCCACTCTCCTGGGTCAAACACAGCTCCAGCAGGAACCAACTTTTCACAGGTACCCCAGGGCCAGAGCGAGTGGCTCCTTCTCCAGGTCGAGTCCCCTTCGTGAAGACCTATGCAGACAAACACTTCCTTACTGCCAAAAAAACCAACAGAGAGAGCAATGGTGAAGCCACATCAGAGGCTGTGGGCCACCCCGTGTCCCTGAGCAAACCAAACCACACCACACTGTGCAGCAAACGCACCCATCCAGCACATCTCCCATCAGCACGGGCACGTTTTGGGGCAGTCTGGAAAACAGATGAATCCCCCATCTGGCACTGCCCATCTTGAGCAGCCAGCACAGCTGGCACATCCTGTCCCCTCTCCTGGACCTCCCAAACAGGCCAGAGCTGTAGGAGAAGCCCATTTCTCCCCACTGACACCTGGCTCTGCTCCTGTGCCTCCCCACCCTCGCAGGGCTCACCCCAGCTAGTCTAAATGCAGATGCTATTCTTATTCATGTGAGTATCTAATCCTTTCTCCACTCTTACTAAGCTATTTTTATATGATGATTATTCCTGGAATACATTCATTCTATGCTAATCAGTTGGCCACAATGTTCACAAAGGAGAAGCAGCAGCAATTTGCTCTCCAACCATCGTCGTCCTGAGTACACGGGAACGTTCCTTTTCTCTGTGATGAATTGTATCAACAACAACAACAAAAAATCATCAGTAAACACTCTGCAGATCACCTTTATTTCCCCTCCTTCCTAAAAACCACACCAACCTCAAAACAACAGGCAATATTATATCCGGATGGAGTTACTTCTGCAGAGATATTTTGCTTTAATTGCAAAAATAATCTCGCCACCGGGGAGGAAGTCAGTGGAGAAAATTGGTCTTTTGGATGCAGTACCAAGCTGTTCCATAAACAATTTCAAGAGGGAAGAAAAAAAAAAATGGTCAGAGATTTTAGGAAAGCTGTTACATATGAAAGAAATGCTTACTGTTTATTTACTTTGAGGAAACGATGGAGATTAAAGGCAAGTGTCCCGTCGGGTAATACTCCTTCCACAGGATTCCACCGGTTCCCAGGAAAATAAACACCAGGTAAATGCTTTGCCAGCTTGGGTAAATACCATTCATAAGTCATCATCTGAAATAAAAGGTATTATCACAATTAAAACAAGAATCAGAATATTTACATCCAGAAGAAATGGGCTCTGCAGGAGCAATGACCATTTGTTCAGGGATGTCACCCAACACGTCAGCGGTGACATGAGGCCACAGCACCACACTGGGTCACCATGATCTGATCACAGCACCTGAATGGGCCACCATGGTCAATCACAGCACCACACTGGGTCACCATGGTCAGCCCACAGCACCTGACTGGGTCACCATGGTCTGGCCACAGCACCACACTGGGTCACCATGGTCAGCCAATAGCACCTGACTAGGTCACCATGGTCAATCACAGCACCTGACTGGGTCACCATGATCAGCCCTCACCACCACACTGGGTCACCATGGTCAGCCCTCACCACCACACTGGGTCACCATGGTCAGCCCTCACCACCACACTGGGTCACCAGTGCCTTCTGATCAGAGGCACATGGTCCTCGCTCCAACACAAAACAGCCACTGCTGGTAAGACACACAGCAAGGGTTTGGTTTGGTTTGGTTTGGTTTGGTTTGGTTTGGTTTGGTTTGGTTTGGTTTGGTTTGGTTTGGTTTGGTTTGGTTTGGTTTGGTTTGGTTTGGTTTGGTTTGGTTTGGTTTGGTTTGGTTTGGTTTGGTTTGGTTTGGTTTGGTTTGGTTTGGTTTGGTTTGGTTTGGTTTGGTTTGGTTTGGTTTGGTTTGGTTTGGTTTGGTTTGGTTTGGTTTGGTTTGGTTTGGTTTGGTTTGGTTTGGTTTGGTTTGGTTTGGTTTGGTTTGGTTTGGTTTGGTTTGGTTTGGTTTGGTTTGGTTTGGTTTGGTTTGGTTTGGTTTGGTTTGGTTTGGTTTGGTTTGGTTTGGTTTGGTTTGGTTTGGTTTGGTTTGGTTTGGTTTGGTTTGGTTTGGTTTGGTTTGGTTTGGTTTGGTTTGGTTTGGTTTGGTTTGGTTTGGTTTGGTTTGGTTTGGTTTGGTTTGGTTTGGTTTGGTTTGGTTTGGTTTGGTTTGGTTTGGTTTGGTTTGGTTTGGTTTGGTTTGGTTTGGTTTGGTTTGGTTTGGTTTGGTTTGGTTTGGTTTGGTTAAACACAAGGAACTGGGTTTGGGGTTGCCAGCAAGTCATAGACTCTTGTTGCAAAGCCAAGTTAGAGGATGATGTGGCAGTGGAAGTGTGGATGACTCATCCTGGAACTTTTTTTCCCCCCCTTTTTCCCATTTCTCAGTGAAAAAGGATTTGCACACCACACTCCATCCCACAGTTACCCACAACTCTTAAAAAAAATCAATTTTATTGATCTCCCCATCATGAGTTTTATTAACCAGAGAGAGACAAATCAAGGAAATGAATGAACAACTGAACTTTTGCTGCCCATATTTAAAATCTGCCTTTCTGAACAGGATTTTCTGAAAATACCTCCTGGTCCACTAAGGTGATATCTGGCCTCATCCCCTCACAGTAATGGAGGTAACGAAGAGCATTCCCAGGCAAGTCTCCTCTCAGCAGGATCACTGCCCCCCCTGGCATGGAGGACAGCACGTTCCGTGCAAACTTATCAACAACGTAGTTCCTGCTCTGATCACAAGTGCTGGAGAGAACAGAGGAGAAGCAGAATCTGAAAAATCAGGTATTTGCATGGCTTTGCAGAACTTCAGAACAATTTTATGCAGGGGGCACCCACAGGGGAAATCCAGGCTGAAAACATCACAGAATCACAGAATGGTGTGGGTTGGAAGGGACTTTAAAGAACATCTCATTCCACCCTCCTGCTGTGGGCAGGGACACCTTCCACTATCCCAGGCTGCTCCAAGCCCTGTCCAACCTGGCCTGGAACTTCCAGGGATGGAGAGTGTCAACAACTTAAACATCACAGCTTAATATCTCCATTTCCAGAGAAACAGAAACAAAGCACTTAAAACACAGTCCCTGAGAAAGAACCACCCACTACAGTTCTGCCAAAATACACACTCACTGCACACCTTCACCTGAATTCTGATTTCTCCTTGGGCTAAATATAAATACTTATTAGTTGGTACTGGAAGTGCCAGTACAACAATGGTTCTGCAGAGCATCTGAAATCCTCATCCTTTAATGTTTTAATTAAGATTGAAAAAGCCAATTTCTTGTAGCATCAGGCAGAAGTAGATTCACATCACCTGAGATTGGATCCTCTTCATTACAGGTATGTGCACCCACTCCAGGTATGGACTCAGATGACACTCCAGGACAGGAGCTATGACTGGCTCACCTATGGACAAGCCTTTGGAAAAGCTGTGCCAAGGAAGGATCCTTGAGGATGAAACCTACACTTCCTTGGTCAGCCTGTACCTGAGCATCCCTACCAGTGCATTGATTCCTATCCAAGTGACTGCACGTGGTTATGGGATAGGGAAGCCCCAAAGTACAGATTTAACTCTTCAAAAATGGGGAAAAAATAGAAAAAACCTCAGGGCATGAGGTAACTTGAAGGAAAGCAAGGGAAGTTCAGGGCACATGAATTCTGCAAACCTCCTTAGGAGACAAAGCATAGACTTAAAAGGCTTTTTTAGCAGAAGTTTATGTATCTAGTGAGATGTTTTTCCTTCAACCTACATGGCATCCCCCTTTACAGCCTGGAGTTGGTGACTCTGAGGGAGATCAAACCAGGCAGTCCTGCAGGCTGTCACCATGCAAGCTTAGGTGGGGTGTGAAAAGTGCTTCTCCCACCCCTAGACAAGGACAGAAAGCCCAGGAGCACCCCAAGTCAGCCTGTGAGGCAGCACCAAGGGCATTCCTCACCTGTAATTCGCCCAAAGTTGGGAAGCAACGAGGGCAAGAGCAGGAAGCCACTCCAGGCACGGCAGCAGCCGGGTGCCCCCCAGCACAGAGCTCCTGCCAAGGCTGGCCAGTGTGGCCAGGCCCAGCCCTGCCAGCACAGCCACCACAGCACTGCTCTGCAGCCAGAACCGCTCCACCTAGGAGAGAGAATCCCACAGGACTGGGGGAGGCTTGGAAGGGATCACCAAGATCATCCCAATCCATCCCCTGTTTCACACCTTCCACTCGCTCCAAGGCCCGTCCAACCCGGCCTTGGAGCTGCTTTTTGGCACCTTCTGCAGCTTCAAGACAAGTGCCTGCTCCTGGTCAGGTGGTTTTAAGGTTTTCAATGTTTCTCTCAAAAATTAACAGGCCAGAGCAACTTTTGGAGTGCAACTTACCACGCCTTGAAACAGAGGCTTTGTAATATCCAAATTTGCTCTCCAAGAGAAGAAAAGGGAATAAAGGCAGAGCATTCCAGTGAAGAGCCAGATCACAGGTGACTTCTGCTGCTTTGATCTATTAAAAAAAATAATATATCACTCTTGAGACACAATAAAAAATGAAGCAAAATTATATATGCTTGAACTCCTGGCAAAGCTAAATGCATTTAACACAAGGAGCTGACGAGTCTTTTTTTACCCCTGCCATTTGTGGAACTTCTGTTTTCAAAGCACAAAACCATCAGGATTTCAGGAGTTTTAAGCTTGCCATCTACCAAGCCACAGGGTTAACCAGGAGTAAGGGATATTCTGCTCTTAATAAGAGATGGCCACAGCCAATTGCTGCAATTTCTGCAGCAGCAAGCAGAAGGCAAAGCAAGCTGCCCATGCAGGCAGTGAGAAAAATGGGCAAAAAATGCACATTGAAGCAAATATTGCCCAACTTACGGCAGTGCTGTGCTCACACAGGCCAGGAGTGCCAGGGCAAGGACGGGAAGGGAGAGCTCTGACTTCATCTGTGCCAGCTGGAAACTGTGGAGAAATTAAAGTGTGGTTATGGCACCCTGAAATCACCCCTTGCACTCAATTAAAGTGTCAGGAGAAACAGAGAATAAGCACAACAGAATATATTCCTATTCTGCTGGGATTAGGTCTACCAGAAATGGGGACCAGGGTGGGTTGCATGACAGGATTTTGAAGCAAAATTCACTGGGGAGTGGGATCCAGTGTTTTTCCTTCAGAGGGCATGACTGCTGTCCCTGTGCTGGGCACACAGAGCTCTGGACAGGAGGAGGAAAGGCAGGGCAGGAGCCACTTTGGAGCAAAGGACAGAAGCAGCAACAGGTTGCTGTCACTGAAAGGCACAGTCAAGGTGTTACTCACAGCAGCATCTCTCTCATACTGGATCCCATCTCGGACTTGGCCTAAAATAAAACAAAGGAAACCCATGAGAAACCCACACACTGACTGGGGATCACTGGGGCAAGGGAAGTCTTCTCATTTTCTGCTTGCAAGAAAGGCAGCAGCCTCTACTCAAACCTTCACTGCAAGGTGTTCTCCCACATTCCTGTTTTATGTGATGCCACTGAAGGATTTGCCCCCTGGATAAGCATTTTTTCAAGGTGCTGACAATCATTTTCCTGTGATTAGAGCATATCACCTGGTTTAGCCATTACCTCTGGTACATCATGGAACCATTTGGGTTGGAAAAGCCCTCTGAGATCATCGAGTCCAACCATCAACCCAGCACTGCCCAACCCACCCCTAAGCCCTGTCCCCAAGTGCCACATCCACACATCATTTAAATCCCTCCAGGGATGGTGACTCCACCATTGCCCTGGGCAGCCTGTTCCAATGCCTGACCATTCTTTCTGTGACTTTTTTTTTACCTAATATCCAATTTAAACCTCTCCTGGGACAATCTGAGGCCATGTTCTATATCTGCAAGGTACAATTATTTTCTGGGACATCCCCATGGTGTAAGACAAGCTCAATTCCTCCTTGCTTACCAGACTTGCCCCTTTCTCTTCTGCCCTGACAAGTGCAGAGCTGTGAGATTTATAGAAGATTCATGAGAATTTTTATTGCAGAGACTTGCAATCCAAGGCACAAGTCTGGGAAAAAAAAGACATGCTGTGTGGAGCTGAGGAATTACCTTCATTGCTGCTTGTTGGAAAAGTGGTGGCTACCAAATAAAAAATAATGTAAACGGGTTCAGGAGGTCTGGAAGGAATATTTAATCTCAATAAAAATGGAACAGCTAATTGCATGCAGGATTTGATTAAAAAATAACTGTTACAAGATGGAGAGCCAGCTCAGAGCTCCTGAAGCCACACCTTGCTGGCTGCTGATGGCCCTGGACACATCAATCACAGAGATGTAATTTCTGATCCATGGCTTACAGGTGGAACCCTCTCTAAAATATTTCCTGGGCTTTTTTTTTTTGACCCTGCCTGCCCTTAAAACAGAGCTATGGGATGCAAGGGCTGTCTGTCCATCCAGCAGTGCTCTGGCATTTTCCCAACTGGCACCGGGACCAAACGCTTGGATTTTGCTGTATTTATTGCTCCTGCTTCAGACAAGTTCATCCTAAATGTGATTTGTGGTGTAGGATTACATGCAGTCCATCCCTAAGCCTCCTGAACATCAACTTGAATTCATCACATTTGATGGAGAGAGGAGTTAAGGGATTTGCATGCCTTGGTATTGCTCTGCCCAGTGGAGGCTGATTCTCAGGAGACAGCAGGGAATAGGACAACAGGGGAAGTCTCACAAGGCCTTCAGAGGGTGGGCCTGATCTCTGGAGGAGTTTTTGGACAGATTTAGTGGCAGCAGCAGGAATTATCATGTCTTTTGACACACATCCTACAGCCAGCCAGCTCTGAGAAGGGTGGAATGGCACAGTGACAGCGATGCTGTGTCACACTGGCTGTGTGTGAGGGGTAATTTCTGAGCATGTGGGGCTCCAGGACCCCAAGGAGTGACAGAACATGTAGACCACATCTTCTTATCACTTTCCTCCCAGTGGTGTGATTTCCCAGCCCTCTGCCCTGAAGTCTTTGAAGCAGGACAGACTCTGGGGTGACGGGCTGGTGATTTCCTTGGGTGGCCACAGCCCAACATCCAAGTCAGGGCTGGAGGAGGCAGATGCAAACCCCACACTCTGAAAGCAACCATGGATTCTTCCCTCCCTTGTCAAGAGCACAGACCTCAGTAACTCAGATCAGAGGTTCCTGAGAACCCTCAAACCAACCATTCACTTCAATTCAGCATTAGAAAGTTAAAAAGAATAATTTAGAACCGCCAAACCAACCCTCACTTCAATTCACCATTAATAAGTTAAAGAGAAATAGCTTTTAAATGAAAACTGCTTGTGACCTCTTTAAATGTCTGAGTTAAAAATAGAGAAATAAGACAATATTCATCTTAAAGACACCACAAAATTGATGTCACGGACTCCCTTTAGCACAGTTTGCTATTTGGGCTCCTGCACACATAAGACACCCATACAGCTCCCAGGAAATACCATGTGTCACCCCACAAAGCAACAAGAATTATCTCTTTGCTTTCCCAGCCACATGACCCATTCCCAGAAAACCTGACAGGTCAGGAGGTCAAAATCAGAAATAAATGCTTTAAAAAAAAATGAAACATTTTCAATTTCCTTCCCCGCGAGCCTTTAATCGTCACAGACAGAACGTCTCTGCTGTTGCATAAGTGAAAAGCAAGTAATTTAGGAAATGACCCTTGTTTACCAGATTGAATGTCCCATATTCTTCCCTCAGAAAGTGGGTCAAAAATCCTTGAAAAGTGGTCTGGTCTCCCCATGTCCAGCGGGCTCGATTGAGGTAGGACGAAGCCGGCAGATAGAGATAAGGCAGCAAACCAGCCAAGAAGCACAAACCCAACTTCAGCAAATGGCCCAGGGACAATTCCTGCACCAAAATATGGCATATTGCATAACAATGTTTATTTTAGTTTAATCACGCTGGAACTTCAAGAACAGATAAAGAAAAAACATCAAATATATTTACACAGAGCTGATCTCTCAATTTATAGTAAGTCCCTACAAAATGCTATGTTAAACCTTACGATTTTGTGGATTACTAGGAAACTGCATCAAACTGATCTCCTTTGCATGGCAGGGTGAAATTTAAGTGAAGCAAATAATATTAGCTAGGACTCATGAGTATCATACTCATTGCATCTTTCACATTTAAATCATGGCATGACATGCATAGATGGCTGAAGCACTGCAAGGCTGAGATAACCCACTTTGCAGCGATTAAGAGTTGGCTGGTTTTCCATCTGGCAAAAAAAAAAAAACAAAACCAAAAAAAAACCCCACATAAATGCTGCTCCAGTACAACTACACACATCACCACCATCATCAGGAGTCATTTTTGCCATTTATTTCATCATGATTATGCTGGTTAAATTGGATAGGCCAACTTTTGGGGTGGGATTTTCGAGACTGCCTAAGGGGTCAGGGAGACAAGACTTTCAAAGGGACTTCTGTGCCTAACTCCTTTAAGTGCTTTGGAAAATCCCACCCTAGAATATTGCACGCTTGCTTTGTCCTTAGCCACTGCCCTGTCAATCAAAGCACTTCCTCAGCATTTGGGGTTACTGGGAGAGATGATCTGTGGAGCAGAGAAAGGAGACTGATAATGGTGGTGGTCAGAGCTCCTCCAGAAGAAAGGTGGCTCATTTGTACTTTAAAAAAGCAGTTTTCCATCCATTACCCATATTGTTCAGTGGTTTCCTGCAGCAGGGACTACTGGGCTGTCAAAAGTATTTCCCAGGATTATTATATTGGCACAGCATTGCCCTTGCTGGAAATCACAGAGGTCTCTCTGGACCTCCCTGCTTAAAAAACCACAAAATTCTTTTTAAAGAACACAAATGTACTTCAGAAATTATACTTGAATGTGTTCATGGGACTATATGACCAAAAAGGGGGTTGCTGGGGATGCTGAACAGATTTTGGATCAAGCTTGTCTGAGTTGCATCACATCTCTTGCAGCTCATCTGCCTCACCCAGACAGGGTTCTCACTATTGAAAACCACACAGGATTTATCAGGAAAAGGGTGGAAAAATACAAGCAGGACTGGCCTGGCAGCAACCTGGCCAAGTGTCACCTTCACAGGGACAAAAGAGAGAGGGGAGAGTGATGGAGGCTCCCCAGAGGCAGCTGCAAAATCATCAGAGCATCTGCATGGCTGAGACTGCTGCTGTTTTCTGGGCAGAGAAGGATTCCTGCACCCCTCTGCAGCCAGCCTTGAGGCACTGACCCACAGAAGACCTGCAAGAGCAGACAAGAGCACAGCAGGGCCTCCAAATGGCACCCAGGGGCCTCATCCAGATGGAGACAGGCACCTCCACACACCAGGCATGCAGAAGTGTGTCCCCACCTCTGTACACAACAATTCAGCTCAGTAAAGGGTGCAAGAGGAGGGACATCTTGAGAGGGGATGTATTTGAAGGGATCAGAGGTTTGCAGGCAGGACATGCCCTGCCATGGGGACGTGGCTTTTGCTGGTTACACCAGGGAGCCAAGGCACAGAAACTCATCTCCAGGTGAGCTGATGTCATGAGAAAGCCTGAGATTTTAGGTCCAAGGATTTTTTTAGCTCACAGGGTATTTGCAAGCAGCTGGGGCAGAGCACTCCTGAGCCAGGGGACACCAGGGGGTCACAGATCACTGACATGAGCAAAGGCCCTAAACTGTGGTCACAGAATCCCAGAATGGTTTGGGTTGGAAGGGAACTTAGAGATCACCTTGTTTACATCCCCTGCCATGGGCAGGGACACCTCCCACTATCCCAGGTTGCTCCAAGCCCTGTCCAGCCTGGCCTTGGACACTTCCAGGGATCCAGGGGCAGCCTCAGCTTCTCTGGGCACCCTGTGCCAGGGCCTCACCACCCTCACAGGGAAGAATTTCTTCCTAATATGTAAATGTAAACCCACCACCTTCAATTTAAAGCCATTCCCTTTGTCCTATCACTCCAGGCCCTTGTCAAAAGCTTTCTTGTAGACCCTCTTTAAACCAGACCCCCTTTAGATCAGTGGCTGTGGTGTCAGACTGTAGCTTCAGTGGGTTATGTCTGACTAATTCAGGCAGACCATGGGCTGTTCCTGTTTGTACATCAACTTGCAAGTGGCACAAGAGCTTGGGGAGCAGAATTACTCAGTGCCTCATGAAAACAGAGGTGTGGGTCAATAAATACCTACCCTCTTTGTGAAAAGCCGTGAGAGAACCCAGGGCAC
>VZRX01012406.1:0-12502 GCA_013398075.1 Notiomystis cincta
ACTTGGTCTAATAGAAGGTGTCCCTTGTCCATGATAGGGGGGGCTGGAATGAGGCAATTTTTAAAGTTCCTTTCCAACCAAAACCATTATGTAATTCTATGAATCTAAGCTAACCTTTTAAGTTCCAGGGACTGTATAAGACATGGGAGTTTTCATTTGCCACTGAAGTCAGTTCATTTTCTACTACTCCAGCTTGAAATCACTCCTCAACAAGAAATAATTTGATGGAATTTCCTATAATTGACACTAGTTGTGGGAAGGTAACACTGTAATTTTCTATCCAGAAATTTTCATTGTTATTTTAAATAGTGTGATATTCATTCTATGGTTAGTTTAAGAAGTCCTGTGTTTTCTGAGTGCAAAGAAATTCAGAGTCAATACAGCAGGCCAGAAAAAGCACTGTTCTAACAAATCTAGAAAAGATGTTTAGATAATATTAGATAACAGAAGGACAATAAGGATGGTCCAGAAGAAGCTCACTGGCACACTGAAGAGAAGGTTAAAGTACATCAATATATTGTATTACATAAAGCAGGGGAAAGAAAAACAATGAACCATAAAGAAATTATTTACTGACTCTGGCATCTTCAGAGTTCTGAGTTCTCATTTTTGTTAGCCATTTATTCATTCACTATAAATTCTTCATCCTATGCATAATACACATTCTATTTTGATTTCAGCTGGGATGTAGATCCTTTGGATTTAGTGATTCTGTATTTACCTACACCCAAATGACCTATAAATATAATGGCATAAAAACTGGATTTCTACATATATTTTAACTATAGTACTCTTAAACTCAAAGAAACTACTCATATAAGAAAAACTAGATATGCAATTAATGTGACCAAAAAGAATTAAAGCACATTCTGTTTCTTTTTCTCTCTCATGCTGTATTTATAAAAGTGAAAAGGCTCATAACTTAGGGAGAAAAACCTTTTATCTGTAGCTGGGTTCAAGCTGTTTAAATTTCTATCCAGTAGATGTTTCCACTGGCTTATTTAGGTTTTCTTATATTTGCAATAAGCACACGTTTACATAACTTTATGAAAAAAGGGGCCTAATCTATAAGTTGCAGCTTCCTACGGTTGATTTGCCTCCTACAGATATCTCTGCTTTGTATCAGCCTTTGAATAGCTCTTATATTAAATTACAGATAAATTCTGCATAACAGGCAATTTACACTTCTCAATAGTATGCTAGTCTCATTTCTTATTAGCAATTGTGAGGATAAGTGAGATATTTCAATTGAAATGTTCTGTTTTGTCCTAAGATTCTTGAGCTGAGCAGTATTTACAGGTGGATGAGCATTTGTATGGATTATTTTGTACTGATTAAAGTGATATCATAAAGTACAATATGGTATTGCACTTAATGGAATTTTACTTGTGAATTTTGTTGCAGTTCGTTTGAACCAACATTTGAACACCAAGATTTATGATGACATTGAAGTCTCTTAATGTGTATGGTTTTTATTTTATTTTGCCTTTTTTTGTATACTAGACAGCTCTTCAACTACTGAGCCTATATATGATTTATGGAGAGAATGGAAACTTAGTAAATAAAATAGCAGGAACATATCAATGTTATTGAAAGAAGAGTTCTTGGAAGTGTCTTATTGGCCAGTCCTTCCATCTGTCAATATTTCTGTTTCTTTAGGCATGCCTTAACAAAATAATTAATCTTTTTTTTGGAAAAAAACCCAAAACTTTGTAATCAAAAATAAAAGTACAGTCTTAAAATGTCTTTTATAAAAGACCAGAAAATAGTTTATTATGATTCAGACAACAATCTTCTTTTCTTTACATAAAAGAGAATATTTTGATGGAGTGAGATCTAAATGAAGAGTCCATAAAATATTTTTGATATATTAAATAATTTCTGATATATTAAATAATGTGGTAGCTGTGTTATCATTTTTTTCATTTACATTGCATACTCTATTTTTTCCAAGGGTCTTTCAGACTAGTTAACATTCTTCTCATGAGACAGAACTAGAGAGGCAAAGGTTTATGGGAAGAGTATTTGTACCTTGGCCACACTTGGGTGTCCAGAACACTAGCCTCATTATATTTAAAGACCCCATTAACGCCTATAAAAGCGTGGAAGACAGACAAACCCTTTTTTGGGTTCCTGAGTATCAATGAATTCCATTAGTGTAACCTGTTCTTTCAGTCCTTGGCACAGCCAGCTTGGGAAGAGCTACTGTTGTTGAATGTAGAAACTCCTTTACAGTGGACAAGGACTTCTAATGTCTCTTTACAAAGGATGAGTTATGCATTCATTTCACCTATCACATCTCTCATCACTCCTAAAAATCCTTCTCAAAGAATGTCTCTCAGAACTCTCTCCAAACCCAGAGTGGTGCTTCTGAGTGACAAATTGCCCCTTAACAGACATGTAAGTATTTTCAGTGGAAAATTATGCAACACATCAAAAGTTAGGGTTTGGGGACCGTCTTTAGTAAGCAGAATTTAAAAAGAAATTAAATCAGGTGCTGTGCTGATTATGTTACTCATTTGCATACATAATTCAGTAAGCCTCCTTCATTCTCAGTGTACTGGAACTCGAGAGTTCTCATCCTCCTCCAGTGACAAACAGGGCAAGAGCTTATTGGCTTACTCCAGTCAACGGCCAGTCAAACTCATCACTGACACTGTCATGTATTTCAGTTATGGCACATTTTGCAAAGAAAGGAAATGAATGATTTGGAAAATATTTAATAAATAGAAAAGTATTATGGTTTAAGGGAGGAGTTATATTTTTTATTTTAGTCTGTTTATTTGTAAACATAAATTTTTGAAACACCACACAGGTTGACCGATGAAAAATAATTCATTTGAAATGCTATTTTTATGGCTTTGCCAGCCAAACCAAGCATCAGAACTCTTAATCTTGTATTCAACAAGGCTTAAAGATCTTAAATAATATTTATGAGTTCCTATAAGCTTTGTTGTCAATGATTTATTGGAGATTGGATTTATTCACCAAGTTTTTGGAATGTATGTTGATATATGGTTTTATCAAAGTCCAGGAGGAGGTAAGAGTCCTTATCTAGGAAAAAGGAAATTTAACTATTATTCCATTTTCTGTTAAAGAGCAGACTATATGTTCAAAGTGATTTTACTGATCTGTAGAATCATTCTAGCTATTTCAGTGACTGTGGATATATTTTATATGTAAAGGATTTTTTTTAAAGCTCTGTCTGTGAAGCTCAGTTGAGGATATTTATTATGATCAGTGAATAGACTTTTCTATTGCACATGTGATAGGAGCAGCCTAGAATAAATTACATTGATCATGTATTTATTTTAATTTTCATTCTGCACATTAGTCCACCTCCTGTAGAGTGGGTAGTGGAGATGCTTGTCTCATCAGCCTTGATTTCAATTCTCCCTTTGTCATAGTCTCAGGTGATTATCTTAACTAATGATTGATAACAATTTATCACTAAGAGGAGAACTGGTACATCACTGGATGAAGGAGAGGTTGCTTCTTCTACAAAATTCTGTGTGTATTTTTCATTCCTCACAGAAGCTCCAAGTATATTTGTACTTGTTTAGATTTTTCATGTCATATGAAATGTTTCTTTCTGACAAAAATCAGTAAGGGAAGAAATGTTTCCACCGGGATAAGCTATATATAATTTGATTTAGGTCATCATTCTGTGTTTGGTTGTATGGAGGTTTGGGGTTTTTGTTTTGTTTTGTTTTGAGTGCGTGCCCTTTGGTTTAGTGTGGTTTCAGAAGGTAGATTGAAAATCATCTGAATTCTGTCTGTTTAGTATTCTTCTCAAATAAGACCAGGAGAGAGGAAGTTTCTGTGCCCAGCAATACCTCTCCAAAAGACTTTTTTTGTGGCTTGTTAGAAAGTTCACATAAACTAGACACAGCTCTGAGGAGATGGATTGGTGAGCAGAGTGAAGGTTAGGAGACATACATGATGAACACAATTTGTCTCATGGCTGTCCTTATCATAGATGCATACAACAAAATGTATTCACTGTGCATAATAAAACACAGTCACCTTTGCAACGTGCCTTATGCAACAGCTGTTTAATTGTGCACAACAACATAGCAGTAATGCACAACCACTTTAGTGGCAAAATATTCCCTTCACTATTAGAAAATTATGCAGAGAGTTAATAATAAGGGGCACAATGCAATTAGGAACATTCTATTTGAGTGCATGAAGCACAGTGCATCCAACTGAAAATATGCACTGGGACATATAACAACCATAATGGCCAGGACAGCAATTTGTCTGAAAGAGCAGCTCTGAATGTGTTTTTCTTAGGTAGTGTGAAGAACGCTTAAAAAGGGTGGAATTCAGAGCACAATCATCAAACGTTAAACAAAAGTGGGCAAAATGTTACTGTGTGAAAATGTAGACCTTTCCCATACTTTTGTATGTATGCAATTAGGAAAAAAAACATTTTTAAACATGCACTTTTATGTGACATTTTAGTTACATAAAAAGAAGAAGAATCTCAAAGTGCCAGTGTAAAGCAGCTAAAAAAGATCAAAGCATTTGAGGTTATGCAACAGTGAGGTTTACAAAATTAAGTAGCAGTTTGAACTTTGACAGCTTAATTTTTCAAATCAGCCTAAGCTTCAAAGGATTTATCTTCTTTTAGAAATATATTTGAGAGAAAAAAAAAAAAAAAAGCAAAGCCTGACATCTACTTATTGTCCCCATATTGGAAATTCCTTTTCTTTGACATGCCTTGTCTCTGAGTCTTGGATTTACAAGCAACTAGACACTGCTACACAGCAATTTTCAAACCCATAAAACTTCCTTTGAGGGAGAATGAATATGTTAGCCTAAGGTTTGTGTTTTCAAATGGACTTTCATCGTCAGCTGTTTCTTGTCATTATTTGAGGGTTATTGCTTGACCTTGCTTTTCTGGACTGTGAATCAGGACTAAAATGATACAAATTGTTCAGGAGGTAATTGTCTAATTCATCATTAAGAACACAATTATAAAATAAAACTGTTGTCTTAGAGTGTAAAATAAGTAGGTTTTATCAATGTTAAAAGTCAATGAGGGTGGAAATTGCTTTGCATTTGTATCACTGTAACAAGCCAGGCTTCTAGGAAAAAAAAAGTATTCTCATGTAATTCCAGAGAGCATCCTTTAAGCACAAAACCTTGAGGGTAAAAAGTTACTTTTGGCAAATGTTAAATAAGGGCTTCACATAGGCAGAAGGCACTTGATAAAGCTGAAATTGGAGCTATTATTTACATTTGTTTACAAAAAGTAAACTGAAATGTTCTACTTATAGTGTTACCAGCTTTTAGGGGCTGGTGTCACCTCTTTACTCAGATGCCACTTCATCTTGACCTTTATATTCTTTAGCATTCTGAAAGCATTATCTTTTGATGGGTTTATCTTTTGTTTAATCTTAACAAGAAGAAAGTAACAAAAAATGTGCTGATTAAACTTTCAAAAGGAGAAGTAATTGAAAGACTGGAGATTTCTGACTGAGGAAAAGTTGGTCATCACTTAATCTTCATGCCAAAAGCAAAATTGTTTGTTTATGTGGTGTCAGTGTACATTTATTTTTGTTTGCTACTCTCTGTAATCTCTAGACTTGAATTTTTGAATTCAGTGTTAATTAGAAACTAAAATCCTCGAGTAATTCTGATGGTATTAAGAAAAGACAGGATCCAGCACTTAGTGCCATGGTCTAGTTGACAAGGTGGTGTTAGGCCATAGGTTGGACTTGATCACCTCAAAGCTCTTTTCCAGCCTAGCTGATTCTGTCATCCTGTGATAGGAGGTGGCAGAGGTGAGACCTGGTTCATAAGAGTGAAAGAAAGGGATGCAGTAACTCTGACTGCATCCTTACATTAAATATTGGAGAGTAATGGGAGCAAAGCTGTAGAGTGAAGATGTTGGTGTTGAGAATCCAAAATCCACAGTGCCTGTTGGGGATTTTACTTCATCCTTCAGACCTAGTATAATCCTGTTGCCTTTACCCTGTTGTATTTACCAGGAGTTGAAGCACAATAAGTTAATTTCTGTAGTGTATCTTCCAGTTTACTTTCCTCTCAAGGGAAACCTGTTTATATGCCTCAGTTTGTGTGATGTGAACCACAGAGCTGGAACGGGAAAATTCATGATTCAAGAAAAAAGTGTAAATTTGAACTGGAAATCGTGTCTCTCTTCCACATCAGTTGAGTGCTGTTCCATAAATTTGTAATATATGCAGTTCAAGGTTTTAAAAATTGGATTAGTTTTTAGTCAAAATATCCTTTTGCATGTACACAATTAAGATGGACTCCTACAATGTATCTTCCAGTTTCATTTTATCCATAAGGAGTCACAAATCAATGGACATCAAATCAGAGATGTTTGGAAAATAAGATTTAAAAGTGCAGTCCAACTAGAACACAGATGGAGTAGCCTCTCTTATATGCATAACTCTGTGAATGAAAACCAAATATAATTCCTGCTTGTAAATAAATTTCAAGTCTATATTGAATAAATAAAACTAGCTACATTAAATGAATGACTAAGTCTTGCACATATGGTTCCTTGGCATTTGTTTCCTATAGATCTTGCTGTATTTTCTAAAATGTCACATTTAAACTATTGGCTAATAATTTCATTCTGATTTTAAAATGACAACAATTACAATATCCTTAATATGATTACTTTATCAGGTAAAATGAAGGCAGAACTAGGTATGTTGGTTTTAAGCTGAGAGGAATGTAGGGAAAATAAGAATGTTTTTAAGGATGCCTGCTCTCAGCATAAGCTTTATTTCAATGGATTTCACTATTCATTGTGTGAGCAATTTTTATGGCTTTCACACTCTGGTGAATACAACAGGGCTGAAAACCAGAACTGACTTTTGTAATCTCTATAAATTTTAAATTCTATATTATTGTCATGCATGATTCAGCAATGTATAAATTCCACTTTGCATTAAAAATTAGATTTCTTATATCAATATAGAAGTAGGATTTCACTAAGATTGTGCAGAATTATTATATGCTTCCACTAACCCAACTGCAAAACATATATCTATTTAAAATATATATGTACACTATATATAATTTTCCCTTCATTAACCTCTAAATTTATTTTAATATTTTAATCTTGTTTTCATCAAGAAACAATAGTTGGTTAATTATTTTTAATTCCTAAACAAGAAAAGATATTTCTCTTACACATGTAGATATCAAATGTGTTTTTCACCTTGTAAATTGATTGCATGGTTGTATTTTTAGCTTTTATTTCAAGAATCTCATCTAAGAAAAAAGCAATTTTTTTCAGGTGATTAGCCAACTTACTTGATTTTACTTCAGCTCTCAGTTAATATGTGGGACCTAAACATAAGTGTTAACTAGCTGATTTCCAGACATTAGCTGGAAATTCAGTTCGTATCAAGCAAATTTTCATGTCAACCTTGCCTGAGGACTTTGATACTGTAATATTAAAAATAGATTTCTAAATAAAGCATCATTATAATGATGAAAGGTTCTTGTAACTGATTTCTGTTATAGACTTAGCCTTTATTCAGTTTCTACTATTCATTAATTAAATTAGATTGATTCAAAGTATTTCTCAGATAAGAAACTAAACCCAAAAATTTTAATCTGGAATATAATGTGTTGATGATAATCAGCATGATTACTTTCTAAAATAGAGTATCCTTGCTGAAAAGACAGATTACACAAAAATCTGAACTTTTTTCTTTTCACTATTAACAGAAAGAGGTTTGATAATTTTCATTGTGCAGTTTAACACTTTGTTTTATATTAAACATGAACATTCTAGATATAAACCTTAAGGCAATATTAAAATAGAATACATTCTGATCTACATTTCCCTAAAATCTGATTGCAGATGGCTTTTTTGACATCCTTTCTCATTATTCTTATCACTTTGTAAGACTGAAATGCTCTCTCAGAAGTCTCAAGGGTTTTATTGTAGACTTTTCCCCCTCCGTTAAAATATTCCAGACTTTTTAGAGCCATCTTCTCAGATTAGAAATGGCACAAGAAAGTTAAGATTAATTTAGGAAAATGTTTATTTGAGGCTTGAAATAGTCTAATAAAAAAAAAAAAGAACTTTTTTTTATTTTACTTGCAGATATAGGCCTTTGGTAAATATTTGCATGTTAGTTACTGTTATTTGTTATACTGTGTTATTTGCTTTTTTATATAGAGAAAAAAAAAGAATGTGTAGACTAAACCTCTCATTGTCACTGATATAATTTTTATTTTATTTTCCTTTCTTCATTTTTTAAGGCCCTTCTTTACAATAGTTTTGCTTCTCTCACCTGGTGCTGCTGTTATATAATAAAACAACAATTTTTATTTCTAAGAGGTATTCCAGAGCACATTTTATGAAAAGCTTGATTTGGTTTCAAGAAATGCGACTTTCTATTGCAGATTCCACTCTTGGCTGGAATATGGCCTTGGAAAAATAGTGCCATGCTTTGTGTATAACATCTCAGAATTTGTCTGCAGTCTCTCCTAGCAAGTACTATGGCTAAGATGTGATTATCAACTTGCATGAACTTTTAGACTTCACTGTAATGTGATAAAATACTGGAAGGGAAGAGCTGAGAAGAACAGTAATGATTCAGTCTGTTATTCTGTGACAAATATTTTAAGACCCCTCTCTTAATCATTTCTGAAAGTGCCTCCTGATGGAATTACTCAGAAAGAGTAGCAGTGAAATTCTAACTTACTTATATATCAGTCAAGCTACTTAAACATGGGAAGATTTTCTTCTCTTTGATTAGCTTATTTGATGCCTCAATCATTGGTTTTCCGCTGGAATAAAATGGAAAATGTGAATGTAGAATAAAAAAAATCCAGAAAGGAAAAAGAGGTCATTCACCATAGAAAACCTAAACCCCACTGATTAGTTGGCATTAAAGTATTTGAAAGTAAACAAGCAAGAATGTTTAGAATGTTTTATCATAAATGCTTCTTTTTAAAGGAGGAAGTGCCATAGAAAATATAATCTCACCTAATTATGAGCAATTTTGTCTAATCGTTCACAGTGAGACGTAGCCCTTATTAGTCTCTCTCTATATGTGACACTGCTGATCATGCCAAGGTGTATATCAGTCCTACTCTGTGACTCTGCCTGGAACTTAGCCCATCAGCATGTCAGTCAACCTGATAGTGAGATTTTATATATATATATATATGCCACATCTTGATCATTGCCCATGAAAAAAAATTTGAACCATTAGCATCCATCTTATCTCTCTTTTTGACTATAATTTGAAGTCTAATGATAATGGGAGATGATGAATTTACAGCTTCCTGTTGCAGTTTCTTGTTCTGGCACTGAATAACCAAAATAAAATCTTTTAAATTCTGGTCTTTATATATGCTTATCACAAAAAATTATACGTCGTTATTTGCACTTCTCATCAAGAGAGCAGGAAAAGTAATTTTCTCTCAGTAAGAATTTATACAATGAATATTAAATAGTTTATTTTTTTATATAAGTGAGTTAGATCAGCCTACCTTATACAGCACCATTTTTTTTTTTAAATTCAGACTCAGATTGCGTCTTCAAGGTTAGGTCTTGTCCAAATGTTCTTTACATTTGTCAATTAGATATCATCTCTGGAATGGATTAAAAAAAACTGAGAAATGGCTGTACATGGCCATAAAGAAATGTAAATAAAACACACTAATGGTCTCAGTTCAGAGTGACCATTAAGAGATACCACAGTTTTGTCATTCAAATTTTGTTAATTGCTTCAGATAAATGTACACTTGTATTGAAAAAAATACTATTTTCTTCCTAGTAAGGAAGAATATTATTTCTGGCACGAAAAAATTCTGTTTCATCTATGTCATATGAAGGACAAAATGTAAAAGCATAAAGGGATTGCATGATGATCTGTTTCCAACGTTACCTCATGCAAACACACGTTTCCATATAAAACATTTTTCTCTGACATTGAAGATGCCTGCAGACAAGGGAAATTACCTGTAAGCACTGAGTAGTAAATAAATTCCCATTTCTTTTGGCAGAAGATGTTAAAAGTGATGTTATGTTTTTACATATTTGCACTTAAAGTTCTTTATGTAATCAAAGAAAAACAGCCCACAGGAACATTACCTTTGTCAGAGTTTCTATTGTGAGGCTGCCTTAGTTAATGTTTTTTCAGATCATATTTTTATTGTAAGAAAAATTCATCTGCACTCTTGCTGTCATTAGAGTGTTTTTCTATTTTTTAGGGTGAATTGATTCCATGTAATGCTTAAAAAGAATATCAGAGACATGCAGCCATTCTGGTCCTCCTTTCAAATACACAAAAATAATGTCTAATATTTAGACATTAACCTTCCTTAATTTTACATTTATGCTCAGTCTTTCTTCACTAAACTATAGGTATGAAATTGAGATGAAATGATAAAGCAATTGTAAAGTATTTCTGCAGTCTTAAAATAATACCCATCTATTCAGTTAATGAAAAAGTTAGTTTTCTTAACTGACTTGCATTTGAATATCTTCTGCAACAGTAGCAAAACCTAAAACTGAAGCATCCTTTGCTTATGAGATGTTTTTTCAGTTTTAAAGTACTGCTTTAAACTATTCCCAGGCATTTTTCATGATGAACTGGAAGACTTGACCTCTAGAGGATGTAGAATTTTAGACTTCTAGCCAATTTAAAGTACTTTTCCAATATACTAATATACTTCCTGAATACTTCTGAGTTTCTCATACACTGTGTGGGAAATGGGAAATCAGAATGGATTTCAGGCCCGAAACTGATTGACTGAATAATTTCAAGCAGTAAAGCAGCAGCTTATTTTTCTTCCATAACACAGGTTCAGTAATAACCTTGCTCTAATTTTATTAAAATACTTAAAGGAGATTAAGGTTCTCTTTGCATGGTATAACTCTATCTTCAGAATTTGCACATGAGCTCTGGTAAAATTTCTACTGCCAACAGGCTGACGTAATGTACAGTTGCCTACTCCTGTATATTTTCCATCATAGAGGGAAAAGTAAATAACAGAGAAGCTCCAAGATACTATTTGTGTGATGAAACCTATATTGTTGCTTTAAGTGTGTTTTGAAATAACTTTAAAAAATTATTTGAATATAATTTAATCTTGAAAGTTTTGAGAAGAGACAATTTTCCTAATATTGTACTGCTATAATTTAAAAATGTGGGGAAAATATTGTGTAGTTTTGTATTGGTGATACTATTTCATTTCTCAATTAAGATTAATATTTTCCTTTCTCCAAATCCATCTTTGTTTTTAATTATGGTTATAGAATCAAGTAGGCTTCCAAGAGAGTGATTGCTGAGTTTAAAATATATATTTCAATAAAGGGACTATAAACCCAGAACTAGTAAAAAATACATATATTAAAAAATCTACCTAATGAAGTAGTTTTTTGGGGTTTGTTTTGCAAAGTTATGGTAGTGGGGTAGAGTCTACATGTAGCTTCTGTGAGAAGCTGTCAGAAACTTCCTCCATGTCCGACAGAGCCAATGCCAAGCTGCTCCAAGATGGACAAGTAACAGAGGTAATACTTCTGGGATGATGTATTTAAGAAGGGGAAAAAACTGCTGTGCAACAGTAAAAGCCTCTGGAGAATATGGAGAGGAGTGAGAATATATGGGAGAACCAGGTCTGCAGAGACAGCAGGGTCAGTGGAGAAGGAGGGGCAGGAGGGCTCCAGGAGCCAGCGCAGAGATTCCCCAGCAGCCCCTGGTGCAACCCGTGGTGCAACCCATGGTGAGGCAGCTGTGCCTCTGCAGCCCATGGAGATCCACAGTGGAACAGGGATCTACCAGCAGCCTGTGGAGGACCCCTCTGGAGCAGATAAATGCTTAAAAGGAGTTTATAATTCCATGGGAAGACTGTCCTGGAACAGGATCCTGGCAGGACCTGTGGCTCCATGGAGAGAGGACCCCATGCTAGAGCAGGTTCCTGGCGAGACTTGTGACCCTGTCCTGGGTTGCATTGTATTCTATCACCATATTCATGAGCTGTTGAAAGCAGGTGGGGTGGTGTCCCTTGTCTCCTCCCTCTGGACTATCTTCTGTTAATGGGCCGGCTATTGAAGCCAGGTGGGGCAGGGTTCTTTATCTCTCCCATGACCCATCCTCCCTTTAGGGGATATCTTCTGTTAATGGGCCATCGAGTCTCACACATTATCCCATTGTGAGATGCTCCGCCCAGGGGGAGGGACCAAGCATTCCATCATGGATATAAGCTGAACTTTCAAACACCACGGGGAGCCCTGGCCTGCTGGATTCCCAGGAGAAGAGCTACTGCTGGATCTTCTGGTGGAGACCAGACCTTGTCTTCAGGATCACTACTTTCAACAAGACCACTTTTATCTGGACTGGTACCAACACCCTGACTGACAGGATGCCAGGTTGTATTCTGACTCTGTCAGTGGTTTCTTTTTCATGCTATTTCATTTATTTATTTTCTTTTTCTATTAAATTGTATTTCTGACTTAGACTCTCTCAGTGGTTTGTTTTCAAACCAG
>VZRX01012407.1:0-24410 GCA_013398075.1 Notiomystis cincta
TTCTTTTTCCACAATATGCATGTTATTCTGTGCCAGCCATCTAATTTAATTACTTTGGTACCATAAGCTGTTGGCTAAAGAGATCATTCCAATCTGCTTTGGCCAGTTTTGGAGTAATACCTGTGCACTTGTAATACTTCTACTGCTGATTGTGTGCATACATGGTCAGACAGATCAGCTGATCCAGCTGAAAACTTAACATGCAAAAAACCCACCCAAAACTATTATTTTTCATCTAAATGAACTGTGAATTCAACTCACTGAATGGCCTTGAAAATACAAATGCCAACACATGGGAGGAAATAGGGATGCAAGGCTACCTCTCTCTGTTGATGGTAGCAGAGCCTTGAGGGATTAACCTCACAAATTAGACCTCTAAATTAGGTGCCAGTCATTAAGCAATATGATTATCCTGCATATGTTCTGCTAAGAGTTTACATTTGAGAGCATCATTGCACTAAATGCTAAGAGCTATCAATGGAGCTGAATTTAATGAAAGTTGAACCTTGAACATACAGAGTACTGGGCACAGTACTCTGAAAAATCAGGTCCTGGGTGTATTCTACTGGAGAGCCAAAATTAGTGAACAGCTTTGGGCTAAATCTTTCAAATTTGATTTCTCTCATACACGTATATAAAAATTAAAAAATATATACACACATACATGGAAGTATATAAAAATATACATGACAGAGGAGAATATGTTTTGAAAATACATGTACTAGTATATATTTTCTTACTTGTGCTTATGTAATAAGATGCTATGGTAATGCTTAATATGTCTGACATGGATAGTTGGCAGTAAAGAATAAGTAAGGCCAAATTTTGAATGTAAGAGTTAAAAATAAGTAGAGAAGAGGTGCAGTATTTTCTATATAAGTAAGGCAAAGGAGGGAAAAATTAGAAATTAGGACCTGTTTTGTAGTACAGGTAAAGAGTAGGACTGAAACAAGGCTATACATCACAATGCATGGTATAATGTACAAGTTTCACCGTTTTTGACGTAATAAAAGTGATGTTATGATGTATAAATAAGTCAAAATTAACACACGTTAATGCAACAAATGAAATAACAAGTATATATACTAATAGATTGCATTACGGTTTTTTGCTAACTAGCAAAATTTTATAATTTTACAGTATATTTCTGAAGCATTATTATAAGACAGCAATGCTCTGCTGAATTGCCTCAGTTATTTTTATTAACTTGTCAGAAAAATAGTTCCTCAGAGTAACTAGGTAGCTTGTCTGTGTCTCTTCTTACAGCCAGAAGAATTTCAAATAGAAGGGTAAGTACAAGGCTAAAACTAGCTCCAGTATTGTATTTTATTGCTTTCTATCAAAACCTCTGAAAGAGGAACAAATTCTGCCTAAGAATGAATTGTGAAAGAGAGAACAGATTCCCGTAAACTCTCTGATTTATCCAGTACCTAACAGCTGGCAATATAAACTTAAATTTGTAAAATTGTGTGCTGTTATGTTAGTTTGGGTCTTTTTTCTGCCTCCCCCCTTTCACACCCACACAAAGAAAATAAAAGAGGAAAGGTATAGCTTGCAGGGAGTGACCAATGCTGTTTTGACTTCAGTAGGAGCCATGTATGATTAGCCATCTTGAAAATTAGGACTTTATTATATGTAGTCTGGAATTTTGAGGCATATAACAGTTTTTAGGGAACTTTGGGTTATTTTAGATCAGATAAGCTTTGAGAATGGACACAGAAGTAGATTGATTTTTTTCTTTCTCCTTAATAGTGAGATCTCTATTGCCACCTTATACTTACGGAATTATATTAAAAAGCTGAGGTTTCTTTCACTGTTTGTCTTCTAAAATGCATAATGCTTTATTATGTACTATCCAAAAATTCTTATCTCTCATTGCATATCAAATATTTTCACTGGTACAGAATTGGAATATTCTTTGAGTGTGTTACTGCAGAATCAGGAAAAAGTTGAATGCAGCTAACTTCGAGATCACGTAGTCAACCTGATCAAGTATGTGATAGTATCAAATATAACTGCACTGTATCATACCAAAATATTTCTAATTTGTTATTGTAGATTTCCCTAATGAGGTTTTTATAGTCTCCATTGGTAATATGTTCCAGTATTTTATTCCAGTTGGACTTCGAAAGCTTCTTTCTAATATTTAATTCCAAGCCTATGGATTGCAAATGAAAGCACTTTTCTCTGTACTTTGAGGAAATGGGAAAATGATAAATCACTGGCTTTTTCACTTGTTTCAGGATTATTGTAATGCTCATCCACTTCTGCCGTCTTTCTTTGGAAGTGTATGCAAGCCCAGTTCTTTCAGTCCTTTCTTATAAGTCATTTTTCTGAAAGGGTTGTCATTTTTTTGCTCTCTGTACTTTGCAACATCTTTCTTAAAATCCCGTGCAAACACTGAGGCAGCTGAGGCATTTCATTTTGCTGAGTACAATAAAAATTCTCATCTTTTCTAAGCAAGATTCCTATGTGCTGCTTCTCAAATTAACTACTAAAAAACCCCATACTGTGAGTTTTTATTCTGCCTTTGCTCACTCTTCAGTCTGTTATGCTAGCTAATAGAAGTAGCACCATAAAGGGAAAGCAAACTATGTGTAGCACAATGAATACGCTGGTCTGTCTCTCATAGTAGGGGATTCAGTGTGTAAAATACAAGAAAATAAGATTCCAAAATACTAGTGAGTGAACACTGTAATATAGATATTAGATATTTTTTCATGGAACGTTGTAATAGCATTACAGTTTCTTGAGTGTTCCATTTCTTCTGTTACCCATTTATTCTTTCTAACACATGTAAAACATATTTGACGTTTATAATAATGGAATTATTAGGCATGTTACTGACATCAAGGTTTAAGGGACTGGGTGACACAGGGAATTTATGTTCCACTTTAATCCATTTATCAGCCTCCTCTGGGAACAGATTTTAAATCTAACTCAAGCCATACCAATTTGAGGGGAAGAAACCTGCTTAATCCAACAGCCTGGAAAACATGTAAATGTATGAAATTGTTGTCTAGGTTCTCCCTCACCTCTCTCTTTTTTAGGAAGGAAAATATTAATGGTTTATATGATGACTTTCTCTTTGAAATCACATGGCTACTTGTTCAGATCTGTTGTTTTTAAGTTCAAGAATTAAGAGAGATGATATAGATGCATTATATGAGATATTAAATAATTGAAATTAAAAGTATATTACTCCATAGAGTACTAAGTAGTGACTGTTAATTATTTGTACATCAAAGAAATTTTCTTTTCAATTATAAAATGAAAAATATTTTTCTAGATTACTGGTGCTCTTTTTTGTTTGTTTGTTTTTTCTTTTTCCTTGATTATTATTTTAGTTTTGTTTTAATTTTGTCAGGGAGGAAAGCTTTTGTTTTCTACCTTGCAAATGTGTATCGTAGCACTAAAATCAGTTGCTTCAGGGGTATATGAAGAGGCAATGTAGGTTGCCTAAACTTAGGCAGGCCTGTATGAGGTCACCTGGTTTCCCTGTAATAAAACTAGTTTGCTCTTTCTGATCTATAAACTTAATGAAGCTTTCACATGGTTAGTAATGACTTGTATAGAAACAAGCTCTGAAGTACTTTAGGGTGAATCCAAAATTATTTAATGCTGATGTAAGCAGGATCAGAATTGGACACATTATATGACTCATACTGATGTAGTCAATTCTCTTTATAATATAATGAATGGTAAGAGAAGAATTATTACCAGTTCTTGGGTTTTGACATTGGCATTCAGGCACATATCTGGAGAAATTCAACTTGGGAACTATGTATTGTACATGTTCAGTCAGAATAATTTGCTGCATACTGAGATGCCAATCTTAGGGTTTAAGATGAAAAATACACTCCTATTAGTCAAATATTTATGAGTAGAACCCAATGTGTTTAAACCTTGTTGACCTTTACATAGTTATGACATATATATCATCTCTTGGTTATCCTTACTGTTGCTTTGTTCTGGAAAAGTAAAACAAGAGGTTAAGTAGTCCCTAAGGGTAAGTTAAAATGTAGACTACTGCCATGTTGCATGGCTGTCTTTCAAGGCAAGTTGATGAGACTGCTCAAAGCAGAAAAGAGCTTACTAGATGATGCCATTTAAGAAAAAAAGTATTTTTGAAAATGAGTTTACTATTTCCATATTTAGTGTTCTAATATTGTAAACAATATATTTGATAGTATATGTAAAGCCTAATTCCTGCATTTCTCTTTAAGCAGTTGCATTCAAAATAAGTTTAAAATCTAATCTAATTTGCTAACACATTTAAATGTTCTTTTTGATTCAAGGCTAGAAGGAAAATCACCATGGTCATTTAGTCGGATTCCTTGCTTTATATATATATTTAGGTATTTCAATCATTAATTTCTGCTTATAATTCAGCACCTGAATTAGCAGGCATCATTTTGAGACAAAATGGTATGCTAAAATATACTTAGATCTTAATTTTAAATCATCCAGAAATACAGATGCTTACAAAACTCGTTGTGGTTAATTACTTTTACTGTCAATTTTAAGTAGCCTGATTTGAACTTGTATAGCTGTATTTTTAACACTTAGTTTTGCTGTAACTTCTTTTCCTGGTTATGGTAGGTTAAACAGTAACTATATCAGTATAAGATCAGTGCTGCTGCTCAGATCACCTCTTAAACTGTTCTTTGAGAAGCTGAACAGATGAAGTTCATGAAGGTTCTAAGCACTAAATGTGTTGCTCGTGTTTTTTAAAGGTCTTTAAGCATTTTCTTTTGTAACCAGGCTAAATCTATGTACTGTTTTGAAAGCAGCTTTGCTGAGAAGAATGTTGGGGTGCTGGTGGACAGCAAGCTATGAGCCAGCAATGCCACCCTCGTGGCAAAAATGACCAGTGGTATCTTGGGCTGCATTCGAAGGAGCATTGTCAGCAGGTCAGTGGCTCCTCTCTGCTCAGCAGCACTGGTGAGGCTGACTCTGGAGTAGTGTTTGTAGTAGTTGGCAGTACTGTAGCAGGGAAATCTCAGCTGACCTTAACATTTTCTCTGCACTGGAAACTTCTACAGAAATACAGTGGTGACATAGAAATCTTTCCTGTATCTTTGGACACTTTGCACCAGTTGGAAGGGTGAATTTCTTTCTAATTTGAAACTAACTTTTGTGTAAACACCAATGTACTTAAAGCAATGATTTGCACACTACCTGCAGAAAATAAATAAGTAATAATGGAGAAAAATTAAGTCTTCAGTGTTTGATATATAGCCTCATAAAATCTTTTTCAGCCTTTAAACAGCTGAAGTTTTGATTTGAGTTGTGAGTAGTGCTGTATAGTCATCATATAGTTGCAACTGATGACTCCCAGAACTAGTCTTTTTGTCCTTTTTTGCCAGTTATTAGAGATGTCAGAGAAAGACTTATATACTGTCAGTGGATAGAATGCTTGCCTTTCTTGTAAAAATATTGCATACTATCTATACATGACATACCTTATCTTTAAACTGATTTTTCTTCTGGTGATGGTATTTGCTGTACCACCTAGGCCTAATTTCTAGAGGTGCAAACTGATTAAATTTTTATGCATCTTTGATTTGCCACATCTAAGTGAAATTCAGAATTTGCATTACTAGGAATTTTTAAACTAATTAAGTAAGTTTTAGGGGGAAAAAAGGTAGAATTTTAGGAAAACTGTGTAATAAAGTGAATTGAACTTTCTTATCTATACAGAGTGATAGAATTGAATGTGAACTACTCTTTCTGTGCCTTGAACTGGTCAAGGTGAGTCCAGCTTGGGTGCAGAAAGCAGATTGCTGTGCCAGTATGGTGGTACATTTATCAGTGTTCTGTTTTACTTTGCAAGGCTTATCCAGCAGGCTTTGCTATGTGGCTTCCCCTGACTACTTTGGATGTGGATGTGTTATTTCTGTACCCATCTGCATTGCCATAAATGTGAGTCAGTTACTGAATGGGAATGGAATGTTATAGCTTTGGTAAAAAATAGTTGAAGAAAAACATCTCAAAGATTTTGCGTGAAATTCGATTTTGTAAACTGAAACTGAAAATGTAAATAGATTAAGAATTCAGTTATGCAACCCTCAGAAGAAGACAGTTTCCAGTGAAGATAATAGTAAGTATTTGTGGCAAAATAAAATTTCTGGAATGATTATTTGTAACATGCACGGGTCAATGTTAAATGCTAGGGCTTCAGCATTTTTATTCGCTTTTTCAGAGTGCATGTTTGGGGAACTGGAGAACTGTTCCCTATTTTCTAGCTATAATTCAGGCTGATAATTAATTGGAATATTTATTCTATTATTATATAGATGTGTGTAATATGTCTTTTACATGATCCAAGGCTTTTCTGAGAATACCTTTGAAGAGTTAACCCTTCCCTGAATCGTGACATTAAACTCCATGCCAAAATTTAAGTTTTTGTGGGGAAAATAAAATATGCAAAAAATAAATTCTTTACCTTTCACAATGTCAATATACAGTAGTGAAACTTTACAGGCTAGTCTTAATGTAGTTTTTATTTCAAAACTAAAAATAACCCACCAAAAACCAGAACCAAAGAAAACCAGGATGGGAAGGATGAAACTGGAGAAAGTAGACCACATTTTGAAACCAAAAATATGGAAATCCAGACTTTTTTGCATATTTTTGGTCTGTTCTTTACTCCCATTCTAGTCATTATTCTTGACAGTGAAACACCAGTAACACTTCTTTGGTTAAGGAAGTTTTAAATAGTAATTATAATCTTCCTGCTTTTTTAGGTAAAAGAAACAACAATGAAAAGGAAGCTGCTTCAAATCAATCCCCCTGCTATTTTAAACTATAGAATCACTAATCAAAACATAATTCATAAAAACCTCAGGAGAATATTATACTATTCCTTATATGCACTTGTTTGCAAGTGTGAGTGTTCTTAGGCAGTATCCCCATGGTTAGCACTAGCTCCTAGCTGTCACTGTTACCATATGTAGTAATCTTTACTGATAAACTTAGCCCCTAATCAATAATATCACAGACTAGGAAAGTAAAACATAATATAGTCCTTCGAATGAGAGTTATGTTAGTTGACGAGTTTGTAAAAACAATATGACACTTGTCTTCTAAATAATATTGCAGAAGTCTCTTGTAAATCCTTTGGCAATTTTTTCTAATCCTTTACAAATTGTAAAATCATAGCTGAAAGGCAGGCAGAAATGGAATGCACAAGTAAGACATCTGTTATTGTTATATCAATGATGATGTATAACCAGCTCTGCAGTAATAACATTTTAACAAGGACTAGAGTCTTATCCAAAATGAGATCTCATCCACTTCCACGTCTTCATTTGCTGTATTCGTAAGAATGAAGTTTATAATTGGGAAATGTTACCAGTTAGTGCTTGTTGGACATCACAGGTATGCTACAGTCTGGTTTGGATTAATGGCTTTGAAGCCAAGTTATATTTTAACAGATAGCAATATCTGTAAACCAGCTTCAAAGTAATGTATTTGTGTGCTGCTTATAAAAGTATTCACCATTACTAAGTACAGTAACTCTGTATTTTACAAGTTCAGCACAGTGAAATGTATATAGTATTAGTGTATTTTCTGGTCCATTAAGGCCAAGCAGCATATTATAACTCATTTGAAAGAGAATTTACAAATCAGAAGTGTTTTTGGGGTGTAGATGCAGCTTTCTTTTGAGACTGTTATTGTGTTGACTCAAAAAGAAATTCTTATTAACTACATTTTACTGTCATGTAAGATTCAATGAGTTAAACTTTCAACTTGCTTAAAATTGATTCTTTCTTTCTTTCTTTCTTTCTTTCTTTCTTTCTTTCTTTCTTTCTTTCTTTCTTTCTTTCTTTCTTTCTTTCTTTCTTTCTTTCTTTCTTTCTTTCTTTCTTTCTTTCTTTCTTTCTTTCTTTCTTTCTTTCTTTCTTTCTTCTTTTCAGTTTAGTCAATGGTACAATGGGTAGTTGTGCATTTTAGTATATTTCAATACTGATTCACCCAGTAACAGCTAGTTAGCTCTTCATTTTTGTGACTTCATTGTGGAATTAATATGAACTGAAAAAATGAGCCCCATGCCATTGTTCCATGTGATTAAGTGTGGAGGTTTTGACTTTATTCTAACAGCCTGTGGGACTTGGTCCAAGAATGTCTATGGGATTTGGTCCAAAAATCCAATGATCCAAAGGCTTCCTGGTAGGGCTTTTAAACTCAGTACTTCAGCTTTCAAGTTCTCGGGCTTTCTGTGTACATTTTGTTACAGATACAACAGTATAATATTCCTTATTTAGTTGTTATTTATTACTTTAAAAATATCTTTGTAACTATATATCTTTTACGCCTTTTACCAAATTAGATTCGTACTGGAATTAGAAAAATTGATTGACTTTCTCTTGAAGAGTCTGCCCTGGTTTTCTTTACAAGAAAAGTGAAAATGTATTTTTCTCTACCTTAGTTGCAGGCAATTCAGAAGTATATTGTGTGTGATTTTTTATCTTTTTAAAATGGACCATGCATTAGTGAATACTAATACTGTGGCAGTATTTATCCCAATATGCATTTGTTTTGCTTTAAAGGTATTCTAGTTCAGAGGGATACACACTTTTTATCTTTTTAAGCCAAGGTGATGTACCTGTTTTTGAAAAGCATTTTATTATCACTGTGCTGTGCTTTAAAGAAAGAATATGCCTATCTTTGTCTTTTAGAGTTACAAATGCTGCTTCACTTATGGAAGAGCTTATAAACAGATCCTAGTGGAAGAACACTCAGGGGTCTAGTATATATTTAGATATATTAGATACATTCAGATTCCTGAAATATTATTAGAGAGAGAAACCCTACTAGGACTTTTGTAACCATGGGAAATTACCTTTCCAGATACAGAATGGAGAACAAACGTTACTGTTAATGTCAGAATCCAGTTACATATTTGTGATGGGTAACCTTTTTTCATTGTCCTTTCACTAAATTTATAGACTACAATGTTGATCTTAAACTTAATGTATAGACTAATGAAGGCATTTGTAAGTTAAGATTAAAAAATGCATAGTGAGACCACAGATGTTATTGAAAAAGAAAATATCAGATGCTGAAATCAAGAAATGTTTCAGGGAACTACTGAATTTAATATTTCCAATAATGACACTGGCAAAACAAAATGTGCTAAAAACAAAGTAGTGGGTGTTAGAGCAGACAAGAGATAAGATTTCATGCAAAAATACCTTACTGCTGGGTAGCCTTGAAGCATGTAGTAATACAAAATGTAATGAAAGTCTGTAATATGAGGTGAAAATAACAACAATTTCTGCTATAAATTACACTTTTTGACTGCAAACATGTAAAGAGCTGGAGGTTCTTGTGGATCTGATGTATTCATAGTAAAGTCACGTAAGTGTTAAATCCATTGTACATGAGTTTCATATGTCTGAACATCACCTGGAATACTGTGGTGCATTTCTGGTTATCTGCTTTTGATAAAGATGAGCTCAACTGAGATGGGTGCAGCTAAATGGAATAAGGTAAACCTCAAGGAAATTGAATTGCTTGGGCTGCTTAGTCTAGTAAAACAGAGACTAGGAGGTGGTATAATAGTTACCCATGAAAACATGAATGGACAATAAACCACAAGGCAGGAGAAAGACATTCCTTAAAGTAAAGGGCAATTATCAAAAGAGCAATTTATTATAAACTGGGTTATTACTAAACATGAACTGAAAAATTATGTTTCTGCTTATAAAATGAGGTATTGCAGCTATCTTATGGATAGATTCAACAAAGAACCAGATAGTTTCCCATAACAAATCTACGTAAGGGTTTTTAGATGTGGTTACCTAAGTTACTGTGAGACTACACTCTTTGGTCCCTGTGACAGCAAGACACACCTTAGTTTCTTAGTTGTTACATGTATGTTTTTTTATTTTGGTCTTTTTTTCTCTTTTTCAGCAGGTAAACACCGCTCAACACTCTTTCATAAATATCACAGACATTATGTACAATCTAAATGTTTTCTCAGGTAAAGCACAGAGGGCTTTGAACTTCTTTTTCTACTGCATGACTCTTCACCTACCCTCAGTGAAATCTAATACCTGTTGTTTGATGAACTGTTCTCTTTCTCATTTTATTGTAATTGCTTAGCTCCATGGATGGATCACTTCTTTCATACTTCTTTCATAGTATTTGGTTTGTTTCATGCAAGAAACTAATTATGACAGCTGTGGACAATACAATTGACACAATATTGTGTGTTCTTATGTTTGTCCCAATCCTGAGATCTCTGTTGTGTGTGAATCATGACATCATCTTCAGGGAGACATTATTTCTTTATTCATGTTCAGTGAATATATCTATGAAAAAAAACCCCAAACTTGCTTTGTTTTCAAGAAAACAAGTTAATTAAACATTGTTAATTATTCAGAGCTATAGGCGTATCATTTAAAAGCTTGCTTGCTGGTTATGCTTTAAAAATTCTTTAAAATGTTGAAAATTGCTCTTTAAGTTTCAGAATTTTGAAAGTAGAATGAACCTGAAGCTTTATTATGCCATGATTTACCTTTTAATTGTCTCACATTTTTACTTTGGTTTTCAACAGAATTGACTTTAAAGAAATATGAGAAGAGATCTATCTTTATTATCTTTCATTACACCAATTGAAATATTTGAAAAAGTTATGCTTACAGGCACAGAAGTGTCTCTTCCATGTGTGAAATAGAAATAGCAGCAAAATAAAAGTTGAGAACAGTTGCTCAGAGATAGCAGACATGCATCAATTGAGCCATCTTTGAAAGAAAAGCAGTTGTTACTTGTGGAAGAGACAGGATAATATGGGGCTGAGGGAGAACAGGAGAGAAAGACAGACACTTATCTGTAGGAAAAAAAGGTGTTTGTTGCATGTGAAACACTGGTTAGTTTGAGAGAGAAGGAAGGGAGATTAAAATGTGCTATAAAACCAGTCTCCTGCATCCATGTTACTTGGCATCCAGTAGAGTTACAGGTTTTGCTTACCAAATTTGAAAGGTGTTTCTAGTTTTCACCTGAGCATAGGGGCATAGTGTGTGAGCCATCAGAGAGGAAGGAATGAGAGATCAGAAGCACAGTGACTATTGGGAGGTACTTAATCCTCTCTAGAGTGTGTCTGTTCACTCCGAGTGGTTTTACACTGATCATAGGTCTTGCAATGGCAAGTTACTGGGATAAACTGTTTATATTCCTGAAAGTGCAGTTGTAGAATTGAAAGATAGTGATGGTTCTGTGGAGGGATTATTTACTGCAGTAGTAATAGAGATTTTACGTTTCATACTCAAATACAGTCTTCATTCATTCATCTTTGGACTGTACTTAGGATGTTCCTGATGGTGAGTTTTCTGAGGCTAGAGACTGTTAGAACACCAAGGTCGTTCTTGGAAAATATCTCTAAAGTGACATCGTCTTCTGGAATTGCTTAGAATTGGTTTGTGATTTTCTCTTGAAGTGCCAAGTACAATTTTATTTGACAGTTGTAATTCTCTCTGTGGTGCTCAGGTATCTCTTTCAAATAAACACAATCTTTTTGTAGAGGTCCACTTTTTAATAAAAGCCTTCTTTGGATAGTTAATGGTTCTTGGGTGGTATCACAAGATTTTTTTTTCAGGGTGGATAAAATGGCATCTAAGGTTGCCCAGTGTGAGTGTGTGTGTGTGGGCTTGTGTCTGTGTATCAGATGATTGCAAATTTATGGAGATAAGTTTGTAAGTTTGTGGGAGGTTGTGTGTATTAGCTTGTAGATTACCATCTTTGATCTTGACCTGAGTACATAGAAGGGATCTTAGTATAGTTTTCAGAGGCACTTTGAAAAGAATTGTGATTATTGAATGCATTATTTCAATTAATGAAGAAGTCCAGTTTTCTAGTCATGGTGATGAGAATGTTACTCATATGTCTAATGAAGTATAGACTTGGTGCTACATATCTAATGGTGAGTAGTTGTTCTTTTATTTAGCTTTGAAAGCTACTGCTTCTGATTAAGACACGAGGAAAGTTTGTGCATCCTAAAAGTTTATCTAGGATATTCAGCAATGCCAGCTACCCTACTCCTGCTTCTGTCCTTAGACCGTCTTGATTACAACAAAGTGCTGTGGGAGAAATAAAACCTTTCTGCCTTTCAAGCCCCCTTTTTCCCTAGTTTATCTGCACTCAAGCTGACCTTTGCTAGCCCTGTTTCTAATTCTCCTCATATACTCATTTTTAGTGGAGGATATGTGTTGTAAGTAACCAGGGTCAAATTTCTGGGCCCTTGTATGTTAACCCAATGATTTCTAGCCCCTTTTAATCCTTTCCTACACCAGCAGCTGTAGTAATAAGGGTCAAGGGGCTGCTAGGGATTGAGGTCATTAGCTTTTGGGTTCTATTTGTTCATTTTGTTGGTGTTTTTCACTGATCAGTCTTAATGGATATTATCCATTCAGCTGTATGGTATTAGAACAGCATTTGACCTTGCCAACAACATGAAGGTTTAATTTTTAAGTTTCTTTGACTATAAACTGGATGCTGCTTTTTAGATATGGGAAGAAATTGTCTCACTGTTCGTGATTCTGTGAACTGTCTGTATATCAGGTTGAATACCTCAACAGTAATGTGTATAAAATCAGATCCCACTGAAGGAATAAAAAAACTCCAGTGAGGTCAATGAAACCTTTTAGGGATTTCATTGTTATTAACGATAATTTATTGAGAAAGGACTGTTTGCAACAAGTAAGCTGCTAGGTTTTATATTACTGCTTGAACCAGCACCTTTATCATTGCTTCAGCATATATTTATCTTTCTTTGACAGAACCATCAGAGCACACAGCCTGAGTCTTTGGCTCTGTTACTATTTTGTAAATGTAGCAAAATGGTGAATGCACACTGTAAGACAACAGTAAGAGGAGAGATTTTATGACCATCAGTTTGTCTTTAGCTGCCCCACTATAAATGCAAAGCTGAACTACTAGATTCTTAGATTTCCCTCACTTGTACATAAGGTAAGGTAAAGACAGTAGACATTAGCACACTACCTGAAAATTGACAAATTTGTGCTTTTATGAACTTTAGCAGAAACAACATACCACACAGCAGATTCCTCACTGACCGTGTCAAGCTTTTAGCATTCTTTCTTTTGCTGTAGTTAAAATAGTTTGGTCTATGCTTTAATGTTGTCAGCTGCTACTGGTGAGAAGCAATTCCTTCACAGTGAAGAGGAAAGAGTTTATTGTATTTGGTGTTTTTAGTGATATGGATGCATGCTCACTAGGTATTGTACTGAGATCAGCCAACTCATTTCATTAAAAAGTCCTTTAGGTAGCAGTTATATTTGGTTACCACCGAGTTGATGTGGATCTGAACCAGAAACACAGAAGTGAAAGCCTTTCTATCCTACTAACAATTTCCTGAGCCTTCCATTCTCCTATATTAAGAGGGGTTTTTATAGAGTGGAAAAATGCCTCATCATAAAGCTGTAAGGTTAAAACTGCAGCCCCTCTCCCTTCCCCAACACTCCTTAAACTGTGGATCTTGTTTGCTATGGGAAGTGAACTGCAGGAGGAAGCCAGATGGCAGCTGTATTGAGCTGCTGCTTTGTTGTGCAGGATGGGTGCCCCTCCTCCCTTCTCCAAAGCAAATGTTGATTCACGAATGAGGGGTTTATATATCTGAATGAGGGATTCATATGATTTCTTTAAATGTCTGCTCTTTAAATAGTTTGTGAAAGGAATTGATCCTGTGCTGGTAATAAGAAACAGTTTGAGACATGTATGTGGCAAAGTTGTATAATTTTAAGGTGGACTTTCTAAAATGGTGCATATAGCCATTGTTAATTTATTGCTCTCAGTTAAACTGCCTGAAGTGCTGTGCCAGCACAGCCTGCTTCTTGTGAAACGTACTCCAAACAGAAAACTGGTTTATATTTTATTTTAAGGTAAAATATAATTATTTTGTCAGCAATGGACTAAAATTACGGAAAGTGTTAAATTCTTTTTAAATTAACAAATTTCTAGCCAGAAAATATTTATTAAATTATAGGAGGAAGATACTTTGGGTGGATGGACCTGATTTACTTCACAGAATCTGTACTGAATCTTTGAGTGTTTCATGGCACTTAAAACCATTAAAATTCTACAATACTTGTAGGTTAATCCTCAAGGCTGATTTTCTTTTTAATTTTTATTTTAATTTCTTCATAAAACACAACTGTGTGTAAGTTTTTATACTTTTTAATTGTTGGCAGACATGTTTGATTACCATTGTATTTACGATGCAGAATACTTAGGAGTTTTAAATTTCCAAGTGTGCCAAGTTGGATCTTCAGTTAAGACCACGTACATGCGTAGTATAAGGTTTATGATGTTGAACCAGAACTTTATTTCTTTCACTGATTGCTAGGATCATCTTCTTGTAAATCTAAGAACAATGAACAGTTGTAACTGCAGAGCTCACCATAAGCACTTTTTTCTGAATATCCAGTGCTGAATTCTCTCTGGCACAGTTGTCAACTGCATGTTCCAGGCTCTGTCTTTTGCCATAAACTGCATTCTAAGCACAATGGAAATAACATAAAAACATAAGAATTAGGAAATTGTGTTATTAACAGGCTGCATTTTTAACCACCATGGGGGATTTATTTAGACTGCCTAGTGTGCAGAATGTGTTTTTTTAATGTAAGTAGCTACTGAGAAAAAATTCAGATCCTCAGATGAATGTTAGAAATGAGCCTTAACAAAATATTTTTAAGAATATATATCAAAAAAGTAATGTGGTTTCCCCTGCTTTCTTCTTCTTTTTCTTGTTTTCTTACTCTCTTTCTGATGTCAGTTTGTATCTTTCGTAATGCAGATATAACATGAGAGAAAATGGGGGAATAACTCTGTAGTAGAGATGGAAAGCATTAAATGAATTGGGTCAGAATGCTAAAACTGATATTCCTCCATCTCAACATACCACATTAAAAAGTAGTTTGGGGTGCCTGGCATCATCATGACTAGTAATACATGAAATATCAGCAGTATTCAGGATCATTCAAAATTGAAGTGCATATGGTTTATAAATAAATAAATAAATAAGCATTATGTGTCTTTGTGCATATTAGAGATACATAATAGACAGACATATATGTTGAAATCTATGTTTCACATCAAACCTCTATAGCATGCTTCATGAGGGAGACAAGACCCATGTGTTTTGCAGAAGCTTTTAAAGCTGTTTCATTTATTTTATTAGCCTTTAATGAATGTAATTAGAACCCAAGTAATTAAATGCAATTGTGCTCAGTATGTTCCTGTTGTAAATTGCCCTAAACAATGTGCATGGTGTGAACAAATTTGTGGGATTAATAGAGGATAGATAATGTTTTTGGATAGTATTTCACACTAAACGGCCGCAGAGAGAAACAAAGAAGCTGGCGCAGTGTCATTAATCTTAGTCAACTGGCAGTTCTGGTGTAATTTGCATGACTTAGGCAGTGACACAAGATGGGGCTAGCTTGGGATGGGTGTTAGATCACTAGGATACATATGTATTTATTTCTCTTTAGTACTCTGATTTATAAGTAGAAAGAAGTTTGTTTTAAGAAAACGATTCATTCTGGTTTCATCTTTGTTTTTATCTTAGATTAATAGAATTACTGGCAGTATATTGTATGAGTTCCTTTGTTTTTATAGTTAGCATATTGGTTTATGGATATTAAAAAACATCTGTGCATCCTTATCACCACAGAAGAAAAGCAGATGTGCTGTGATTGGATAGTGTGTTGCTAGTGGAATAGATTTTCTTTCTTCACTCTGTCTGATGTGTCTTGTTTCCTAGCTTTAAAAAAACCAAACAGGATACAGTAAGACACTTCCAAATTACTTTCTGAAAAACCTTATATTAGTCATAGATAAAATATGCATTTTCATTCTACATTCCTTTTGCCCACATAATTTTCTAAAAAATTATTGAATGCATGTAATCTGACTGAGCAGAAGGATAACTCAACAACCATAATATACTTCGTATATTTTAGTTGAGGAATACATTTTCACACAACAGTAGTGACCACTGCAGTTAATTTTCACAAGAAGTTTTGGACACCCTGGTTTGGGTTTTTTTAATTTTTATTAAATTTACAGCTGGCTGAAAATGTCTGTCAAAGTGAGCTGTTTTGCTGAAAGTCTAAACAAAAATATTCCACTAGCTTGCTGTTTTAGAAGGAGTCAAAATTAATTTGAGTCTTGTTAGCTCAATGTTTCTCTCCCAGACCTTAACATTGTTTTCAAAATAATTCCCATAGAAAGCTAATATTTTTATATGTTATGGTTCCATTTGAAAGAAAAGGGACTATTGTCCAAAATTGATCTCAACCCATTTCATGGCACCAAAATCTTCCTATAAACATATTAAGTTGTATATTATCCACTGCCTGTTTTGATAAAAAACTGTGCCAGAATTTTATGTGCTGAACTTATGAATGTAATATCTCTGAAAGATATTATTCTGTTAAATATGTTGCTTCCACACACACAATTATGTTGTTGTTCTGTATTACCATGGTGTTAACTTAGAAGTGTAGTAAAATTGACTGATAACTAAAATGAGGATCTTCAGAAACCCTTGAGAAATTGCAGTCCTGGCAGATAATCAGGAAGGGATTCCTGCTTCAGCAGTATCAGCGGATCTTCTAGTTGTAGTTTTTCAACACGGGAAGGTTGCACTCAACCAAATCTGAGGAGGAACAAGATAGAGTGTTCAGAGGCTGTTTAGCCATGTAGTTACCTGTTGGGCAAGTCCTATGAGCTATATTTCTTATATTTTAAAAATCATATATTTAATCAACGCTTTTTCATTCTTTTAAAAATTACATCATTAAATAGCCAAGATAAGGAATTTAAAATAAAAATGTCATAGGCAACCTTGAGTCCTCTTAAATGGCTCAATGATGATAAAATTTTTGTGCTTTTATCATTGCATACAAAACAATTGTAATCATACTCTTAATGTGTGAAATGTGAGAATAGCACAACCATTGCGCAAAACTTTGTATGGTAAATATAACAAATACTGATAATGAAAATTTCCTGGCATTCAGTTAGGCCACCTTAATCTGAAACTCATTTGTCCTAAACGGTCTTGTCTCCTGAACTGTGAGTGAACAGTGCAAAAGTAACTGAACGGGAATTAAACATATGAATTATTCTACCTTTGATGAAAAAGTGGTCCAGGATTTCTTATTTGACAATTATAGAAGAATGTGGAGAAAATTCTTTATGGGATTAGCTGCACAAATGTTAAAGTACAACAGTCTCCTTACCTGGAAAGCTGCTTGATGGAGAAGAACCTCGGGATGCTGTTCAACAGCCAGCTGGACAAGATCCAGTGTGCCCAGGTAGCCAAGAAGGCCAATGGCATCCTGGTCCTTATCAGCAATAGTGTGGTCAGCAGGACCAGGGCAGGGATAGTCCCCCTGTACTCAGCACTGCTGAGGCCACACCTCGAATCTTGTGTCCAGTTCTGGGTCCCTCACTACCAGAAAAACGTTTTGCTGCTGGAGCACGTCCAGAGAAGGGCAATGGAGCTGGGGAAGGGTCTGGAGCATAGTTCATATAAGGAGCAACTGAGGGAGGTGCCAGAGAAAAGAAGACTTAAGGGGGAGTCTTAATTGTTCTCTACAACTACCTGAAAGGGGAATGCAGTGAGGTCAGCATTTGTCTCTTCTAACAAGTGTCAGGACCACGAGAAAACAGCCTCAGGTTGTACCAGGAACACTGAGATTGGGTATTAGGAACAATTCTTCTATTGAAAGGATTATCAAGCATTGGAACAGATTGTCTGGATTGAGTTACCATCCCTGAAGGCATTTAAGACACGTAGACATGGTACTTAGGAACATAGTTTAGTGGTGGACTTGGCAGTGCTGGAATAATGGTTGTATTTGGTGATCTTATTAGCCTTTTCTACCTAAGTGATTCTGTGATCCTCTGATTCTCTGAAATATACCACTGTATTACTTGAATTTTGCTTCTTCCTAACTCCCTAAACGTTAACTTCAACACACTCTTGGTGGTGTTTCCTTAAGAAGTCCAGAATATTTAAAGGATTTTTTCTCAGTAAACTTTTCATTTTAGAAGTACAGTTTTATTTGTAGTTCAGAGTCTTCAATCTTTGGTCTTTAGACCAACATAACCATACTTCTCAGGGAATTACACTGTTTTAGAGAAGTTACAGGGAAGTAGACAATGTAGTTCTTTTTATTCAGGAGCACAGTCTGCCTTTTTTTTTTGTTTGCATGATACATAGATTATCAAGTAATCTTCAGTGTCAACAAATGCTACAACAGTTTAGCCTGCATACTTGTAAATAAAATTTAATCTTTAAGTAATACAAGTTTTGTAGATCTGCACCTAGAACTAGCTACTGGAGACAGCTCTGCTCACGTGAAAAGTCCTGAAGTAAAAGAGCTTGAACTCAACTTGCTTATTTGTGTGTCAACTCTACAGCTGTCTCACCATACTACAAAGCATTCTTAGTATTGTTTCTTACCTGAAGTATCTTAATAATAATATTTAAGAAGGCTCCTACTGGCATCTATGCAATTGAAACAATATGGATTATCTCTATTTTGGCTCAGCAATTAAATGTTATTCTTCTGTCTTCTGGAAAAAAAGTAATATTGGTTTTTCTTTGATAACTAGTATAATGTGCAAAACAGCAAAAGTAATTAATTAACAATTCATGAAAGTAGTTGACTGCAATTAATATGCCATTGACCCAAGCACCACTGTTCAACATTTAAAGACCAGAACCATAATATTTATTATGAGGTCAGACATATCGATAGAGCATTAAAATGAGTCACATTTACTACACTGCATAGCAATTATGTTAATGCAAAAAAATGTCAATGTTACATAGATTTTATGTGGCAAAAAAGTTATGTGATCCAGAATTTCTTATTTGACAATTATGAAAGAATGTAGAGAAAATATTTTATGGACTTTGCTGCACAAATGTTAAAGCACAATGGTCTGCTTTACTGGAGTAATGAATTCTGTAAGAGCAGTTTCCTTTTTCTACTCTTCAAATTATTACCACATTTATTTTTACATGAAGTTTGAGGAACTTCATCCTTCTGATCCATTAGACTAGATTGCTATAAGCTGTAGACTTCTAAAAGAATAATGGGATTTCACAGGACTGTTTTCTGTTGTGTTTGTTCATAATGAAAATCTTATACTCCTTCCTTCTTTCTTCATGGCCTTTTTGTTGTTCTACATATATTTAGTGTCTGTTTTTCCATTAAACAGACTTCTTTTTGAATGTAAGAGGATGTGGGAGAAGAGACAAATGTATCTGTCCTGTCTATTTGCAATCAACAAAGCTGTACTGGGACATGGATAAGTTTAGCATTTAGCATAAGTTTGTCATATAGGTGTAAGGCCAAAATAGAGCTAAAAAGAGTTCACTTAACAATACTAATTTTTTCTTTTGGTAATTCTATCACTTTGGACTGTATCCAGCTGAAAAGCAGCCTGACCTTTTTTTTTATTCTGAGCAAAACTGTAAGCACATATCCTGAGTAAAATATAATCAAATTGGAATACCTTTGAGAAGTTTGGCTTAATTTTGAGGTTTTCTAAGGATGATAAAATGGTATATGAAAGTGTATGGGTTGAATTTATTCTGGTTTTAACTCTCAAATATTTTTTAGATTTCAGTTCATAAAAGCAAAACTGCAAACCTGAAAGTCAAACTTCCCAATTTCCTACTTAAAGATCCTGAGAACATTCATGTACAAGGCAATTCACAGATCTCCCTTAATCATGTGATTAATTCTATCACAGTTTGAGGTAAATGGGAGAGATAATTCTGTATTACTCATGAAGAGGCTGAGACCACTGGTAGATCTTCCTAGATGCCACACTGATTCAGATATTCCAGTACTGTTCTAAATCTTATTCTGCTGCTAATTCTAAATTCAGTGTTCATATCTCTAGTCTCACCTAGTTAAAGTTTTTATATCTCCCAGGAATTTACACATCAGTTGCTTGAGGAAATGTGAAAGCTATAGCAAGGAATACTTGCAAAATTAGTTACTAAATTTGAAATAAATACAGTATCTAGGAAAACTAAAATTTCTTTGTGGTACTAAGTGGCAATAAATTGTGCCTGCATTTTCTGGAATTAACAAGATAATGATTGATATTGTTTAGAGTATTGTAGCAGGGACCAGTTTTGCTGCTAATGTGAGTGGGAAGATGCTTTTGACATAGTTTTGTATTCCTATTGAATTAGTTTGGTACCTCAGCAACTGAAATTGCTAACAGTTTCATTAACTCCTTTTCAGAATTCATTTTAAGACACTAACTTATGTTTTAGATGTTAGTTATTATTGTTTAAACTTGGATTTCATTCTTTTATTAGCTATTAATCTTATTATTACATGCTATATATATTATCTTATTACATGTTTCTTGTTATTAAAGAAGAGAGTACACACATAATTTAATGTAAATTTCAGAAGAGATATCCTCACTGAATAAGTAAAAATACTTGAATTGTTTCACATTGGGTGAATCTGCAGAACTTTTTTGTCACTTCAAGGTTTATTCCCTTCTCTTGTCTTCAAAATACTGGCTTGATAAAAAATGGATATGCAATAGGTTATAGGATGTTTTTCAACTATATTGATATTCCAAAAGCTCCTGCAGGTTCTAAAATTGATGTTGTTTTAATATGCTTGAGCTATAAAATACTGATATAGATTTCATGAAAAAGCCCATTTTTTTTGGTGAAAGAAGAAAAGTTATCTTTACAAAACTCACTGATTTTTGCACATGAATGAGGCTCTTTAACTTGGCAGGAAAATCATCATAGCTAAATGTTCACTGTGTTTATTTTTTATCATCAAATACAGGCTTTTTCCTTTCTGTTTATTAAGTGTGTACTATAATTGAAAACAAAAGTTACATGCTTAACACACAATTCCAGCTCTGTCCAGTTTATTTCTCTATGCTAGTAGGTGGCAAAAAGACAACAACTGGTATCTTTGCTAGTAATTAAAGAAATCTATTAAGGGTGAAAAAGAACCTACTGGAAGTATAAATCCTAGTATACTATTTCACATAATTGATTACATAACTTTGTTGTACATATTCCATATAATATTTATGTTGTCTTTGAAATATTTAGCAAGCTACAAAAGAGCATAAATTCATACACTTTACCATAATTATAAAATATTTTACTTGTATTACATACTTATTTTCAAAATAAAATTGTTTTCTTATATTCAAATGTTCCCAGTTCAAATAAAAATATTTTTGTATTCTCTGCTATAAGGAAGGAATGGACAAGATTATGAGAGAATGTCAGTTGGTGCAGAGCCTATTGTATGTGTATAAACTTCAGCCCAGCTCCACTTACTGTTTTCATTATACATGGAGATAAGTAGAATAATAGGAAGGGAGCTAGTTTTGACTTTCATGGCTTTTTGTTGTGTTCTCTTCTTATTTTTTCACTTGGGCTAAATGTGGTTTTGTAAACCAAAACAACCTACTGGAACAGAAATTGAATTCAGCAGAAACTTTTTCTCGAATATATCCACTGTAATGGGATTTATGACAGATTATTTTTTTCAAGCCCAGGGCAGAATTTTTTACCAAAATAATAGAGGCCTTTAAATATTCAGTTGCCTGTTGACCAGGATTTTGTGTTTTCCTGCTGTCTGTTTAAATATGAGTCTAATCCATGTCAGCCATTTCCCAAATGTGGGAAGCTAGTGCCATGAATGGGAGTAGCTTTTCTTGCTCCTCTGTGAGCAATTTGACTTCTAATTAGTTCAGCAGACAGATTAAAGAGTTCCATAGTGAGATATTCACCTGATGTGTCAGAAACCCAACTCTGAATTTCTCTCTAGATCCATTGCTACCTGTTACATAGCCAGTGGTGATTCCCATTCCCTGAAGTTGACTCTTCCAACTCTCATGTCCAGCTATGTGCAATTTTGAAATATTTTAATGCTATTAAAATATTAATGCTTTACATTCAGAGAGCTGCTGTCTTACACACAGTGGGATAATTCAAGCACAGAGAGCTGCAATAATTGCTCAGGATAAGCAATTTTTTAGTGTTAGATCACACATTTAGGATATTGCAAAATAGTGACGCGAACGTGCACCTGGTAAGTGTTAGAGCTCTGAGTGTTCTAAACTTATACACCAGACCAATACTGATTGATTACCAATAACATCTGTGATGGTTATGCTGTTTAGGATTACTTTATGACACTGGCTCATTGCAAAACTATGACTGTGAGAGAGAACTTGCTAGGCTGCCTGCTCACTGATGCTTTTAAGAAATTATGTGATATTAATAGATTTATGTGCTATATGGATTTTTTTTGCTTTTTACTATATTTTCTAAGATAATTTTGGCATGTTATTGAGTTTAGTCCACCATTAAGCTAACTTCAATATTTTTACCTATTTTGAGAAAAAAAATGGGACTACAAGAATTTTAAACTGTCAGAAGTACTGTCTGGCTATTTTACTTAATTTTATGTCTTCCCGGGACAAAACCATTTTCTTATTTATGAGCTTCAACTGTTTTGCCTCAGATTTTATCAGCATTTTTAATAGTGTACTTTTATATAGCAAATATAGTACTCAAGTACAGTTCTCTGCAGTGCATTGATCTGAAATAGTACTCTTGCTGCTTTGCCAGATTTGTCCCAAGATCAAAGGTTGAACTCCCTCTTAACATTAAAATAGATTTACGGGTCTGCTCTTTCCAACCTTTGCCACTCTTGCTCAAGGGAGTTAGAAACACAGATTAAGCCTGATGAAGAACAGTGGTTCTCCAACTCTCATTCTTCAGAGCTGTAGAGTGGGTAACGAAACTTTATGATTTCTTGTAGCACCTCTTCTGAATTTTATTGCTGTGGAAAATAGTATCATGGCCATTGGAATTTGTGAATGTCTTTCCATTGATTTTATCATAGAGCACAAGTGATTCCCAATGAAAGAGCACCTAAAGTTGTGAAACTACATGTGGAGTAGGAAATACTGTTTGAAGAAAAGATGTGAACTGGAGACTGGAAATTTCTGCCCTAAGATCTAACCACTATTTTCTGAACCACAAAGCAGAGAGCTGTTTATGTTTGTTACTACTTTCTAATTCCTGTTGGCAGTGACATGCAGACTATGAAATGTGTTAGGCTTGATTTACATAAATCAGAAGGTTGTCAGCGTCTTCCTTTTAGATGTCTATTTGCCTTAAAATCCAAATGGATGACCTCATTGTAACACAAATAAATAGTGTTAGTAAATGTTATTATAAATTTCTTCTATTACTGAACATACAGATGGAAATGCAAAGTTAAAATTTGTGATATTCTTTCTTACATACACTGTGCTTTGTTACCAGTCTCCCAGATTTTTAAGACCTTTTTTCATTATCAAAAAAGTTTTGATGTTTGCATTTAAAAATGCTTAATCATATTCAGTACACATGGTCTTTTGTCTAAAATAAAATTTCTGTATTGATATACCTCATTGTATCAATACAAATATAAATTTGAGGTGCTCTATATGTCCATCTCAATGAAACAGAAAAGAGAGGAAATATTTTACTTTCTTAATTCAATGGTAATTTCTCTGTGTTATCAGAGATCAGGAATAGCAGATATATCATAGGAAACATGAAGGGAAATAAGGAAAATATTGGAATTGGAAAAGTTCTGGATAAGTTTGTGACAGCAAAGAACATCTGTTCATATTAGTAGCATAGTAGGATTATGCAATTGATTAGATGCATCGTTGGATACTTTTTATTAAGGTGAGTTGTTTTGTCACGAGGCTTTAACTCCTCATGAAGGAAAGTTACTGATCTCAGTGCAGTATAATGATTTGACTTTCTGTTTTTCTGTACACATTTTTTAAAAAACAGTGTATCCTGGCAGGACAGGAGTCAACCATATGCAGCAGGCACAGCATCACCAGCAGAGCAAAGGATGGGATTGTCCTGCTCTGCTCTGCACCAGTGCAGAGTCACCCCAAGTCCCATGCACAGTTTTGGATGTCACAATATGAGAAGGATATCAGGCTGTTAGAAAGCATCCAAAGGAGGGCTAAGAAGATGCTGGAGAGTCTTGAGAGGAAGCCATACAAGGAACACCTGAGGGCACTTGGTCTGTTCAGCCTGGAGGAGAGCAGACTGTGGGCAGACCTCATTGTCGTTAAAACTTCCTCATGAGGGGAGGAGGAGGGGGAGACCCTGATCTCTTCTCTGTGGTGCCCAGTGACAGGACCCGAGAGAACAGCATGAAGTTGTGTCTGGGGAAGTTTAGGCTGGATATTAGCGAAAGGTTCTTCATCCAGGAGTGGTCAGGTACTAGAGCAGGCTTCCCAGGGCAGTGGTCACAGCACCAGCCTGACAGAGCTCAAGAAGC
>VZRX01012407.1:26321-107092 GCA_013398075.1 Notiomystis cincta
GATGTCACAATATGAGAAGGATATCAGGCTGTTAGAAAGCATCCAAAGGAGGGCTAAGAAGATGCTGGAGAGTCTTGAGAGGAAGCCATACAAGGAACACCTGAGGGCACTTGGTCTGTTCAGCCTGGAGGAGAGCAGACTGTGGGCAGACCTCATTGTCGTTAAAACTTCCTCATGAGGGGAGGAGGAGGGGGAGACCCTGATCTCTTCTCTGTGGTGCCCAGTGACAGGACCCGAGAGAACAGCATGAAGTTGTGTCTGGGGAAGTTTAGGCTGGATATTAGCGAAAGGTTCTTCATCCAGGAGTGGTCAGGTACTAGAGCAGGCTTCCCAGGGCAGTGGTCACAGCACCAGCCTGACAGAGCTCAAGAAGCATTTGGACAATGCTCTCAGGTGCATGATGTGACTCTTGAGGTGTCCTGTGCAGGGCCAGGAGCTGGACTTTATGATCCTTTTGGGTCCCTTCCAACTCAGCTCTAAGATGGTTTGCATTGGTCTGTCAGAGGTGAGGTTTTCAAAATGACAAAACAGTAATTTTTGTTACCACTAGTATATAACATGCATCAAGCTGAATATGTGTAATTTTCATTACAAAAGCACTGCTGTTTTGTCTTTCTGTATTTGGATAGTTGAATGTTGAGCTACAAGTGGATAGATTTCCATGTTCAGGTCTGGTTTTAGTGTTCTCCTCAGTGGATACTATTTGTTATGTGAAATCATCCTTTTACTTTCTAAACAAACTACTTAGCTCTGGAATTTTTAAAGGAAAACTTCTTTTCTTTTCACCCTTATAAATGTGCCCTTTCCAAATTCTTCCTCTTCTTGCTTTTAAAATAATGAAAGTACTGAAAAGACTATGCTTGTAATTAAAAGTCGTTTTTAAATAACCTCAGAAGATTGTTTCTAGAAATCAAAACATCTTTATGGTCCCATTTCTAAGGAAAGAAAGACAAGTGACTGGGATCCTGTACACTTTACTGTAGTCTACATTAATTACCTTCTATTAAAAAATGACAAAGACCTTTTTGAAAGGGAATCTGGCACTCTTTCCACAGAAATGATGGCAGACACCCTACTCTGCTGATTTCTTGACACTTCTAATTACCTGTATTCATTTGAAATCGTTTCCTTTGTAGTGAGTTATTGGCATGATTTTCAGAGAACAAGAGGAAAATGGAAAACATTTTAGCAAGTTAAGAAAAAAAAATCAACAGTATCATTGTTTGCAGCTTTTGTTGAAACTAGCTACGTGAGTCATTTGAGGGACATGAAGGTAAATGAAAGGTTATACTTTGCCCTGCACGTTGTCGCTGGTATTTGTAATGTCAATAACTGTAGAAGGTTGTCAGGAAACTGGAGAGATAAAGGTCAATAGCAATGACAAATATATCATTGTATGTGTTTGAATATGCAATATCAGCCTAATCTCATGGTGGAGGTTTTCACACCCTGGAAATATCAATCAGGTGCTGTATCAGAACTATCCACTGTTTTCCGTGTACCAAGAATTAAATGGGAGATCAGTAGATTTAAGTTTTAGCATGTTTACACTATTTTTTTTCCAGATTCCTTTCTGTATTTAGTACAGAGAAATAAGTTATTATCTCAAAAATATATTTGCCTGAAATAAAATACTAACAAAGATTTTTTTTAAAAAAAGTAAGAGTATTCTAGTTTCCTTAATTTCTTACAGGACATTGAATATTAGTTTCTATATAAAATCTTATATTGCCACGCAGTTTTCAAAATATTTTTGCAAACAATGTCGTTTTGTAATTATGTGCAAATCCTTTTTTTTTTTTTTTTTTAATACAAAGACAAGCAACAGCATCTCTTATTTAACGTGTCTCTTACAGGAATAGACCATTATTTTTTACAAGCTCAGAGCCTACATTTAAATGAACAACTAAAGGTATAATCTTTCTGAGAGAATTACAACTAAACATATTAAAGCCCAAGATTCTTAATTGTTACAATTGTGTACCCTGATGTAGGAAAACCTAAATTTGACCTATAAGGGAGTACCAAATCACTAGTTGTTACATTATGATGTGACTTTCTGAGATTATGAAAGAACAAATAACCAAGAGATGAAGAGCAAGGAAAGAATTTACATCAGAGAGACATGTGCCACTGAAAGTAAAAAGAGCAATTCACTGAGAATCTTGAGGTAGGAAGGTAGGGAAGGGACACAGCAGTGTGAGGATGAGTTTTGAGAATAGCAGGAAGGAAGTATTGCAGCAGAATGGTCTTGCTTGAGAGACAATTGGAAGAAATACTTAGTAAAGCATTTGAAAAAGTGGCTGTGGGAAGCTAAGGGAAAAGTGAGCACAAATCATCTACTGCTTAAAGATGTGAAGTCCAATATAGTAAAATGCTGAAAATGCAGTAAAGGCGCAAAGATAATGTTACAGAAGGATCCAAGCATCAGCCTTCTGAAATAGCTCTGAATTAATTTTTTTTAAAATAAACCAAGTTATAAAAATATTTACTAACCCTGAATTAACAATTTCACTTTTCCCTTGCACATGAATTCCTTTTACAAGATGCTAGTACTTTGAACATTTGTACTGATAAGGTATCACTTCTGTAGTGTCCCTAAAATTCTGAGACCTTCAATACAAAACTGTAAGAACTTCAGAGTCATTTGCTGTTGAGTGACTTGTAGCTTCAGACTCAGTTTTATTTATTGTGATTTATATATTTAGTGACTAATTTAAACGCCGTACATTTTGCCTTTTAGGATTTGGGTGTTAATTTAGTAAAAAATGTGCTTAATCACAGTTTGAAAATGCATTGTAAGTCTATGCTGTTCAGCAAATCACAAAAGTATTTTTGTTGTGTTATACAACAGTTCAGCAAGTTCGAGGAAGTGCTTGAAGAAGTGCACTGTTAGCTGAAGTGTTTTGCCTGGGTCATTTTCTCAAAGTCCTTTTGACCTCTAAATACATTTTTTTCGTGAGAATAAACATGTTAGCTCGAGTTTCTGAGGACATCATAATAACTGTCTCATTCATACAAGTGAATGCATCCCTGCCTCATTTTAAATCATCTGTCATCCAGGTAATTCAAAACCTTTTTTTCAAAAGCAAAACATCCATCTCACAAGAAACAACAAAAATATCACAGATTAAGGCAGTATCTTGTTTTTCAGTCGTGTGGTATGTGTATTTACCTTGGAGGTGGCTTCATTAAACCAGGTATTGAAGTGCTACCCCAATTAAAATTTTTTTACAGTGCTGCCTGAGAAATGGGCTTGTAGTTCTAGACTGTCCTTTGTCTACGCTGTTGACCTATGAATTTTAGCACATGTTGAAGCTTTTGTCTTCTCTGTGCTTATGGTGTCTGAGACAAATTCTTAGACATTTAGAGTTAGTTTAGATGATTCTCTTTTTTCTCTCTCCTCTCTCCCTTCTGCCTTCCCTGTCTCCTCCCTCCTTTCTCTCCTTCCCAACGCTCTCCCTTTCATCTTCTCCATTTCTGCAACTCCCATACCACACTCACTCTCCCTCTCTCTCTCTCTCCTTTCAGTGTTACAGTACAAGAGTTGTCTTTTCAAGCACAGGATGTTCATCTACCTGTCCTATGTGTTTGTTCCACATGCATTGCTTCATTAGGCTTCCTCACTCTCTCTTGCACACACATAAAGATATGTTAGTTGAGCTTTAAATTTGAAAACAGTCCCATCCCTTAATATACAACAACACTACCTAGATTTACTATTTTCAAAAAATGCTTAATTACATTGTTGTCTGAGGTCTGTTTTGTGCTCAAGCTCATGATGCTGCTATGCACTTATAAGTCTGTGAGGACACAATTGCATTGCTCTTCTAAATCTGTGTTTTTGCACTCTATAATGTCTTTCAGCAATTGTAACCTCTTTCTGTGTTTTTGCAATCAAGGAAAACAAAAAATAATTCACAGTATTTTCCATAGCTAGTGGATAATCTCCTATGTATTGTGAAATGCATGGCTGTGGATTAGATGCTCCCAATACCTAGATAATTTCTAGGTTAAAATGCATTGCTTTGGAAATGAAAGATTTTTAAGTGCTTCTGAAATAGACATTAACTTTCTGTACCCATGTGAGCTGAAGGACCTATAAGCCCAGCAGATTTCTCTGATGTTATTACCTTTGAATGTTTGTATACAAGCTATGAAAGTTCTGTAACCGTAAGTATCCGAACCAAACTTTCTTACCAGTGAGATGTAATTTGGAGTCCATGGCTGATCTAAATGAAGAAAAATAATGTATAATTACTTTCTTGATACCTTTTTTCCCTTGAAAACCTAGTGCTGTACTTTGCTTTACTTTGCAGGGATTCAGCATATGGAGACTGGAATCTATTATGAGCTTTTGAAGAGCATTGCTTTGCTCTTGAGTGAAGGGCGCATGCCCAGGCATAGGCCATAACATAGCAGATTTTTCCTAACCATTTTCTAAGGTCCTCAAATTTTAGACATTCATTTCTACTACTTCATAAATCTCACAATATCATATACTATCTAATAATTTTTTTGCCAGGTAAACTACCAATATTACAAAGGTCAGTTTGTATGTTTTCATTAATCTGTAATGGTGAATACCTTTTGGAGTTTAAGAACATCACAGTACTGTAAAAGTGCTGCAAATAAATTCTTTCACACATGAATTTATTCTTGTTAAAGGGAAAGTGCTGCATATTTTAAAATACATGGATATAAATATAAAAGACCTAAAAATAGACTCATGCAAGTGTCTCCCAGCTTCTGTGTTGCTATTTAATGCAGAATTTTAAAACCTTCACATGTGAAATGATTTTTATTTAGAAATGCGTATTTGTGATTTCTTTTTTGACAAAGAAAGGCCTTTTGTTCTGGTTTCTTCAGCAGAACCTCATTTTGTGACTTTCTACTGTCCCCTAGTGGCATTTTAATCTTTGTAACTATTGTGGTATTGCCATTCTGCATTGCTTCTGTGCTTTTCTGTTTCCTTGAGACTATCATTAACAAACATTTAAAATACTATTAAACAACCCATCAACTGACTGTAGAAGCAATAACATTGCTCTTTAGCCCAACCGGTCCTTTCAGATATTTAAAAATGATATAAACAAAGCCAGCAACCATATGCTATCTATATAATGCATTACTTTGTTACAGTAAACATTTCAGATTTGCAGAATGTTAACACAAACCTGATGAAAGAAAAATGTTATTAGTTGTGACGAGCCTATACATACCCTACAGTAGCTAAAATGTAATTTGTGAGAGGTTAGAGAATTATTGTCAGTAGTCTTAGCATGAGCATACATTCTAGCTATTCTTTTTATTTTCTTCCCTTTAAACTCACAGTGTATTTCCATTAGATTGTTAGCAAATTTAATATACACCACAGTGTCACTTTTACATAAAATATTAATGTATTACAGAGGAGTACCACGTTAGTAGCTATCTCAACTGATAGCTATTGAAAATGGACTTCTTAAGTTTTCCATATGTTCTGTATAGATATACACATTTGATAGATTTCTCATTCTTAAATGCATAGTTGCTTGTTTCTTTCGGTGTATGTCTGTGCATTTTCTTTCTTCACAGTATGAGTCACATAGATTTTCTCAATTTAACCAAGTTTTTGATTTGGTTATGCTTGGGTTTTGTTTTGGTTTGTTTTTTTTTTTTTTTCTTTTCATTTTATATGCAACCAGAAGCAAACTGCTACAGTCCCTGCTGTTATGAGCTTCAGTGATTAGTTCTCCCATGCTGATCATAGATTTCATTTTATACTAAATACAAGAATATTTCTTTATCTGATTTTATATATGTATATAGATGTAGGAAAAGACTGGATAATACAGATATTTGCATGTAATTTTTACAGACAAGTCATATTTAACTTAGGAATTAAGATCTTCCCCAGATTTGGAAAATCTGAACAAGTTAATTGATGGTTCATTTAGTGTAACCAGTTACATTTTGAATGAAAGTGCAAAAACCTACTTTGTTATTTTCAAAAATTGTAGATGTACATACACACACAAACACATACATTCAAAATTAAAAGAATAAGAACCTCTTTAAGCTGTTGGGTTTCGGGGTTTCTTTAGCTTTCTATAAGATTAAAAAAATCGAGGTCAGTACAAGAAATGCCTGTTTAATACCTGCCATACTATTTTTGGTTGATAGCTATAAAAAATGACAGCACTGCAAGTACAAGGTATTGTGAAATTTGGCCCATTAACTCGGCATTTTAGGAATCAAAGAGATATATATTGCATTAATGACTTCTTGGCACTGTCTACTAGAGTATTATGGTTGTAATAACTATCACACTAAAACTGCTGTTTTACACTTTTATCTTGAACTGGAGCAAAGGCAGAAACCCTTCAGCCATCATATTTCCTTAAAATGGTTCACTCTATGCTGTATGCCTTGGTTTAAAAATAAGAAGGAACGTGCTATGACAATTTTTACAATTTATATTCTTGAAAAGACTAGTTTTATATTCTTGAAAAGACTAGAAGGATTGGTGCTAGTTTTTGAGCCTTGCCTGTCTTCAGTAGTCGTAGTGCAATTCTGTGCAAGATCTGTTTATTCATCCTTAGGTTTAATTAAGATATCCCAAAACAAAGCCCTGGAGTGCTGTCGCTTTGGGCACAAACACAAAAAATGCAACCAATGTTAACATTCTGCTTAATATCATTTTTCAGATGTAGAAAAAAGAGATTTTAAAGCTTCCAGATTATACAAGAAGGCTTAAAATATGTTCCCCATTATTTGTACTTTTTCATGTGATGTGATGCAGATTTCCAAATTCCTTCTTTGATTTTATTTTTTCAAACAATAATATCTTAAATTGAAGTGTAAAACTTTTACAGCTTGTGTTTTTGCAAAGTTTTGTGTTCAGTTTTTACAAAAATTCTTCAGCAAGCAGATTTATATTAAGATATAGCTGCTGTTAGTAGGAAACACTGGAACTGCTTCGACAGACTAAAATGAATTGTAAATTTTTCTTTGAGATGTGTAGCTTTGTTTTAGCAAAACATAGCTTGTACACAACCTTAGTTTAAAAGATAAAATTATCTATATCCTTTTTATTTGGATTTTATATGTTTATGGCTCTAAAAAATCCCCTGAAAAAGGTTTTCTCTAATTATTACTAAGATACTGCAGAGGATTAGAAAATAGATGTCTTCACTGTAATGCACTAAAACAGTATAAGACTATCAGTGGCCTACTTCCCCAAAATTAATTTTCGCTATAACATCTAATAAAGCTAAGCAGTCTCGCATTTTACAACTTAGGAGACTATCTAAACAGAATGAACAGATTTATAGGGTTGTTTTTAGTATGTGTCACTTGCATTACAGTTTACTTTTGCTTTTGAAGCTTATTTGACATTCTTGGTAAAAATATACAGTCAGAAATCTCATTAAAGTCCTTCATAAAGTACAGTCTCAATAGGGTTGTTACCTCTCTCCCAAAAAATGGGGAAAACTGCCCAAATCCGTGTGTACGTGCATCATGTTGTTTGGATTTTATGTTCATTTTTTAGTAGTATTTAGAAAACAAATTGAAACACCTGCAGATGAAAATGTGCAGAATGTTTACATAAATAATTGCTCAATTCACAGCTAGGTTAAATAACTAAGCATGTTGTCACTGTGCAGTATTTCAGAGAGCAACAGGTAAAGGTTGACATGTCTAAAATGGTAATTATTTTCTTCCATCACTGCAAGAAATATTTGTTTATGGTGGTGAAATAAATATTAAGTTCTTGAAATGTAGAATGTTTTGTTTTCTGTGAATTAGGTATATATAAAAGGTTATATAAAATTCTGAGAATCTTTTCTGAAAATACACTGTTGTGTTCTATGATGAAATGCAGTTATAGACATATATGTTAAATCCAGCTGGGGAAAAGTGCCTCTGTGTGTGTGTTTAACACGACAGAGCTTTTGCATATATTTTTAATGACTCATATTTATATGAATTGCAGAATATTGAGGAGATAAAACTGATTTATGGAAATATTTTGATGATGTTAAACTATAAAGGAAACCTAAACTGACACTGCCTTCTGGACCTGTCCTATTAATCAGGTTTGTGTAAAACTGTGGAATAAGGAAATGCCTTAACAATGGATATCACTCAGCCACAGAATTCAAGTAGATCTTGAATTTCAAGATGCAATCAACAAGCAGGAATTTTAGGTAGGCAGACAACTTTGATAAGATTACATTTTAGAATAAGGTGTTTTGAAACTGCTAAAGTACTAGTGTAAGGTGAATTGTGAGAAAATTATGTCTCCTTACACACTGACTTTGTTTCACATTCACACATATGTACAGAATGGCTTTTAAAAATAAGTTTGCTGGAACCATTTTTAAATATTAAAGTCACTATGCAGCAAACATTGAAGCAAATAATTTCTATAAATGTATCTCTTGACACATTACTTTCTACAAGGCTGGCATGGAATTAAAAGAATAAAATTATACAGGCTAATAGGTTAATATTAATCATATCTGTGGTGAAGAGGAAATTGAGATAACTTGGAAGGGTTAAAAGTGGGCTGGTTTCTTTCCACACATATATTTAGGAGGTTTTTGTTGCATCTGCCTGAATATTAAGTCAGCAAAGTAAAAGTAGCAAATGGTTACTGTAGTCTGCCAGCAAATTGTGTATGAAACAAAGAATTACTAGGTTCAGAGTAGCTGATAAAGAATTACTGCACAGACAAAGCCATTTAAAATTTGCAGCTCCAACCAGACAATTTTTTATGTTTTACAAAGAAGTACAATTACATTTTGAATGACCTTATGCCACAATGATGATATAAAGAACAAATTTGTCTCTGCTCCTGGGTCTAGCTTGTATATCCCATATTCATCAGTACATTTCAGTTGGTATAGCTGAGATTGTCTATCTTTGTCAATTTTAAGATATGAATTAAACTCAAATGTCTTTCAAATGTGATACTGTACTTACTCTGTTCAAATAATAGAAATAATTTATTGCTGTAATCTGGATTTATGTCTTGGTTAGTTAGAGTAAATATATGGCCTCTATGGGATTCCCTTTTGCCCCTTAAATTCTACAGCACTTTAAAATGTATTTGTGAGTTAGAGAAGTTTAGTATGTTTTGGAAAAAAAAAAAGCAGCTTTAATATTTATACTAATGAGAAATGAAATTTAAAAATAATGTTGACAAGCTACACAAGTTATTTCAAATATCCTTTGCAGTTTTAAGTACAGCAGTTTGGATCAGCTGATAAGACATTTGAAAGCTAAAAGGCTGAAAATCTATATGCTAATTATATTATATATTTATTATTATAATCAGAACATTAAAGGTGTTTGAAAAGTTTTATCTACCCAGTACATATTTTATTATTCAGTTTTGACCTACAGTTTTCTGTTTATATTTGTGGTGTTAAAATCTGCTTGTGATTTATATTATTGTGTAATTTTTACTTCCTCCTTCCTAGAATGTTCAAGATAAACTCACACCTATTCATCTGCCTATGAACCAGTACAAAACTGGAGATATTAAAGAAAATTATCACATTAATGGAAGACAATCTTGTATTTTATTGCAATGGGAAATATAAAGTGTTTCACACTTTTTAGGGGAATCTGGTTATGGTTTCTTTACTTACAAAATCTGAAGCATGTAAAAATGTTAATTCTCAATAAACCAGTCATTGCTTTTTACAGATAAAGTTTTTCAACACAATGTATAATGTGAGAAAAGTGATAAGAGAATACCCTTTTTTAGAGGAAATCTAGACTGCTATACCTATCAAAATAGTAGCAGCCTTTTTTGTGACTTTGTACATTCTGTAAGGTGTGTAAAATTTCTGAAATTATTGAAAGGAGTGTCTACATATATAATCATAACTAACAGTTTCTAAGGTGGTGAGGTAGTTGCAAGCAGTGCTTTTAGATTGGAAAATGTGTCTTTTAACTGTTTTGAGCCACATACCTTCAGTGACACATAGATGTATATCTTCTGAAAAAATAAATACATATTTTGAAAAGACTTGGTCTTTTTTTTTTTTTTTTTAACTAAGTGGGATAAATTGTACCTTTGATTCTGTTAGTTCAAGCTGGGATAAAGATACTGCTTCGTTTTAGTACTCTTCCACTACCTGTTTGTACCTATAACATCAGTATTGTGTCCACCACACCACATGAAGAGTTTAAACACAAGTTGATCCCCTAAATAAGCACATATTAAGTGAAAAAGCATTTTTAATTTATTGTGCCGTTCTGTATCTAGGTATGCTTTTAATTAAACACTAGTCCATAAATAAGCAAATGATAGAAGTTAGCAGAGAAGCAGTTGATCTAAATCATGATGGTGGCTCATTTATCTTTGTCCTAACAAGACAATAGGAAATGACACTAAGCCGTTGTTTTCTATGCATTAAGATTTCCTTCTTAAACAAATGCAATTGAGGCAGTTTGTTTTTCAGCGACAGCCCAGCACGCAATGCCAGTGGCCAGAGTTTTGTCTTGTCTTCATCCAGGGAAGGATTAATCTTTGTGATGGTGCAAACAAAATGTATGTCTGAGGTCAAAGTGCGGGTTGCCTTTTGGGATCTGCATTACATTAATGTCATTTTTGGGTTCCTGACGTTAATCAAAACCAACACCATAAAGCGTCACTTAGCTAATTTGTGTATTATTGTCAATGTTACCATTAATTATGCGTTTGTGAGGAAAAAGAGGATTAATGAGATGTCACAGGTAATTTACAATGATCAGGCTCCCCAGGACATTAAGAAAACACTAGCTGTGTACGATTACCATTCAAACATAATAGTAGTCATGCAGGAAAGCTTTTGTTAAGTCTCTGAACCAAGTTTCTCTACTGGTATGAAAAATATTTTATATTGTCTTGGGAAGGTTTATTTTAATGCAAAAACAGTGAGCAGTTTGGCTTTCTTTACTGAGCTCTCTATTAATGAAGGCCTTAATAAAAATCTGGTGCTATGTTTTAAATGGATAATCTTTGAAAAAATCTGCTCTGTTTTATTGAATTGTTGTGAGATTCTCTTTTCAATTAAAAATTTCTACAGGCAATATTATTAAGCACAAAATCTCATTAAAAGTGCAAGATTATCAAGTGATAATACCTTCATTAATGCAGTTACTATCATGTAGTAGTATTTGCTATATATTTGCTTTATATATATTACAGAAGCAAAAACCCCAGTATGTTTATGCCTTTACAGGATATGTATCAAGTACCACTTGTAAGTGATAAACTTCAAATGAGATGAATTTGTCCATTCATTAACTAATGATCCTATTTATTCCATTAACACTGCTGGTTTTTAAACTCTATTCCTGATTTATTAATGAATTTTGATACAGTTTTTATGGAAAAGTTGCTTTTTGGACAATAAGTCAAACTTTGATCCCAGTTAACAGTAGTTCCAGAAGACAAGGGATTAATTTTACTTAATTTCATAATTGTCCATGTAGGGCTTATTTCTGGTAGAAAACTGAATCTGTATTGATTTCAATTAACTTACTGAACTTGTATCCTCTTGAACAAGGTTTTCTAATACATCCAATATTGCTTTCTATTTCTGACAATGATTCCTTTATTACTTTTGTCGTGGTTTCGCCCCAGCTGGCAGTCCAGCCCCATGCAGCCATGTGCTCACTCCCCCACCAGCAGGACTTGAGAGAGAATCAGAAGGGTGAAAGATGGAAAACTTGTGGGTTGAGTTGAAGGTAGTTTAATAGGGAATGCAAAAGTCGAGCACACATAAGCAAAGAAAAACAAAGATTAATTCAGTGGTTCCCATGGGCAGGCAGATGTTGAGCCATCTCCAGGAGAGCAGGGACCCATGGCACGTAATGATTACTTGGGAAGACAAACACCATCACTCCAAATGTCCCCCCTTTCCTCCTTCTTCCCCACACTTTATATACTGAGCATAATGTCATGGGGTCTGGAATGTCCCTGTGGTCAGTTGGGGTCACCTGTCCCAGCTGTCTCCTCCCATCCTCCCATCCACTCCCAGTCTCCTCCCCACCTTGGTACTACAAGGAGCAGAAAAGGCCTTGGCCCTGTGTAAGGCCTGCTCAGCGATAACAAAAACATCTCTGTATTATCAACCCCCTGTTCAGCAAAAATCCAGACTAGCTACTGTAAAGAAAGTTAACCTCACCTCAGCCAAAACCAGCACAACCTTAGAGTTGTGTGGAAACAAGAATATCTGAGAAGAAAACTGTTTAAAAGAAAGTATTAGTTTTTTTAATCTCTCAATGAATCCCTCATTATTTCCCTCAAAATTACCCTGGACTGTGGAGGACAATTGTCAATGGTAATTCCAATCAGAAATTATTCTTAAGTATAAATCATTTAATTTGATGATTTTTTCCCCACTTCCCTGTGATCTCACAAATTGTTTTATACAGGGTCTTAATACCTAATGTCTTCCCTTCAGTTAACCTAGCAGTGCCCTCTTATCATAAATTGTATCAGATTGCCTTATGAGCAAATATAGCACTTAGAAGATTAACTGCAATATAATATATCCCTTTTCAAGCATATTTATTGTGGGTCAAAAACTGATGCTTTGCAAACTAGTTCAAATTTTTATCCTTCTATGATTTCAAACTGTTGGGAGCTTAACAGTCTTCTCATTGTCTTAATGCTCTCTGAAAAGAGCTACTCTTACTTTAATCCTCAAGTGGCTCTTTGCTTCTCTGTTGAATCTTCTGGGAGGAAGGGATTTTTTAATGGTGTATAAGCAATTGCTATTAATATTGGGCTTCATCCCACTCAGGGTCTCAGGTATAAAACAGTTTTTCCAGCCTGAAGCCCTAAGTCAAGGAGCTTCAGTCTGCCACTGCCAAGCAAGAGCCACACAGAGCGGTGGGCAGGGCCTAGGGCTGGAGGTCACAGACTGACATATGAAGAAAATTAAATCAATTCTGCATTTTGCTAGGTACACATTTATGAGTATGGACTTCTAAGCAAAACTCTCCTCAGGAAAAAAGGGCATTTTTATTTTGCTTTCCAATCTAGGGCATTAAGTTTCTATAGAAGCAGAGCATGTTACCTGCAGCTGCTGTTAACTATTTGACACAGTATATTAGCTACGCTAAACAGTTTGAAATAGAATTCAGGAGATAACTTGTTAAACACTATTTTAAAATAATTGGCATGATATTATACGAAAGCTAGAACAAAGATAAAGAGTGATTAAACAAGACTTTAATGTTAACAGCTAGATTTGGAAGCATTTATGTATAAACTGCATAAAAGCTTGTAGTTGGATATGCAAGATATCATGTAAAACTGTCACTTCTTCATGCAATTATTGATGATCAAGATTCTAAGAAGTAAGTGCAAGCCTGAGAATATAGTTCTGCTGAATATTAGAACTGGGCAAGAATATTGTAATGAATGATAGTTCTGCTGAAAATTGCCAAAAGATTGCTTCTGGTATTATCAAGACTACTCAGTTAACGGAATTTGAATTTGTAGTGTTATTTTTTGGGGAGTGTTTACCCTTTTCCTTTTAGCAATTGAGTCTAAGTAGGTGCTGTCATGTCATGCAACTGAAATGTGGAACTTGGATATTCCATTCTATTTTGGGGAATTTCAGCTCCTCTCTCAGGAAGACATCAGAATTTACCAAGTAGAAATAACTTTGTGTGCAAATATTCCTAGGAATTTGTAAAACTACAACAAAAAATCAAGGGATGTTAGCATGCTCTTTAAGAAAGAAAGGGGCATTTAAATGTATGCTGTGAATGAGGTCTCAGGTCCTTCTCATGTTTGCCCAGAATCCTGTTCCAAAAAGCATTTCCATCTAGCTCAGTCTCACGTTTCACTGCTTGAGGCAGCTTAACTTAGATGTATACATAAATAAAAAAGCCCATAAGAGATTTGATACATATGTACTCCCTTAATTCATGAGATATCTTCATTTGCCTTTGTATTAAAAAAAACAGAATTAGTATAAATTAGCTGAGAACACTGCAACACATAAAGTTCTCCCTACCTATAGATGTGTGGGAGAATCTCACAGATCTGAGGTGATATGGACCACATCCCCACCTCCCTCGCAGAGGAGAGAATTTGAAACAAATCTCCAGCATTTCAGATAAGAATTGTACCCAATTAATCACTCTAAGGGTTTAGAATCTCTTCTCAATGTTTTTGAAATATTGTGTTTGTTCCAAATGAAACAATTTTGTTTTGTGACTCCATAAAGAAAAACAAGAACAAATATATCTGTTGAATTTAAAACAGCTCCTCTTAAGCAAACTGAAAATGCATAGGGTAGCAACATTTTACTGAATTTTGAGATCTCTGAATGTATCATTAAGGGACTTCTTGGGTATTTGCTTATTGCTCTCACTAATTGCTCTTAGCTAAAATGTTCAGTCCATTTTGGTCCAGAGAAATGCTTTGAAAGCAAGAGTTGATGTGTTTGTGACACCTGTCATTTGGGTCAGTTCAATGATTGCTTGGCAAAATGTAAGTCTGACTGTCATCTTATCAGGAGTCTATTTAGATGGGATTTTTGCTTGGTAATCCCATTGCATGTCAGGTAAGGCAAAAGCAGAATGAAATCCAGATCAAATGCAGTTTGCTTGAGTTTGCTGGAAAATTCTGTAATATGCAAATCACAGGTTTTTCTCCTTCTAACTTAAGAAAGAAATTGAAGGTAAGAAAAATGGGTTAAAGCAAGATAGTAACACGTCAAACAGCTTCAGGGGAAATCTACATATTTTTCTCAGCATTCTAGCTAAATACTAATGAACTTATTAAAATAAAGTGACAAAAAAAAAAGATGCTTTACTTTCTCTATTTGACCTTTGTGCAGTGAAGGTAAACATACTGCATCTTTTGAATAATACATGCAAGAGTATTTATTGAATACATTTTTAATTAGTAAAATGGTATATACATGATTAAATGTTTTGATATAACTTCCATTTATGAAACAAACTTCTATTCTCCTATAATGTGATTCAGGATTTTGAAATAAAGCAGGATATTATAAAATATAAGCGTCTATATGAGGACCACTACATTTTTTCTGTACTTATTTTCATGAAAGAGATGAGTAATATATTTGTCTACAAGCTGCTATATATAAGCAATAAGAAATATTTTGGAGAGAAACTACCTGTCAACTTATGTGCTGAGCTGGATGAATACAGTACATGGTCATAATGTCCAAGAAACACTGAAAAAAATATAAAGATTTTTGATACATTTAAATAATTATTCACCATATTATTTATGTGCATTCTATGCATAAAGGAACCTGGATATTGAGGTGGCAAGTGCTTAGTACTCTTTGTTGGAGAGCATTAATAGATGGTCATAACCAGTATGGAAAAAAAGGCTTATGAGGAGGATGAGAAGAAAGGAAAGGACACAGAGGGCTGATTCTCACTATTCTGTCCCTGATATCAGTGTATTTTATTGGGAAGTAGGTGACTGGGCTAAAGTTTTCAGAAGGAGTAGAAAGCTGACTGTTTTAAAACTAAGTTTAAGTTTTTTACACTAACTACTTGTTCTTATTAATGATCCATACTAAAGCAGTTCACAGATTCATTGCAACTGTTAAATAAATGGTACAACTGCCATTATAGTATCCTTAAGTCTTTGCCATATGTTAAATATTATATATGTATTTCAATGCCTAAGTTTCACAACAGTGACTATTTTAACTCAGATGATTTGTTTGTGGTTTTAAAAAATGCTGGCTTGAAATTAAAATTGACCTGTTCTCTTAGGGAATGTAGGCACATTTTATCAACAAAATCCTAAAAGATATTCAGGCTTGTTAATTAAAATAATTTTTACAAGTAGCAAAAAAGACTGGGATATGATGATGTGGAACTTCCCCTTTCCTTAAACCATTGACTGAAAAAAATAATATAACCTTGTCATTTCTCAACCTTGTGAAGACCTCAGTTTCAATTTTTTCAATCGGTGAATTCTCTTAAAGTGAACACAGTGGATGTAGTTCCAAAATACAATACAGGACCAGAGTCTATGCTTGATTATGAAATTATATGCAGTTTCTTTTAACTTGTTAACACAGACATCATCAGCATGTGAAAGTTGTTTTAGTGTTTGGTTACATTTGCAAATGAATTTGAATGCAGAAAAGAGTCATGAAATAGAGAGGCAAATAAAGCAGACTAATCTGCAAACTTAGTAGTCAAACAAGCGGTAGCAGGAAATTATTTCTGAAATTAATATCCTCCTGTAGCATACTCAATGGGATATTAATCCTGCCGTGGAAGGCTTTCTACTTAGTAAACCAGAGTATTGGCAAGATCACAACCTGGAGAGTTTTGAATAAGGTTGTTCAGGGGGTTTTTTTTGAGCTCAACTTTTTGGAATGTTTTTGTTAAAACAAGGCTCTAGCTGCATATTTACTGCATGCTGTTACCCCTTCTTGGACCCTCAGTCTTGGACCTTTATCTTACATGTTTTCTGTTAACTATGAATACCTTATTGCTTTAGATCTCTTTCTTCCACAAGTTCCTACATTTTGCTTTGAACAGTGGGTCATTTTCACTTTCACTGAGGAAAGCTGTTAATGTTAAAATAAAGTTGATGAAATATTTCTTCAGCTTGGTTGTGTAGCAGATATCATTTAACTATTAAAATAAACCCACCAACATTTAATATTTATTATTATATATATATTTTTAAAATTAAATTTGCAATATTACAATATTAGACATTTATGCTCTGTTGACTCAGCCTTTGCTCTTATCAGGCCTTTTGTCTAAAGTGCATTCAAACCATTGATTTTAGCATAGAAATGGATAAATTGTTAGGTTATGTCAATCTTTTGCCCTCCAGCAGACACTGAAGACTTTTGTGATAATTTTCTACTTTTATGTCTTTGTTTCTCTGGAGTTTGGAGTTTAGCTCTCGAGATAACTAATTATTTTTTCTCAAGATCTTTTACCTACTTTCCATTTCTGTTTTCTTAGACAAATTTGAGATCAGTATTGTAAAATTAACATGTGTTTTTCATAGAATATGGCTTCCTCCCTCCTTCCTACCTAATAGTAGTCTTTCTTGGTTAGTATTCTGAAGTACTTCTTCAGAGGTACCGTCAATTAATGTGTAACAGCTTATGTAGATAGGGATATGTAAACACCTAAAGTCTTCTAATTGTCTACCCTTGTCCTTTTTTGTTATGTAATCTCATTATAAATGTTTTTCTTTAGCATTAAAACCTTAAGAGGTTGATTATGTCCAAATTTTTTTCTAGTGAATAAGCGATATTTTATGTAAATAAATCTGCAATATCGAACCAGATGCATTTTGTGATCATTCTATAGAATTCTTCAATGCCAGCTTTCTTCCATATGGTGCTAAAGCTTAAACAAAAGGAATCACATTCTCTCTGTAATTCTGCAGTGGTTTGTTATCTTAATTACTAGGTGTATTATTTTAAATGTAACTGAAAGGTAGCCTAATTAATTTAAATCTTTACCTGAGCTCTGAGATTTGGACCGTGACAGTGAAGCAGAATAATTATTCCCTCACCATCATTAGAAAACTACCCAAGGTAGACATTTTCTTTTTACTGTATGTTAGTCAAAGGTAAGTGGTAGTTAAAAATCTCACAATTAATTGTTAACAGTCAGCTTTCTTTTATAACTTAGATGCAAAAAACCACTATCGCTTCACAGATGTGTAAAATATTAGATGGTTTATTCTTGAGAATATGTTTCTTTTTAAAAGAATGCTGTGAATATTTAGTTTATGTTTTAGCTATTATTTTTTTATATTAAATAGAATAATTCTGATTTTTACTCACTTCCATTTTTTCTTCATTCCTGTTTATATCTCTTCTGATAAAACATTATTTTCTTCACAGCATCAAAGACTACCTATGTATTTTTTACTTGTTGATGGAGAAAATTACATTGCTTTTATGAATTGTTCTGTAAATACCCATTTAATGTAGTTATGTATACTACATAACTACACAGTTTTTAATTGAGGTGTGAATATGCTTTTTCATTCCTAAAGTGGACCTTGATTATATATTTCTCAAAGTTCTTTTCAGTTTGTATTTGTACACCTAAATTAAATCACCAAACAACTAAAACAGGTTTTGTAGACCTGACCAAGAACTTTGTGGTGATACCTCTGAGGTATCTTCAGAGTTTTGCAGGTGTCAAAGTCTAAAGCAATCTAGGTCTTCAGTGAAGTGACAATATAAAATTTCTAACAAAAAAAAAAAAAAAATACAAGCAGCAGCACTTCTGTTGCATCTAAAGCCAAGCTGTGTCAGCACTTTTGTGGTCCTGCCTGCCTTGGCCCCGGGATTGTGATGCAGCCCTCTCCCTTCATCTGTTCTGTTGACACTGATGCTCGTCTGATCTTGTGATGAGCTAGCTCAGGCAGGGAAAATCAGCAAATGTTTTTTGCTTGTCTTGTTTTCTCTTATAAGGACAGTCTCCTGCTAGTTTATTTCCTGAAACAGAGCAAGGGAGAGGGACTCCAAGGGTGACATTTCAGGTTGATGTTAACTGTTGTGGAATCACAGCCTGAGGCTATAATGCAGCTAGAATTTTGAGATGGAAGGATCCGCAATCGTTGTGAAAAGAAAAAGCACCCTGACCCTAGCCTTAGCCACTCATTCCAGGTGCATTCTGATTTCTCTTCAGCATTTTATTTCTGTATAAAATCATCCAGTTTAGGATCTGATTAAGGTGATGGTTTCCTTTTTTTCTTCCTGATTAGTGTTCAGTCAGATCAATCTCTCTTACAGCGTCACAGAAGGGAATGAGGGAAAAACAGGGAAAGGCTAACTAAAACTTCTTCTTTGTCACAGGGTTTATGTTCACTATAAATGTTAATTTAATTATGTATTGTGAAAGGCTGCTGTAGTTGCTAAGAGAGATTCACTAGGGTCTGCAAAGAGCATAGCAGCCCGTGGAAAGAATTGATAGTCATTATGCACAGAGGCTCATAGCAGCTAATGACAAAAGCCTACACCAGATACGTTGAAAATTTCTTGCAGCTGATGGAAAAGGTCCAGGCTGTCTAATGTGGGAAACATATGACAGTTGATACAGTGACCTGTAGGTTCTAAAGAATAGTTATGGGACAAAAAATTGGTCAGGAACTTGAAAGTGCATGAGGTTTTTTTTCTCTCCTAAATAAAACCAGATTTGCAATAATCTGCAGATGCCCAAATCATTCTCCTCCCACACCCCAGAGACTCCCTAATTGTGAATTTGCATTGTTCTTTCCTTTGGTTTTGCCTATGGCCTTTGGCAGCTGCTTTGCTGATCCCACCCAGTAACAAGAACATGATTGGACATCTGTCATCAATCATTGTGGGAATGTGATGCTTACTGCATTCAAGTAGAATTTGATATATAATTGCAGGCAGGCAGGTTGTATTTTCAGGTAGTAAAATAGAAGACCTTGAAGAGATAAAAGACAGGAATTGGTATTTCTGTTCTTAGGCTTCCAGTATTTTTCTCTACTTTTTCAATTGAAGGCTGCAAGTTGGATGTAAACTTCAGCTAGTTTAGGCACTGAATGGTCTTTTTCTTTCTTAGCCTGAGATGTTGGATCTTGTACATAAGTGTAGCCACTTTGCTAGATAACAGTCTAGTTCCTGCTTGCAAGAAGTCAAATGGTGCTTAAATTCTTCACAGTAGGAGAGCACTACAGGTACACTGGAGACATCTCTCCACTAAATCTCTCCACTAAAGAGTTTTGTGTGTGTTTACAGTGCTCCTTGAGCTGTAGTTGTTGGGTCCATTCTATACTTGTTTACACAGACATTTTAAGAATGCTTACATTGCAGATAGTAAAGATGCTGAGCTTGGAAATCAGCAAAGGATGCATGTAAATTTGACAATATAATGTAAACAAAAAAGATGTCAAAGAATAATCTTTACCTTAAACTGCATCCACACAATGCTGAACTTGAAGCTGCAAAAGTCAAGTACAGTTCAGTGCTAGCTGGGCTTCAGCTTCTGTTAGATTCAGAAGGGTCTGGCAGCCAAAAACATCTGCTTCTGCATGACTGAGGCTATAGAATTTCAGTAGTTCTGAGATCGATGAAGACCAAGGTTTATTCTTGTTAAGTATAGGTTAAAGTCTGCTGGGTTTCAGAGTACACCAATGATGCCAATCAATTGAAGCTGTGATTCAGGACCCTCAGTCTGTCAACAGATGGTCCCATTGAATGCCATCAGAGGTCCTGCCTTGTCCTTTACAAATGTGCATCTATGTCCTTAAGTAACAAGTAAGTGCTGGGTGTGTGAAGAGATGGACACAGCACACAAGGAGTGGATTCACTCACGAAAACATAGCTCTGCATAGGGGCTATTTCTAGAATACAAGAGAGTATTTTCAGTTGGAAGGGATCTGCAATGATTGCCCAGTGAAACTTCCTGATCACTTGAGGGCTGACCAAAAAATAAAGTGTGTTGTTATGGGCATTATCCAAATTCCTCTGAGACTCTGTCAGGCTGGGGGCACCAACCACCTCTCTAGGAAGCCTGCTCCAGTGTTGGTGCTCTTGCATCATGATACATCTGGCATCACAGTTTGCATGAAATCACTGGTGGCCATTTGCTCTCAGTTCTAAGACTAGGTCACTGGGATCAACACAACTGTTGGCCCTAAATATAATTCACTTTTGAGAGTATTTTAAGTTTAGAAGCATTTGGGAAACATTTAAGCCACAATTCCCATGTCTTTGGATTTTGTAACATGCCTTAGAAATTATTCTATTATTTTAACTGATTTTGGGAATTTAAAAACTCATTAATTGATTGAGGAGACAATTTTGTTATTTTTTTCTCCACTGTAAATGTAATTATATTTTACAATAAATGTTTTGTAGCAAATTCCCAGATTCTTTTCCAGTATAGCAAGAGAAATTGTTTTCATTTCTGACTGTGATTGATTCTTATATACATCCTACCTTTACTTTTATCATGTTTTCACTATTGTTTCGCTTATTAACTTCTGAATATATGCTTTTTATAAAATTTTAAAGTATTACTTTAGCTGATTTTATGTTGTAGGTGTCTTTTGAGTTTTCAGATTAAATTCAAAATTAGTTTTCTTAATCTGAGCAGCCTCAGTGATTTTTACAATGGTCTCTAGTTAATGTGTTAATTATCTTAACTGCTAAGTGCAGAGTTTGTTAGCAATTGTTGTAAGTCTGAAATTGGGCCACTGATAGGGGACATTTAAACAGGTAGAAAGTCTGTAAGCAGTTTTATAAAATTATGAGTTAAAAAAAAAGAAAAAGAAAAAGGATAGATTTTGTGCATTCTCAAAGGTCCTTTGGTCCTTGGAGAATTTACCTGTCTATAATAGCAAAGCAGGTTGCTGACAAATGAGATAAAACTGGAATACGTTTCACTGTGGTGTTGTTTGATTGTGGGTTAAAATTCTCTGTATTCTTCTATCTGTTTTGGAAATATTTTCTTTTATTATTTTCTAAAATCATAAAATTCCCAGTGCAGTTGGACCGTCTTAAGTTGAACATTCTCCTTAGAACTTAGTTTAGAAATCAGTCTGAATGTTTAAATCAAATGAAGATAAATATGCTGAAATCCACCTATGGCCTGTAGACTACTAAATTTACCTGCTTGCTGCAGTTTTTCTGCTCTTTTCTGTTTTTTTTTTTTATTCTTGTGAATAGTGGCTTGAGGGCAGTTAAGTTCTAGTAAACTCCAGGATTAAAATTTTATTTGTTAGAATTTAACACATCCTAACAAATAAGAGAAAAGACAATGCTTCTGGCTCAGGGAAGTTAGAAATTGAATGATGCAGGGAAGAAATTATTTTACTAGCCAAGTTTAGAAGGTGGGATGTCTGTAGGAAGTAGAATATTATAATTAATTAAAAATCAGTACTTACTAATTTTAATTCTGCACAAATGCTCTGGCAAAAGCCTGAATGTGTGGTCATACGCTGATAGCCTTCAGTGGGAATTGGAGAAACTAAACTGACTTCTAAAAATGTTCCATTTTTATTTGACTGGTTTTTGCTGTGTGTTTTTTGTTGTGTGTTTTTGGTTTTGTTTTGTTTGTTTGTTTGTTTGTTTTTTGTTGGTTTTGGGCTTTCAAAGCTAAGTGTATTTATTTTTATTTATTTTTAAAGAATCTAAAGATTAAGTCAAATTGCAATCAAGATTTGGATCTTCTGGTCCAGTCTACAAGTGCAATCCAGTATACATTTCTTCTCATACTGTTTCAGTTTTAAAGACCTCTAATATTTTGTTCTACTTACTATGTGTGTGGAGGAGAAATTCCTGTAGGTTAAAGTGACAATAAACTGGTTTTAAAAGACATATGTTGTTGACATATGGAGAAAGGAAAAGCTTTTTGAGGGAAAGTTTGTTTAAACTGATCTTGAAATACTGTAACGTTCCAACTGATAGCATACCTCTTTTTATGGTTTATAAACAAAACCTTTTTTCCTAACCATGTATGATTCTAACTTGTTCTCTGCTATTCTTAATTTAGTCTATTGTGGTGAAGTTCTGAGGCCAGATCCCATACCTTGTTATGCTGAGAAAATCTGTGTTCCATCATTTCCTTTATTGTGAAAGACTTTGTTTATTCACTCTTTAATTTACTATCCTCTAGATGACCTAACAGTCATCTAATTTTATTTTTTTAAATGAAAACTATGTGTAGAGAAAACTCAAGGTAATCTGTATGTGACTATTTTTGTCCTCTGTTTAATTCTTCTCCTTTTGCCTGGAAAATTCTCAGAAAACTTTCAGAACAAGAGTAGTAAAATGAATTTGTGTCTGTTTAGTTTTAAATAATTTCAACATAAGCATATTAAAGTCCACTGGATAGGATATAAAATCAGAAGAGTTGTCAGAAAGAAATTACAAAAGATATTACGCAGATATTATTCTAGGATGGCCTTGAAATATATGGAGTTTTAATAATATAATGCTGCTACCAAATAATCATAAGTCCTATTTTCAGCTCCCAAATAGAATCATAGGTATATTAAGGTTGGAAAAGACCTCTAACACCCAGTCCAAACTTTGACTGAACACGACCTTGTGAATAAAGCCATTGCACTAAGTGCCACATCCAATCATTTCTTGAATACCTCCAGGAATGGTGACTCCACCACTTCCCCAGGCAGACCATTCCAGTGTTGAACAAACCTTTTAATGAAGAAATTATTCCTGAACACATGATGTTACTCCTGAAATCTGAAATTTCCAAACATATTTAGATCTATGTTGTAGGTGTAGGTATTTGACTCTTAAAAACTGAAATCTGAATGTGTTGACATAGTTAGCTGTCTTTCTGTTGTCAATAAATCTCTTGAAATTGCTGTGATTAGGAGATAAATACATACAAATATGTAAATATTGTGCATCTTGGTAAAATGGGGCCAGATATTTTTCTGATGTAGGCTTTCATACTTCAGTGGAAGACTGGTGTTTTCCATCATTTGAGAAGCCAGGCTGCAATATTTATATGTACATGTACACAAATGTATGATAAAATGTATAAAGTTGGTATATCTCAATTATTTTTAACGTCATTTAGTTTGAGTGTATTACAGCCATTTTAATTAGTACATAGTGTGCCAGCAGAAAATCTAATNTATTAAAGTCCACTGGATAGGATATAAAATCAGAAGAGTTGTCAGAAAGAAATTACAAAAGATATTACGCAGATATTATTCTAGGATGGCCTTGAAATATATGGAGTTTTAATAATATAATGCTGCTACCAAATAATCATAATCATAATCCTATTTTCAGCTCCCAAATAGAATCATAGGTATATTAAGGTTGGAAAAGACCTCTAACACCCAGTCCAAACTTTGACTGAACACACCCTTGTGAATAAAGCCATTGCACTAAGTGCCACATCCAATCATTTCTTGAATACCTCCAGGAATGGTGACTCCACCACTTCCCCAGGCAGACCATTCCAGTGTTGAACAAACCTTTTAATGAAGAAATTATTCCTGAACACATGATGTTACTCCTGAAATCTGAAATTTCCAAACATATTTAGATCTATGTTGTAGGTGTAGGTATTTGACTCTTAAAAACTGAAATCTGAATGTGTTGACATAGTTAGCTGTCTTTCTGTTGTCAATAAATCTCTTGAAATTGCTGTGATTAGGAGATAAATACATACAAATATGTAAATATTGTGCATCTTGGTAAAATGGGGCCAGATATTTTTCTGATGTAGGCTTTCATACTTCAGTGGAAGACTGGTGTTTTCCATCATTTGAGAAGCCAGGCTGCAATATTTATATGTACATGTACACAAATGTATGATAAAATGTATAAAGTTGGTATATCTCAATTATTTTTAACGTCATTTAGTTTGAGTGTATTACAGCCATTTTAATTAGTACATAGTGTGCCAGCAGAAAATCTAATATAGCACAGAAGCAATGGAGAAATCATGCCATTCATCACTGTTTTGACATCCAGACTGAGTTTTGATCAGAGCTAAAATGAGCTCAGCAGTTGTTCTGCATTTGCAACAGTAACTTCTCTTTGTAATATATGGAAGTGACTGATTTTATCAAAGTAAAAATTATTTGTTATTTTACAGCTGTGGTCATACTGTAAATCTGTATAAATCTATGGAGGTCCCTGACAACTGGAAGAAAGCAAATGTTGTACTCATCTTCAAAGAATACCAAAAAGTGCAGACCAGTCAGACTCACAGTAATTCACAAGAAAACCATGGAGTCTCCTAAAGAGTGCTTCTGGACATAAAGGAGAAGGTAGCTAACAACATGCTTTTACAAAGGGTAAATCATATGATGAATCTGAGTGACTCTCTGATCAAATTACTGGATTTCTGGATGAGGGGAGAAAAGTGAATTTAGCAAGGTCTTGGTGCCGTCCTCACAATATTCTTGTACCCACCTTAGGGTTTTACAGTCTGGATGACTGAACAACTAACTGTTTACAATACCAGTTGGATGATTGGGTATGCAAGTGGTGGTTTCTTGGTTGTCATCTTCCTGGGTGTTTGTGACAAGAGTATTCAGGGGTCTACACTGGCATCCATCCTCTTTATCACTGAGGTGAGATGGAGAGATGGAGCTCACTCTCATCAAGTTTGCAATGGCCCTAGACTGGGACTGGTTATTAAAGTCAATGGGAAGCTTTCCATCGAGAAGGACCTAAGCAGACTTGAAGAAATGGGCTGACAGCAACAAGGGCAAATACAAGGTCTTGCAGCAATGGACTGATTGACTGGGGAGCAGCTCTGTGGAAGAGAATGTGGATAAAACAGTTTTGAATGACCTCATAACATCTGACTGCATAAACTATCCAAAAGATTGATCCTTCTTTACTGAAGAAAACCAGGTAATTGTACTCGAACCAGATAAAGACAGAAGTAAAAAATTAAGAGCACTTAGAATTACTTACTCCACCCTACGCCACCCCACCCTTACATTTTTTCTTATTTAAATCCATATTATCAATTGGCATTTCATTCTGTGTTTGCTTTATATAACACAAATGCAATGCTCCCATATGGTAGCATCTCAGAATACTGCTTTTTATTAATTCCCATCAGCTAGAATATTGGTTGGCTCAGCTTTTCTTCAATTTTGTTGTTTCTCAGACAGATTATATCACTGCAATATTTCTTGGAATAAAATGCTCACACAGTTGGGAATGCTTCCATGACAAGGTTGAAAGATTGGGAAAGGCTAGAAGAAGAAGTATTTGAGAGATAATTGTGTTATACTGACAACTGTGTAATGTCCTTAACTACTGTTGATGATAATGATGAATGGTATATAATATGGTACTCTAAATTGGTGAGCATGTCAATTAGAACAGGTCTACAGTCATTAGAACTGTCTTATGTAATGAAATGGGTCAGAATTTAATAAATCCTCCTTCTCCCCTCCCTCCCCCCCAAATTTTAAGATACCTAAGACAGGGATGTTTTCATTATTTTCATCAGGTTGACACTGACTGATCAAATTACAGAGAGCTCATTTTACTGTTTGGCCTGTGATACTTGCAGCAGCTGTTCATTGGGCATGTTGAGATATTAAATATCTATCAATTAAACAAAAAGAAATCTTGAAGTCTTTTAGAATCTGTCAGAGTACTCTGATTATGATATTTCTGCTTTCAGTAACATAATTTAGAAGTAGTGTTCTTTATAGCAAATTAAAATAGCCCCACCCAAAACACACAAAACCCCAACAAAACCCCAAACCAACAAAACAGTCTTGAGCATTAGTATGACACTGAAAGAAGCTCAAAAGATAACTGAATAGTTGAGATTTTCTTATAATTTTTTTTAGATTTCTATATTTCACACTTTCACTATCCTTTTCTAATAATTTCTTCCATTGACTCCTCTTTTCCCTATCAACATTCACACTAAAAATCTTATTGATTACCTTGTATATAACAAAGAAATATGCCATTATTTTTTTAGCTCCTCAGATATACAAGCTGTGGTATATCTCAGTTGTAAGATGCAATTTAGAGATGAATCTCCTTGATTCATAACAGCCTCATTTTAATTTTATGCTGATGTACCTTCACTGGGTTTAGCAGGATGAATTAAATTCATAGCGAGAGGGATATTTCCACATTTTATTTAAAGATTCACTCTGCCTTCCCTGTCATTTATGAAAACTGTACTAGATTTAGTGACCCATTTTAAGATTCAGGAGATGGGAAAAACCTTCTTCAGTTGATTCTAAGCAGTAGATTTTTATGCCTATCCGATTTATACTTCTTTCAGTGATGATGGTTAATTTTGATGTGACTAGCCAGCACATACCATCTGTGAAGAGCAGGAACCTTTGTGAGCAGTGAACACTTAGGTTATTTCAAATCACTCTTCTGTCACCTGGACATGCATGTTTACCTGTTACACAGATTTAAAAACTTTGGGGAAAGTACTTGAATCTGTTGAAAAAGAGCTGAAAGAAATCAGAAATTTTGGCTGCCAGAATTGTGGCATTTCTGTGTTGATTGCTACTACATGTTGATTTACTGGACATTATTCCTGAAGATGGTGTCCCCAGAAGTGAGATAATGGCCATGACGGCCAATACGAATCACCTAATGCTGGTACATCACCCCCCACATTAATTTTACACATTTCCACCAGTTTCTGAAAACTCTGCTTTCCCTCTAGCTCTTCACAAGTCACTTACCTTTCCTGATTTGTAATTATGGGCTCTCTTTGGAAAAAAATTATACAATTGTTCATTTTTCTTAGCTCTTTATCCCATTGCAATACATCATTAAACTATTTTATAACATGTTATTTATTACATCATTTAAAGTCTGTGGCTCTTAGGAACAGCCTTAAAGGATTTATGTTTTATTTATATATGTTTTTACTTTTATTCTTTTTTTTTTCAGTTGGTTATGCCCTATTTTAAATAATTTGAGAAAAAAAATATTGCTTGTTGTAAAACAGATACCCTCAGGAATTCTAGACCATTTAGCCTTTTTCCTCTGTTATGTTTCATCAGATTTTAGTTATCTCCTAGAGAGCAAGGATTTAATAGATTAAAACAGCAATTGATTTTTTTTAAGTCTTTTATTTGAATTTATCCATTCCACTGAAATACATTATGTGTCTCCAAAGAAAGTAATAAATTATAGACAAAGCAAAAGTTAAAATTAGATCTGAATGTGGTGTAATGCCCAAAGGAAACTGTTCAGAAAGGTTACAAGCTGTCAAAAAACAATTTGTATGGTTAAAAGCCACACAGATAGATGCTGCTAATGGAGTATCTGTAATGATTATTTAGGCATTGGTTGCTTATTATGTCTTTGAGGCAGCTATTCAGTGCACTGCTTTGGAGGCTCTAAAGACCTGTAATTCTGCACCTATTATACAGAAGAAGTGTGTGCAAGAATGCACTGTACCACATCAAACAAACCTCTCCTCTCTATTCTCTTGATTTTTAATCATCTCTCCCTCTGGAATTATGGTTGATGATGATTGTAAGAATAAAGACTAGTTACTGTAGTGAAAGGATCATAAAGTCAATCATGTGGATAAAATTACTTAGCAATTCAGCCAGCTGGTCTCTATTTGGCTTCACTTCAGTTCATTAGTTTATGGGGAGAATTCACTCCACATTTAAAGAAAGCAGAATTGCATAAAAACTAGTTTGTAATTAATAGCAGCTTTTTATACAGAAATAAAATTGCCAAGTGAATGTGCCCATTGGGCACTCAATTTTTATTTCTTTTTGTATCCTTCAGGAAACAACTTTATTTTGTATTTACAACCCTAGACACAGGTTGTTCATCTAAAATCCATCTTCTTCTCTCGAAAATTATTCTTTTCAAAATGTAATACTTGACGAGTTTTCAAATCACAATATTTGCTAGAGGAGTAGACAACTTTAAACAACTTAGGGGCCATTTGGAAGCACGGCTGTATAATCTTGGCATTCTGTGCCAGTGCTCTCATGCAGGTGATTAGGTGGCAGTGTATAGCTGTAAGCATATGTTTAAAGTGCCATACATCATAAGCATGTTGTGTTTTGCATGCTTTTTAAGAGCTAAATAGCTAATGTTCATTACTATTGTGTTTAATGGAGCCAGAAATAACAAATATACTGTTCTTCTACTTTTGAAACCTTTTATGAAGAGCACATAAAAGCAGCAAGGCAACTGGGGAGTTGATCCATTTTTAATCCCTTAACAGGATATCCAAAATGAAGCCAAATTACTCCCAGATCCTTTCAGGTCTAGGCATAGAAGCTAAGGAGGCCAGAGCCTGTACATTTCTGTAAGCAGTTACACTGCATTGCTAAAGAAAAATAGTATAAAGATGAAAATAGAAGAAATGTAGAATTTTCTTTTTTTTAAATTATAACTATTGAAAGGGACATATTGTTTATAAACCCACATTAAACACCCATGGGTTAGCTTGGCACAGAGTAATGGCCTTTCCTCTGAAGCAGTGTGTACACATGGAATGTCTTCTCTGAATATTGTTGATGGATAAAGGGGGAAGAGAGCATTGAGGTGGAGTTATGTCTTGCTGTTATTCTTCTGTCTTTTAAGGGTATTTGAAATGTGGAGTTCTAAGAAATGTCAGTGTTTCAAGATGTGTTTCAGTGTCCAATTAGATCACAAATAGGCTTTGGAACACTGAAATATTTTACATTTTCACACGTCTTAGATTTTCATGTTTCTGAAAGAAAGTGTCCTACAAAACAAGTAATTTAAACCTTTTTTTTTTTGAGGTCTTGATTCATGCTGTATAGGTCTTAAGAATTTAATTTAATTAATTATTTAATTTAATGAATTGTCCTGTCTCAGTGTAAGATAACACTTCTCTGGTAATTTTACAACTGGCTACCAGCTTCATGTTGTACCTCCTTGTGAGTATGTAATCTGGCAGACCTGAATGGTGTTCAGAAGGGAAGGGGGCATCTTTTGAGTTCTAGGAAGGTTTCTATATTATTTAGGAACTATGGAATTCCTGAGGCAGTTTGGTGGTGTCTTTTAGATATGTATAGTAATTAAATGAATGATTTGCTTATGCAAAGGATTACTCAATCAACATGATTTATCTATGGTAAAGAGAACAGTGAAGTTCACCTGTTCTTCTGTTTGTTACCAGGAATCCATTGCATAAATGGCAATATCTGACATTTTTAACGATTATAATTTAATTTATTTTCTTGTCTTCTATAGTAAGTAGACATTGTCAAAGCAGAAAGAAATGAAAGAACTGGTAAAACCAATATTGTCTAGAGAATATTAGGATCTTAAAATTTAGAAAAAAGTAAAAAGAGATGACTTTCATGAGCCTTACTTTTTACTGCAAACTTAGAATAGTCTGTAGAAAGCCTACTATTAGTTCTACTGCAAATACGTTATGTTAGGAATGAAATAATTTGTTTTAATGTCACGCAACTGTGCAAAACATTGAGGAGTCATTAGCATAAAGAACATTTGAACACAAGTGCCTATTCAATTTTGTATTGTTATTTTCAAAAATAGAAATCATGAGAAAATGGGATTGGGCCCAGGCTGGAGTCTGTACAAGCATGTATAGGAAAATGTGTGACACTTTATTCCAAATAGCTCCTTGACTAAAGCATGTTCCTTCCAATCATTTACATTTGTTTGATTTATGACATTTTGTGGAAATGCCTGGGAGACCTGGAGTACTTCCCTCGTGTTCCATTGATGTTATTCTTTCATCTTCTTCCAACTCCTTCCATACTATATATGGTCTACAGGAAATCCTGTGGTACAGTGCTTCAGTAGCCCTCCTCTTTTCTGGGGAAAGGATGTGGATGGTGACAGCAATTTGGGATGGGAATGTGGGAATGGTAATACCCCCTCATGACCTATGTTTATAAATAGTGTATGTAGGGAAGGATTTCAGAGCAGCAGAAAAGAAATTCTACATTTATAGTTCCATCCTAATTCTGCCTTAGCCCACCATGGATGAGAGATGCCCAAAGAGCAGCTGCTTTTATGGACCTGTTCATACTCAACACACTGTAGATTCTCACTGTGTTAGAAGAGACTGGAGGCACAGGATTAGATAGAGCATGGGAATTTTTAACTCCCCATACAGTAGTTAACTGCTGTCATCTATCCCAGTTATTGACTGTTCAATTTCCTTAAGTTTATTACACATCTTCATTTCCTGAATCATTTGAGATCATTTAATTACAGAAAATGATTAACTAAAACACTTAGCAGGCAAGCCATCTCCATTTACTAAATACTGAAAGGAGAAATCAAGAATTGTTAAAATGCATACATTCATATATCCGAGTATTTAAAAACACTTTTATTGGCAGAAATTTAATAAGACAGTCAATAATCAGTCCTAATAACAGAGTGTATGGTCCTCTAGGTGTAGATTAAGTCAGAGTTGCAAATAACAATTAGCTAACATGCTGAAAAGATTGAAATTATTTTGTAGCTAACCAAAACATTCAGATTTTCTAATGCAACATGAGAGTTAAATCATGAATATAACATGATTGTCTTCTGTGCAATACTGAGGCATGTTTACTTCAAATAAGACTCCAAGCATGTTTTTACTGTCATATGTACTAATATTATGATAGTTGATACTAAAGAAATCTTTGTGAGGTGAAGTTTGTTTATTTGGCCTGCTTAATACCCATTAGCACAGTATGCTGAAAGTATATATAGGAGTAAAATTAATGATATTTTTGGAGTTTATTAAAGTTTAAATAATAACTTCTTTTGCAAAATTATTGCGAAACCCAGAATTATGTTAGTCTCAAATCTATTTGTTATGGACTCCATTATTTGGTAATGGATGTGGAGTTAAAGATATGCTGTTAGTCAGATTAAGCAGAACTGCAAAACATGACAGAAAAAAAATCCTAGCAGCCATTTCTCCATATGAGATGGTACTGTTTAATTTCAATATCTGTGATTTATGCTGATTTTTCAATACAGTTAAGCAAAGCAAATATCATTACAATTCACACAATTAATTTCTTGATACCATTATATTAGTCTACAAATTTTCATTCAAAAATTCAGTTCAAGCTTGTCCTATCACTACATGTTCTGTGAAAAGTCCCTCTCTGGCTTTCTTTAGGCCCCTTTATGGTACTGAAAGGCTCCTCAGAATCTTCTCCCAGGTGAAAGCATCTGCAGTACCAAATATAGACATTTCAGTTCTGAAATTATATATTTTCTTTTTTTTCCTAACACTTTCCTGCTTGATTAGTGGTTGAGCCAAGGATCAAAGCAGTGTTATCAATATTCCTGATAGCAGGAGGTGTATGTGATGTACAGCACTTGGTTCAACTAGCTGCCATGCTAGTGGACAGTAATTTAGGGGCAAAACATGCATCACTTTAGGAGAAAAACCCTGTAGTTCTACTAATAACCTGGGTTGACAAGTCCCTTTTTGTTTTTGTATGAATTGCTGTTCAAAATTTAAATTCTAGGTGGTTGTGTTTTATCTTCATAGAAGATATGTATAGGCAATCTTCCTGAGGCTTTTTTCTCTGTAATACTTATCAAATATGTTATGTCAACCTTTATTCCTTATTTATGTAATGCTTTCTAAAACAAGTCAAAATGTCAGCAGAAGCCAGTGGAGGAGTGCACTGCTCAGGAAGCATGCATGCTGCTCTTAGGGTATGGGAAGCCATTTATTAATACACTAATATAAGCAGCAGCTACAAGGTAAAATAGTTTGACAGGGTTAGGACCAATTCACATTGATAGAACACAGAGTGCTAACCAGACAGCATGACGTTCAGGAATTAAGAATTTAAAAAATGTTAATTTTTAAGATTTAAAAAGCAAAGCCTTACTTCTCTGAATTTGTAGAAAAGTACAAATTCGAACAAAGCACATAAGTACTGAACAAATTATACTGAAAAATTAAATACTCCGTGTAAGAGCTGAGGGAACTTCTGTTTTTACTGTGTTTTTACATCTTGTAGCAAAAATGTTCACAAGCTAATGTAAGTCTATAATGTAAAGCTTATGCAATTAAAGACCATAAGAGAGTTTATAGACCATTCATCATTGGATATGGATCATAAACTCTGAGTTTCAGAAAATCAAGAAGGAATTCCATTTGTAGCTCACTGTTGCCTGAAGCCTACCTAATGACATCTTTCTTAGTCATAGAATTAACTGAGTATCTAGCTGAAAAGCTCTGAATATTCACTGTGCATATTAAACTTGAAAAGGTATAATAAAATCTTGCATCCTTGCAGGGGATTTTTGTTGGGTTCGGTTCAACCAAAATTAGACAGCACTTGTTCATTTAGTGCATTCAAAATGAGTCAAACCTTTCAAATTCCGAACTGTCAGCTCCCATCATTTCATATGACAGCTGAGTGTTTGAGTGTAATACACACAAGTCATACTAAGGGAAAAAGCTGTTAATGAATAGAGTTGCTTTTCTTAAACCAAGGGAAAAGAGCACATTAGCCAGTTCTTTGTGGTTACGTGTTGTGATGCAAAATGTATTCTCTACAGCTCTTGTTTGGTCTTATCTGTGTAACATAGCATTAGTGTGGAAAGATCTATGGATTTTATTAACTAGATCATTACTCTTTTGTGCTTTCTGACTAAATATGCTATATGATATTGCCTCAAAAAATGAAATACATGGCAGAAGGATTTAAAGAAATAAAAAATTATTCCTTGAGGTCTGTATGTAAATAGTGTTCTCTTTGGATCTCACTGTCTCAGGGGCTATCTTCATCTTTCATTGAAGTCATCTGGGGAAGTATTCTGCATGCTAGAAATCAGGTCACACAGTAGTTGTGAAATCTGACTAATTCAAATTAATTTCCTGTACCTGTTTTCTCCCCTTGCACTTTTGTGGTAGAACTGTAGGAACTTCAAGTTTGATTTTCCTTTGCCAAAGTTAATTGGTACATGTAAAATGGAAGAAACATATTTCCTTAAGGTTGCTTTTGTAGTTAGAAGATAGTGCTTTTGAAACTTTAGAAAGCTGAGTAGATGTTTTCCAAAATGGCAGCTCAGCCATCACTTGCCTTTCTGACCCTGGATGCAGTGTGGCTTTCACTGGACTGTATCTTCAAGCACCCATCATTAAGTAACAGCATAAGATTCCATGCACAGGAGGTTAGTTGCTTTAAAAATACCCACTTTTTTTTCCACCTTAATAAGAAGAGCTATTTTGATAATTTCTGCCAGTAATATAAAGAGATATTTGGCATCTGTCTCTCTAAAAGAAGGGCTCTCCAACTCAGGTTGTACAATGTTCATCAATGCTTGTGGCATGAAATAAAAAGATACAACAGAAAAGACAGAGGCAGAGAATGTTTATTTTCTGAAAATAAGGGGACTGAAATATGGAAAAATCTAGATTCTGTTCCATCCTTTGCCTCTGACTTATTGTGAGTCTAGTATACTTACTTATCTAAAAATTCCTTTATTCCCTCTTTTCTTAAAAGGTAGGGATGTCCTACCAAGTCTTGCAAAGCACTTTGAAATGCTTGTAGGACAAAAAAATTCTTGTTGCAGTGCAAATTATAAATTGATTGATTTGATTTTTTTGAAGATAAGGCCAGCAGATTATGATCTGATCTCACTTTCATACCAAAGACCTGTGAGGATTAAGTGACAAAGGGATTTTTAAACTCACATTGAAAGGCTGGTGTAAACACAGACAGGTGACATAGTCTGGGATATTGGAATATGGCCTGCATCAGTGCTTTAGGATCTGTCAATTGCCATGCAAACCGGAACAACACAATCTCATTATCTTTAAACATGCTGTATGATTTCAGAGAGAATGAGAGTTAGGGTTCAGATTCAAGGACAACAAAATCATAAACATTTCTCAGTAAATTTCAGATTTACCAGCTGTTGACTTTGAGCTTAATTCTCTTGTACTTTAAAGTTTCATTAACTTTTGTAATCTCAAACACTTTCAATTTGAGCTGATGTATAGGCTTGACTTGTTGATTTGATGTACCACAAATTTGTAAGAATATGTTTAAATCTGTGCTTTAAGCTGAAAATCTCTAAGCCTCAGAAAATTCAAAGTGTTTGCATAGGCTCAACTTCTGATAATTGCTGTTACCTGAAAAAAATGCTGCTTAATTTTAGACACTTCTTTTACTTCATCCATTCATGTTATATGGTTTATTGTCTGACAGCTGGCTTATCATCCCGGAAATTATACCAATAACATCTGGTTAAGGGTAAAAAGTCTAAAAAAGGAATTTCCATAGGGAAAGAGTCCTCTTTTCTTTGTTATGCAAAAACCTGGCAAGACTTAGAAGTAATCTGGAAACTTCCTGTTACATTTGCTTTGAAATTTCCATGATTCCACTTTCTTGGATTGAACTAGTCACCACTATTAGTAATGTGGAAAAACTCAATTTATGTTAAACTCTAAAATTACATGGTGGAAAAAACCAATTAATCTACGAGCTTTGAAGTTTGCATGTTTGAGGGTTTTGTGTGTGTGTTGGTTGTGCTCTGTATAATATATTAGTCCAAAAACTCTTCATTTAAATGACTTGAAATAGCATCTAGATTTGTTTTTCTCAAATGCTTTTTAACATAGATGGCAGAAAGTTTAATATAGAATTTAATTTTCATATTTCTTTTTAAAAATGTCAGTGATAGGCTTTCTTTTCCTTATTTATAATCAGTAAAAATTTTTCAAAACCTGGATGCTTTTTGAAAGTTCAACAAAGATTCTTGGTGCCTGGTTGTTCTATCTCTCATAGATTCAAGCTTGTCCTTTTCTTTCATTTGGCTTGCCTAGATATACTTAAAGATCAAAAACATATGCTTTACCAGGTGTGCTTGTGAGCCAGCACCACTGATGGGGTTTTATGTAAAGAGATAAAAATTCTGTGCATGAGCTGTCATAAACTGTTTAGCTGAACAAAGTCACTGTTACTAAAGCACTGCTGATATTCTTAAATGGAAATGCAATGAGAAACACCTGTGTGAAAACCAGATTAGTAGAATTGAAAATCATCATGGATTCCAGGTCAGAAGTAAGTAAATAAGATGGTTCAGGGAAGGTCAAATAGTATCAATGTTCTCAAGTGGTGATGAAAACTTCAATTGCAGAGTATGGAAACAGGTGTGATGTTTGTCAGGAAGTGGAATGGAGAATTTTCCTTTAAAATCAATGTTTAAAGTTCTACAAGAATGTTGTACCAGAAAAGCATAAGATTCTGCTTTGTCCTGTGATTTATGAGCCTGGATAGGCTGCAGAGTGCTGTATAAACACAAAGGAATACTCTCCAACTTTGCCTTGAGCACCTTGAAGCTGTACCTCCCCTCTTGAAGGATGGTAGAGAGCTCAGTTGCCTGAACAGGTGCACTGTGGCAGGATGCCTTTCACTGCCTGCTCTTTTTTGAGCCCGTGTAGAGAGCTCCAGAAAACAAGCAATGCAGTTTGGACACATATTGCATTATATGACTGCAAAGTGAATTTGTCCTGTGGTGCAATGTATCCCTTCACCCCTCTGCTTTCATGCTTCCACACATGTAACACTTTATATGATAGATTAATGTTGATGGGCTTTATAGAAAGCTGTTCAGAGCAGTTTTTGAATGAAGACAATGAATGATTTCCACATGGAAACAGAAAACTGAGATTGTGCCTATGAAAATTAATGTTCGCTTTTCTTCAAGGGATGTTTCTGTATTTTTCTCTGTATAGTTTGGCTGATCTATCAGAAAAAAAATTGACTAAAAAAAGTAAAGAGCATTGGAGAACAGAATACTGAGGTTCTTAATTAAGCCAGGCAGAGATTGTTTATTCACTTTAAAGTTGAAACAGAGGCATATGGCAAAGATTGGTTCACTACTGGGACTGACAACTGGGCTCTGTTCTGCTAACTGCAGCAGCAGCAGCAGCAGGAAGAGGGAAAGGAAATAAAAAATGCAGACATGCAACAAACAAGCTCAGGGAATTACAAGAAGTGAGCTGTTGGAATCTGCTAAATTACACCTATACGTTAACCTTCTTTGTTTTCTTGCTGCAAAGGAGGATATCTAATTATAAATAAATATGGAAAAACTTCAAGCCTACACTACTGCTAGAAAAAAGAATATTGAATTCTTGCTTATATCAATCAAAATTTTAAATTACATGCAAATATATTGCTATTTGTTTGATTTTTGTGTTCTTTTAAATAGTAATGGTGTGAAATTTGCATAGGAAGAATTCTAATACAAAATTAATTACATATAGAATTCTTGCAGTTGACAGTGCATCTTTGAAAAACTACTTGTGTTTTTTCCACAGCCACCTATCCTAGCAGACTGGATCAGATAGAAAGCTTTATATGAAATGTATACACACAATAACATGTACACTCTTAATTTATCACTGTAATTTTTTACATAAAGGGTTTCCTATCTTATTTATTGAAAATACATCTATGTGTCACTGACTAGACTGGGTTCCACTGTCATTGTTCACAACTTTTCTTCTACAACAGAAATATTTCAGGTTGGCTTTGGGTTTTGTTTTAGTGTGTAATATGCATGTATACATTATAAGACATAAAATAGAAGAAATACATGTTTCCCCCAGACCTTTCTACAATCAGAATTTTCACACACAAATATTACATGGTTTTCCTTGATGTACCAGGAAAATCTCAACACAGCCCACACTGAAAGTTGGCTCCCAACGTAGTTAGTCTTCCCCCATGACCATGATTGGAGTTGTCAAGCCTTACACCATCTCCACTGGCAAAACTTTGCTCCATCTTTGTAATTAAAGGAAGGTATTTCTTGATTTTTCAGAGTTTTCCATTCATGTCCCATCCATATTCCTCCAACGCACACCTTTCCCTGCATTTCCTGGTTTTGAGGGCTATAAAGAAGATAAAGAAGATAAAGGAATTTCAAACAAGTAGATATTCCAGATGGCCTGTTCTCTTTTCCTTTACATTAATGCAAATCAGCAACTATAATACATGAAAATGTGGAGAATGAGGTACTTTTTTTCTTTTCTTTGAGTTAGGAACAGGTTTAACACATGTACCTTCAAGTATTTTCATGGTCTATTATATGCTAGTAACTACTGCTCTCAATCCAGAATCTGATGCAAACTGTTCAGTGGAAAGGTATAAGATCTAAAATTCAGGATTTAATCCTGCTCTAAATGAACTCAGTGAAAGTCTGAATTGTAGGAGAGTAAATAAGGCATTGGATTTTATAGTCTTTGTATTTAAAACAGATTGAAGACCATTTCTAATGACCCTATAAAACTTACTTATTCAAAATGTTACTGACACCAAAAACACACTTTCACAATTTGCCCAGCTAAAATTTCTGAAAAGGGTACCAAAACTTTGGAGAAGACATTGTTACTTCTTTGTTTAGGGAAGAAAATTTTATTACAGATCTTTTTTCTCTCCTTTCATGCCTGTGTAAACTTGCCATTTTATCTTTCACACTACTGCTAGACAAATCTCAAAATGATAAATATAGCAGTTCTTCCACAAGTGAGCCAGAAGTGTCTCACATGGAAATGCTACAGTCACTATTAAGCACTTACCAAAGACATTATTTGACTGTAATACGTTGTCTCAGCAGCACTGAGGAAAATTGTTTCTGGCATGAAGAGCTGGGTGTCACATCAGAAACAAATATTTGACATTGTCTTGTTTCCATCATGCCTTGTCAGTATAGTTTTATAAACATGCATAAAGTTTTGCACACAGAAAGGATAAAAAGGAACACTAATGATAGAGTATTCACTGAATGGATGTCACATGCTAGAATTTGTTCTGCAGTAGAATTTGGAGACTCCTGCCAATAAGAAATGATGTTATAAAATTAAATTTTGGCTTAGTACTGTTAATGATAAAATTATACTCTGTCAATATACATAGCAGTGCAATAATATAACAGCTCTAGTAATGAAACTTGTATCATTTTAGGCTGGCAAGTAATAATTTAAAATACATTTATGACACAATTTTGAAGTTTATTTCATTATTTAATGCCACACAGCATTTTGCTAGAATTCTGTTACTGATAATAGCTCTGCATTTTTGCCTGTGCATTCAGTGTAGAAAGCTTGTGCTCCTATCTTATCCTGAAAGCTAATTAATGATTGTGTCATATTTCATGGATGTGCCAACATGAAATTATGAAGAAAATAGAAAAAAAACAACAATCTGTTATGATTTTTTCTATATGAGCAGATCTTATATTCCAACAGCATAAACAAGACAAAAATTTTTTGAATGTCCCATGTTTCACATCTAATACCAAAACTACATAATTTATATTGCCCTAAAAGATAAAACTCAGAGTACCTCATTATAATTCCTTTTGGTTTCTGGCTTATTCTAAAACATAGTTAGTAGTCTTTAATAGTAAGTAAATAAAAGTAATTTAATTTCTGGTATGATTAGAAAGTTAAGATCTGGATTTTTTGGTCAGCACATTAGGGTACCAAGAAAAAAAGCCTGTAGATTATTTGGTTTTGTTGTTTTTTGATTGGCCCATTTCAGCAAAAACTCAACTGAAAAGAGTCCCCTACTTCCCTCTATTACTGTTGCTTACTATTATTTCTGTAAGAGATGTAACACAGCCTTAGGAACAAGAGTCTTAAGGGATATCACAGTGTTTTATAGACACACAGGTGGAGGTGGCTTTGAATGTCACTTTCTGTTCAGTTTGGATATGGTTTCTATGTAATGTTTTAGGGTCACCTTCCTAAAGAACTGGTATTTTTGATATTTTTAATGTCCTTTATCATATCCCAAATAATTTTGGATGTTTCTGCGATGTAGCATACCCACAACTGAACCAAGATACTCTTCTGTACTCCTGATAATTTTTCCTAATTTTTCTAGTACATCAGCTGAAACAACCAATCCTGATTTTGAGAGCATTTTCACTATACTTTTTTAAGAATTATAAAGCCATACCAAGTTTTGATATCAGATACAATGGTTCATGTACTATATTTAATTAAAACATAAACTAATTAAAATGAAATCTATTAAAAATTAATTTTATTTATTTAAGTTAATTTCATAAGGAAGATTTTTACGAATTCTCATTGTTTTAAATCTGAATTAATATTTGAACATTAATGTTTATATGGAAAATATCCAGTAAAAGGAAAGAGTGGCATGGTGAATTTCTGCAGTATTTGGGACACATTAAGAAAAAAATAGGTGGCAGAGGAATGGTAACTAGTGAATTTTTGTATNATCTGAGAAAACACCAAACAAATTGTAGGGAGCACCTGAAACCTGAAGCACTTATATTTTTTAAAATTTGCAAGCATTCTTCTCATCTGTTTACACTCCTGTCTATCTTTTCCACTCCCTTACCTTCTTTTTATTTCGACATCTCTTTCATCTCTGAAAAAACATGCATGGTGGTTTCAAAATAATAATCATAATAATAATGATTATGAATATTTTAGGCAATGTCTGTTATGCAGGGGAGAATCATACTGCAAGTTCAGAAGTAAATGTAACAAGTGAGTTGAATGAGGCATACTGGTGGAGTAGTCCCCAGGATATCTAACATCTTTATTAGTTAAATGGTTATTTGTGATATCTATATCTATATCTATATCTATATCTATATCTATATCTATATATCTATATATATCTATGTCTATATATATCTACAGAGAGAAAGATCTGCAGGAGGAAGCAACCGTGCCTTCAGTGCTGCTCCAAATTGTAATTTCTTAGTGTTTGAAGTTGTTAATGAATAAATACAAGATGAATACTAGGGAGATTAATCATAGAATTGCAGAATGCTTTGAGTTTGAAGGATCCTTTAAAGCTCATCTAGTGCAGCCTCCCTGCAATGGGCAGAGACATCTTCAGCTACACCAGGTCCCTCAGAGTCCACTCAACCTGCCCTTGAGTGTTTCCAGGGATAGGGTATCCACCACTTCTCTGGGCAGTCTGTTCCAGTGTCACACCACTCACATTACAAAAAGCTTCTTCCTTATATCTAAGATAAATATGCCCTTTTTTTTTCATTTTAAAACCATTACCTCTTGCCCTATTGCAATGGGCCCTTAGAAATTGTCTGTTTCCATCTTTCTTATAAATTCCTTTTAAGTATTGAAAGGCAAATCCTCTGAGAAGGAGTTTGGAAAGAGAGTGGGTCCTTTCTGCACCTTGTGACTCAATGGGAGGGATTCACCAATAACTTTGTCTGAAGCTCCCNGATAATAGCTCTGCATTTTTGCCTGTGCATTCAGTGTAGAAAGCTTGTGCTCCTATCTTATCCTGAAAGCTAATTAATGATTGTGTCATATTTCATGGATGTGCCAACATGAAATTATGAAGAAAATAGAAAAAAAACAACAATCTGTTATGATTTTTTCTATATGAGCAGATCTTATATTCCAACAGCATAAACAAGACAAAAATTTTTTGAATGTCCCATGTTTCACATCTAATACCAAAACTACATAATTTATATTGCCCTAAAAGATAAAACTCAGAGTACCTCATTATAATTCCTTTTGGTTTCTGGCTTATTCTAAAACATAGTTAGTAGTCTTTAATAGTAAGTAAATAAAAGTAATTTAATTTCTGGTATGATTAGAAAGTTAAGATCTGGATTTTTTGGTCAGCACATTAGGGTACCAAGAAAAAAAGCCTGTAGATTATTTGGTTTTGTTGTTTTTTGATTGGCCCATTTCAGCAAAAACTCAACTGAAAAGAGTCCCCTACTTCCCTCTATTACTGTTGCTTACTATTATTTCTGTAAGAGATGTAACACAGCCTTAGGAACAAGAGTCTTAAGGGATATCACAGTGTTTTATAGACACACAGGTGGAGGTGGCTTTGAATGTCACTTTCTGTTCAGTTTGGATATGGTTTCTATGTAATGTTTTAGGGTCACCTTCCTAAAGAACTGGTATTTTTGATATTTTTAATGTCCTTTATCATATCCCAAATAATTTTGGATGTTTCTGCGATGTAGCATACCCACAACTGAACCAAGATACTCTTCTGTACTCCTGATAATTTTTCCTAATTTTTCTAGTACATCAGCTGAAACAACCAATCCTGATTTTGAGAGCATTTTCACTATACTTTTTTAAGAATTATAAAGCCATACCAAGTTTTGATATCAGATACAATGGTTCATGTACTATATTTAATTAAAACATAAACTAATTAAAATGAAATCTATTAAAAATTAATTTTATTTATTTAAGTTAATTTCATAAGGAAGATTTTTACGAATTCTCATTGTTTTAAATCTGAATTAATATTTGAACATTAATGTTTATATGGAAAATATCCAGTAAAAGGAAAGAGTGGCATGGTGAATTTCTGCAGTATTTGGGACACATTAAGAAAAAAATAGGTGGCAGAGGAATGGTAACTAGTGAATTTTTGTATTTTTGCACTAATGCAACTAATTTTAGTAACAAAACAGGCTGATGACAAAACTTATACTTCTATAGGAATTTAATGAAGTTGTACTATTATTATGTTGTTGGATTATTTGAAAATGCTGCTTTAGAAATGATGAAGCACATGTTTACCCCTAAAGACAAACAACTTAAAAGACCCAAGATGTTACTCTTGAAGTTAGTCCAGTATCAATTTCTTGTGCTAGCTTTATCATTGCTTTTTAATATCTTTCTAATCATGGCATATGTTTGGATATAAGTGGTTATGAAATTACCTCCTGAGACAATTTTAAAACCTGTTTTGCAAAAGTAAGCAAGTTTCCTAGTATTCTGTGTCAGAACACATGTATTTGTCATTACAAACTATTGACCAATCTGAGAAAACACCAAACAAATTGTAGGGAGCACCTGAAACCTGAAGCACTTATATTTTTTAAAATTTGCAAGCATTCTTCTCATCTGTTTACACTCCTGTCTATCTTTTCCACTCCCTTACCTTCTTTTTATTTCGACATCTCTTTCATCTCTGAAAAAACATGCATGGTGGTTTCAAAATAATAATCATAATAATAATGATTATGAATATTTTAGGCAATGTCTGTTATGCAGGGGAGAATCATACTGCAAGTTCAGAAGTAAATGTAACAAGTGAGTTGAATGAGGCATACTGGTGGAGTAGTCCCCAGGATATCTAACATCTTTATTAGTTAAATGGTTATTTGTGATATCTATATCTATATATCTATATCTATATCTATATATCTATATATATCTATGTCTATATATATCTACAGAGAGAAAGATCTGCAGGAGGAAGCAACCGTGCCTTCAGTGCTGCTCCAAATTGTAATTTCTTAGTGTTTGAAGTTGTTAATGAATAAATACAAGATGAATACTAGGGAGATTAATCATAGAATTGCAGAATGCTTTGAGTTTGAAGGATCCTTTAAAGCTCATCTAGTGCAGCCTCCCTGCAATGGGCAGAGACATCTTCAGCTACACCAGGTCCCTCAGAGTCCACTCAACCTGCCCTTGAGTGTTTCCAGGGATAGGGTATCCACCACTTCTCTGGGCAGTCTGTTCCAGTGTCACACCACTCACATTACAAAAAGCTTCTTCCTTATATCTAAGATAAATATGCCCTTTTTTTTTCATTTTAAAACCATTACCTCTTGCCCTATTGCAATGGGCCCTTAGAAATTGTCTGTTTCCATCTTTCTTATAAATTCCTTTTAAGTATTGAAAGGCAAATCCTCTGAGAAGGAGTTTGGAAAGAGAGTGGGTCCTTTCTGCACCTTGTGACTCAATGGGAGGGATTCACCAATAACTTTGTCTGAAGCTCCCACTCTGTCTGTGACAGTTGCTCCTTTAATCTTGTCTGAAATCGAGCTTCTATCGAGCTCAAAATCCAGTTACTCTTCCCTTCCTACTGTGAAGGTGTAAGTCTCATGCTTGGTAATGCTCAAATTTCCCAGGGACTGAGAATATCCAATATTTTCATGGAACTTTTCTAATTATGAATGTATTTACAGTACATTACAAAACATACCTGCTGTAAAAGTTTTAAATTTTTAATGGAAAATGNTATGAATATTTTAGGCAATGTCTGTTATGCAGGGGAGAATCATACTGCAAGTTCAGAAGTAAATGTAACAAGTGAGTTGAATGAGGCATACTGGTGGAGTAGTCCCCAGGATATCTAACATCTTTATTAGTTAAATGGTTATTTGTGATATCTATATCTATATATCTATATCTATATCTATATATCTATATATATCTATGTCTATATATATCTACAGAGAGAAAGATCTGCAGGAGGAAGCAACCGTGCCTTCAGTGCTGCTCCAAATTGTAATTTCTTAGTGTTTGAAGTTGTTAATGAATAAATACAAGATGAATACTAGGGAGATTAATCATAGAATTGCAGAATGCTTTGAGTTTGAAGGATCCTTTAAAGCTCATCTAGTGCAGCCTCCCTGCAATGGGCAGAGACATCTTCAGCTACACCAGGTCCCTCAGAGTCCACTCAACCTGCCCTTGAGTGTTTCCAGGGATAGGGTATCCACCACTTCTCTGGGCAGTCTGTTCCAGTGTCACACCACTCACATTACAAAAAGCTTCTTCCTTATATCTAAGATAAATATGCCCTTTTTTTTTCATTTTAAAACCATTACCTCTTGCCCTATTGCAATGGGCCCTTAGAAATTGTCTGTTTCCATCTTTCTTATAAATTCCTTTTAAGTATTGAAAGGCAAATCCTCTGAGAAGGAGTTTGGAAAGAGAGTGGGTCCTTTCTGCACCTTGTGACTCAATGGGAGGGATTCACCAATAACTTTGTCTGAAGCTCCCACTCTGTCTGTGACAGTTGCTCCTTTAATCTTGTCTGAAATCGAGCTTCTATCGAGCTCAAAATCCAGTTACTCTTCCCTTCCTACTGTGAAGGTGTAGTCTCATGCTTGGTAATGCTCAAATTTCCCAGGGACTGAGAATATCCAATATTTTCATGGAACTTTTCTAATTATGAATGTATTTACAGTACATTACAAAACATACCTGCTGTAAAAGTTTTAAATTTTTAATGGAAAATGAATATTTACAAAATGACTAGTTAAAAATATTTTCTATTTATAGGGTTGTAATTTAGCTATATAAATCCTATTTCTGTTCTTTTGTTTGTTTTGTTTTGTTTTTNAGCTACACCAGGTCCCTCAGAGTCCACTCAACCTGCCCTTGAGTGTTTCCAGGGATAGGGTATCCACCACTTCTCTGGGCAGTCTGTTCCAGTGTCACACCACTCACATTACAAAAAGCTTCTTCCTTATATCTAAGATAAATATGCCCTTTTTTTTTCATTTTAAAACCATTACCTCTTGCCCTATTGCAATGGACCCTTAGAAATTGTCTGTTTCCATCTTTCTTATAAATTCCTTTTAAGTATTGAAAGGCAAATCCTCTGAGAAGGAGTTTGGAAAGAGAGTGGGTCCTTTCTGCACCTTGTGACTCAATGGGAGGGATTCACCAATAACTTTGTCTGAAGCTCCCACTCTGTCTGTGACAGTTGCTCCTTTAATCTTGTCTGAAATCGAGCTTCTATCGAGCTCAAAATCCAGTTACTCTTCCCTTCCTACTGTGAAGGTGTAAGTCTCATGCTTGGTAATGCTCAAATTTCCCAGGGACTGAGAATATCCAATATTTTCATGGAACTTTTCTAATTATGAATGTATTTACAGTACATTACAAAACATACCTGCTGTAAAAGTTTTAAATTTTTAATGGAAAATGAATATTTACAAAATGACTAGTTAAAAATATTTTCTATTTATAGGGTTGTAATTTAGCTATATAAATCCTATTTCTGTTCTTTTGTTTGTTTTGTTTTGTTTTTTCCAGAAGGATATATTGTTGTAAATTCAGATGTCACATTTTATTTGGACACCTGAGCAGTTTCCACCTTTCCTGTTGGCCTCAGAGTGCAGTTCCCACAGCATACACACAAACACTTGTGTTCAAACTCATATGCCCTCATACAGTCACAAACATGTGTTTGGGCAAACAAATAATATTTTAAATTCAATTTATTGTATAAGTATATATTTCTGATTTTGATATTGTCATTCAGAAGAATGTTAGATGAACCCTGTCATTAGCTATGAGGTTTTATATTATGTTACAGATACAGTACAATGTGCATGTCCATTAATACATGAGCATGGGCAGGCCAAGGAAGAAGAAATATTTGTATTACAGCTTTTAATGACATTTTCCCCTGTATTATATTCTCTTAAGTTGTAGGGGAAAGAAACAGAATTTTGTAGAAAACATCTATTGCTGTATAATTAGTAATGGTAATGGAGATTCTTTATTTCAGTTCTTTACTGTTGACAAGTGACAGAGAATTACATGAATAACACTTTCATAAAATAATACCTTTTTTAAGGCTTCTTTGTACGTAGATCCAATTACAACCAAATTTTGAAAAGTTTCTTAAATGTCTGAATATTTTTGTCAGTAAAAACAAGTAGTTTATTGAGCAGGACATGCCAAAATAAAGCAGTTTTTTTCTAATGCTTATAATTTCAATAGGAAAGAACCTCTCAATATATTAGTACAGAACTGTTAATGAGTATGACAGTTTAAATTTCCAGCCTGCCTTTCCCTTGCTATGAATTAATCCTTTATAGGAAGTAGAACTTTAATTTGAAAAAAAAATTATAAGCATTTGAAAGAATTAAAACCAAAATCGTATTAAAATCTATTTCCTAAACAGGTTATTTTCGCTTGTTGAGGGCAGAGTGGGAACTTCAGACAAGTTTATTGGTGAATCCCTCCCTTTGAATCACGAGGTGCAGAAAGAACTCCCTTGCTTTCTGAAGTCCCTCTCAAAGAGGAGTCTGAGTGTGGCTGGATCAAATTTTCACCCCAGACTTTGTCAATTATTTATGTCCAAAGCATTTTATAGGTGTAATTGAACCTTTATACAACTTTGTACAGCAGGATTAAGGCTTGCAAACCAGACATATTAATATAAAAATAAATGATTTTTTATTGTAAGAAAATCATTTGAGAATATAGGAATAACTTAATAGCAAAAGTAGTAATTTTATCTTTAAAGTAGAACTTGGATAGTGTTCTAAAGACCTCTGTGATATATGAAATTATAAGAACAGAAGAAAATTAGGATTTCTTTTATTACTAAGCAAATATTTTCTGCTGTGTCTTTAAAAGAATGTTTAAGGGATTATGATAGTGCATATGTATATGTAATATATACATACAAATTCAAGGAGGAAATCAGTCCTTGCTTGTATAATTTTACTGGCCTTTTTAACATTGGTGTTTTCCATCTAATCTGAATTTGAAATAGATCACCATGGTATATCATATCATATCTCTCATATCATATCATATTATATCATCATATCATATCATATCATATCATATCATATCATATCATATCATATCATATCATATCATCATCATATCATCATATCATCATATCATATATCAATCATCATCTTGTCAATTAGCTCATAAACTACCCTGTATGGCCAGGGATTAAAAAGTATGCATCATGAGAAACAGTATAAGCAGAATACCAGCTCACAGACAGAAAAAGTGGTATTTAAGAGAAGCAACACTGCCAAGACATCCTGAAACCAGCAGCTAATGTGACTATTTTTCTTTTCTTTTCCAGAAAAAAGACCCCTGTTGGTTTGTCCCAGTTTCACAGTTTTATGGCTTGAACCACTTCTGTTTATGAAAGAGAGTAGAAATGCCTTTGGATCAAGTTCAAACAAGGCAGCTGACTAACAACCCCTTCTGTTAGTTGACATGGGTTCTCTACAAAATACTGGTTTTTGGTAAGACTGCATTTTTGTTAATTTCACATTTTATGAGAAATATTCACAAGGGAAAGACACAGCAAAATTCTGCCCCTGGGTAAGATAAAGGCTGTGGAAAAATTAATCACCTGGATCTGCTGCATGGCTATCTAGAGACTACAGTTGTGACCCATATATGTGTTACTATTTTTAAGGCTCCAAAGAGCAGATGGTATTGGTTGACAGTCAGCAAAGACAAGTAAACGTGTTTACTGTTGCAAGGTTACGGAGGTGAACTCAAAAACAAAGGATTTAGAAGGGATAAAAAGTACAGAAAATAGTTAGAATAGTAATAAAGTTGCTTCCTTCCAGGGGCAATATCTTTTTTTTTAATTGTGTCTGATTGCAAATTAAGGTGAAAAAAATTAACTCCAGGCATAAAAGAATATTCAATCCTTACCTCACTGGTTTCCAGAACAAAACCCCTTAGTCTTTGATTTTAGATTTGATTTTTTTCCCCTGCTGGTTGCCATACAAAGAGATATAGCTCAATAAAATGAAAGATCCAGTGCACTGCAGTTCATATTATTGGCCTGAAGGAATTCTTAGTCAGGTTAATGGATTTGATGGTTTTCCCTTCATTGATTTTTAAGATGATTATATTTTATTTATAGTTGAGAAAATAATAGTTAATCTTAAATTTGTGGAAAACTTATTGTGAGGCTGCAAGAATTGCTAATGATAAGAATGATAACAATGTATTCAGAGAGCCAAATTATTCCTGTCTTTAGTCCTGTAAATGCTAATGCAAGGCAAACTTATTGACTTGAAATTAAATGTTTTTATGTACACTTGTGTCCAGAACAAAAGAGTTACCTTTCTTTTTTTTTTTTTTTGCTCTTATGAAAGATTTCATTACATGAAGCATCAATACACCTCAGGTGTTTCTGTTTTGAAAACTATATGTGAAATATCCAAGTGCCTAAAGCTAATGGATAAGAGCATCTTGTCCTCTGGAGAATATAAGATCTGATTTTTAAGTCAGCCAGGTCATTTGTCACATAAAAAGCACAACAGTAATTGCGTCCACAGGTTTGAATCTTAAACCACAACATGTGGGTTGCAAATTTACAGTGGAATTTGGAGAACAGTGTGCACAAGGGCTCATTTTAACTCAGCACTCTGTGCCTTAACGCTGTCACAATTTGGTTTTATGCTCTAAATGGGCTCAGAGACCTTTTTTACTTTTTTTGAAAGTCAATAGATGATAACAAAAGACCTAACAATTTTACAGTATATAGCTATAAAATAGCATTCATCTCCCAGTTGCACTGAATTTCAGTATTCAGCTCATCTTACAATAGTGCATTGAGCTGGGTGGCTAAAGATGGAGTGAAGCTGAATCAAAGTTATGCCTCAGGCAACCATAAGCCCTTGTTACAGAGTCCTAATGTATGGTGAAAGTTCTAGAGTGGCATTATATTTTGACAAAAAAAAATCACTTCTCAGCAATTTCATTAGTCATAATGATCCAGATCCAGTGCATTTCTGTGGGGTAAACTAGCAGAAAGACCAGTTTGGGAATGTGCAGCAGATTCTGTAGGAAACAAAGTAAGAAAAAGGGAGAGAGATCAGAACACAGCAATGACTGTTGAATTTTTCATGCTTATAATGCATTATCTCAAGCTGGTACTGCCGTTAATGGCTGTATAAGGCCTCTGACTGGACACCTACATTAATTTTAGAGCTCTTCTATTGTTTTGCTTGAAGCAAAATTTGACATCAACACGATGTTTCACCTTAGATTGAACTTAGTGGGGAAACAACATGAAAGTAAATTAAAATCACTGCTCATTTCCCACCACTTTTGCAATAACATCTTTTTACTTTACACCAAAAGCTGTCTAAAACCTTTGGAAGAGATTTCCAAGAGGAAAAGCCTGTTTTTTTAACTTCCTTTCCCTGACTCCAAGATGCACCCAAGGCAATATATTACAAATTCAGGCAATATACAAAAATTAATTAGATAGACTGTTTGTCTTTAGTGTGTTTTTACACTGATGAGATTATCTGCTGTGTGCTAGGCTGAGCCTACAGAAGCATAACTGAATAGAAGGGGAGGCATATTGAGGTAAGAGAGAGGGAGCTGCATGTTCTGAGTCTGAAATTACCACATATGTGTAAAGTATTTTCCTGTTGGAAAAATACAGCTGTCAAAATAGATTCACAGGTAGCGTGTGAATTGGGGACTGTGGGACAGGAAGAAAGGGCAGAGGTTGAACAAAACCAGCACAGGTTTGGCCTCCAGATTCGGCTAAAATAAGAGGTGATCTGAATTAGTGCCCAGAATTCAAACTAAAGCAGAAGTGAACTTGTCAAAGGCTTCAAAAAATATTTCCTATTTTCTTGTTCCTCTGCACTTCCTAGTTGTATTTGTTTCTCTGAGTCAAGGGCCAAGGTAAAATTAAAAGTGCTGGTCTTGCATTCCTGTACACACACTGGCTCAAAGAGCATAAGAAATCTCACATTAAGTTGGTTCTCATAGTATTGCTAGGTAAATACTGCAGTTAATTAACTTAGTTTGAATAAGACCCAGAAAATTCATCAAAATCAAGTCTGATCTTTCCCATCATTAGCCATAAAGTAGATCCTCTCATTTTCTTAAAACACCCAAAATTTTACAATAACCTGAGCCACTATGAGTGTCAGAGGTTTCAAACTAGTATGGACCAAGGTAAAGTGAGTCTCTTCTTTCCTTTCTTTTCTTTCTTTCCTTTCTTTCCTTCTCTTTTTTTCTTAAAGGTATTGCATGAAAGAGAACAATCATGTGGCATTTGTACAAACAGTACAAACAAAAGCCTTGGGACTACTCAAAATGCATAAACTTAAGCATATGTGCAAAGCTTTGCTGGATTGCGCCCAAAGGGCGCATCTATAAAGAGCTACAAGTATAAAATACTGAAATTACTTCCACATGTGCTATTTAGGTCATTATGTACAGCATTTCAAAGAAAAAGAAGGAGCTTTTTCTGTTATTTGTGTCTATTTATAGACTTTGCCCAAGATTTGAAGGAACTCTTTGTGAATTATTGCTAATTGACTATTGCTTATCTGTTATTTCAAGACCAGAACGGTAATAGAAATAATAAGGAGGGAAATACTAAGTAATGAAATATCTTTTTCTCTGATATGAAAAAATTAACTAACTTGAAGTATTAGAGGAAAATTTGATCTACAGTGATATTTTTAAGAACATTCTTTCATAATTTTAAACCCTTGGATTTACTTACATACTTTCATCTCGAAAATTTTTTCATAAACACTATTTACTATCTGTGTTATGACTATGAGGTACTTGTGTTTCCTACCAAGAATGGAGAAATATTTTGATTTGCCACATCTTCATTTTTAACATCTATAATGTCTTATTAATTTAGAAACATTTCCATTTCTGGACACTTTGTTTCTGGATACAGTAATAAGGTAGATCTCAATCTCTGTCCACACTGTTCAGCAGTGCAGAATTAATGCAAAGGAACTTTAAACAAATTTCCACACAATTTCTAGGAAATTTCTCTTATTTCATAATATAGAATATTATTTATAAAATTGAAAATAACAATAAAAGGAAAAAAAGAGAAAATAATTTATAAAATATGCTAACCTCTCTTTAGGAGAGTTCACTGTAATAATCCCTACATAGGTTTACTGTGCTGCTTAAAAACCCCTCCCAGCAAATAAAATAACTTCTGGAGAGACCTTAGTAAATTTGCCCAGAGGAATGTACTAAGAGTTTTCTATTTATAGGTCAAGTTAACTGTAATTCTCCGAGTTTATAAATTTCAATAAAATTTTCAGTACTATAAAATGCATTGTAGTCATCTGCAGTCTTTTCAAGATAGGAATACAACTGTGATGAAGTAAATAGGAAATCTAAAGAAAATTGCAGTATATTAACTCACACCTAGAGAAAATTAAGGCTGCAGCAAATACAATAGGCTTCCATAGGCAAAATAGACAATGAACTTCCTATTTTACTCCATGTGCATTAGTACAATTAAAAAATGGAGGTCTTGACTTGAGAAGACAATACAAACTATGGACTATTTTCTCTTTTAAAGGGCAGAGATGGGAGACAAGCTTATCTGAAGGATTAGTATTATGCATGAAATTCATAATCTACCATGAAAAGAATGAATGTCACAACATATAGTTTTGTATGTGGAGATTTAAGAAATTACATAGTAGAAAGAGATGGAATTATATACAAGAAGATTCATAAACCTACATAGATTTTTAGAAGAAGGTGAATAATTGTATACTGAGCTTTGGAAGTGATCCTTTCTAAGGTATGCATGAGAGTTGTCCTTAGTGAAATAAATGGAAAGGGATTTATCACCCACAAAGAAGATACTAAGCCTCAGCAGTTGTGGCTTGTTCATGTCAAATGCACAAGTAATTAAGATAAGGATTTAAGAAGAGAGTGCGCAAATAAAACAATGTATCACATTAAAAACACCTGATTACATACTTATGCTCTTACACAAACTGAACAAAAAGGGTTCAAAAAGTATTGTATTTCTTCTGTGTAAATAGGCAGCTAGGTTTGTTGTATTTTCATGGGTTTAGAATGTGTGTTTTCTTTCGTTTATATTCTTCTATTGAATGATAATAGTAATAGTGCTTGCAATAAACCCTTAAACTCTACTCCTGCCATTGCCATAAAGTTATTTCAGCAGTTTCTGGTAGTGGTGTTTAGTGCATCTTCTATCACTGACTCCCCCATTTGTGTCCACTTTCAGTTCTTTCCTCAGCAAGTATGCAATCATTTAACAAAGAAGCCGATTTTTGCTAACATAGCTTCTTTTTTTACAAACTCTCTCTTTATCAATGCGAATACTGCACTTTTGTAAATTTGCTGTTAAATATGAAACATACATCCATTAAAATAAGCACAAGATACTGATGCTGCACAAAAGTCCTTCTATGAATCTTGATGTACATAGTTTTCTTCTCAGTATTTTGTGTTTTAGGCTGCAATAGAAAAATCATGCAGAGGTGCTGCTTGCCTTTCATCTGCCCTTATTTTGGAAACCAGGACTACATTTTTGATGCTATGTGGGAAATCCAATTGCACCTGCTTGTCAGCTTTGTTGTGTGTGTAAAGAGTACATCCAGGTTAATGGATGAAAATGCAGAGGCAGAAATAAATATTCTTTAAAAAGAGCATGGCTGAGTGGAGCAGTGTAGATAGAGAAGCACACTTCATGCCTAGCTGGACTTCTCAGATAGTATAAGATACATTTCTTGGTTGCTACACATCTTTTCAAAACAGTTGGGCAAACAGGACTGAGAAGAAATGTATGTAATTGCAAGTTTTTGCACTATCTTCTGCAGAGAGAATCTTGCAAGATTTGGGGTTGACCTTGATGTTGAGGCTGGCCCTTGAGAAACTGGCCGTTTAGATCATCCTATAATTCTTGAATTCTTCTTAAAAGCCAGTCTAAATGCTGTGTGTATGTCTCCACTACAGGACAGATGGCTATGTGTAAACAAAGCAAATTGCACTTGATGTATAGACACACTGTCTTTTTTTCCTAGAGAGAACTGATCCAAATAGTGATACTTCCCAGGATAAAAGCAAAAATATTTACTGCTTGCAAGTGCAGAGATATGTGTCCCCATTCGTTAACTAAACCAATGAGTACTGGTTCATTCAGAGAACCATTTAGGCAGATTGCCTTCATGCTTAATTACCCCTTTTTTGGGGGTATATTGCATGATTTAATGTATAACTTAATTTTTTAAGTGTGATTTTCAGCAATGAGAATCAATCAAAATGTTAGAAAGACTATTTTGTTATAAAATTTGGTGGTTTACATTTTTATTTCTAAAATGTGGTTTATATAATGCTTTTACTTTTCTGGGATTTGTTTTTGATTGAAAAGATCTATTTTATGCATATGTAATGTCTACATTTAATTCTCTATTTTTGACAACATTAAAATCTAAAGAACACTTAGAATTTCCTTTTATTCATAATTTCCACTTTTCAGAAAACTTCTTGCAACAGGTATTTTTACAAGAGACAGAGATTAATTAAATTATATCAATTCTAAAGGCTTTGTTGCCTTTGTTTTTTCACATTAATAGTGAGTAACATTGATTGATAGAACTTGGGGTTGTATTAAATCACAGCCAGCTCGTAATCCTTTCTTCTTTCTTTGAAATCCAGTATAAACAAAGCATTCCAAGCCACTCTTCTATCAGACAGCTCTTCATAATCTTCTCTTCTAATGCAAAGGTGAGGGAGTATGGTGTTACAGAAGAATGCTGAGTCATTAACAAACAAAACCCAGAAAAAATTCCAACCCATCAACTAAATGCATAAGGCTGGGTTAATATTTAGTTTCTTATAACAAAGCATTTGAAGTTTACTTTATTTTTTCATTTTATTAGGTAGGAACTCTTGTTTCTGCATTCCTCCTAAGAGCAGAAATTGCAATAATTTTCTTTACACGTAGTTTAACCTGTAATAAAATGCTGTTTAGTATTTTTCTCACGAGCTATTCACAAAGTTAAAACCGCCAAGAAAAACTGTCCAGTTGAAGGTGGAGATTGCAACTCTTATTCTTTTAGAAAAGAAAAAGGAGGAAGAGACGAGGTGCACAACTGTCCTTTAGCTTTTTCGTAGCTTGATTGTTTTTTCCAGTAGTAGCTGTGTGGAGTAGTGGGGGAATGGAAAATGGTTAGCATAGAGTCATGGCTCTGCATAAAGTTATCTCCTAGGATTTGTATGAAATTCCATTAAAACTAAGGAAACGAGGAACCCTTAGAACCTTTTCCATTTGGGAATAAGCTTTGGCTCACTACAGTCATTGTGTATAATGATCTTCTAGACTTCTGATAATTTCTAAGTTTGTTATATCCTTACATAAGTTACAAGTTGTGGATAAAGTTATGTTGTAGATAAAGCAGGAGAAGATCAATTATTCTTTCCTATAACAGTGTTTAGAATAATTAGGAATCAAATGGTAGAGCTGGAAAAAACTTGGAATGTCCCTTTTCCTTGCAAAAATGACAATCTACAGTTAAGGGAATCTCATTCACAGGAAAAATATACATTAACCATGCCTCTCTAGTTTTAGAAATACACTGGAAATTCTAATTCCTCATTCTTTCTAAATGCATGTTTTCTTAATAATCCCCTAACTGTACTTTTCCTGCCAATTTGGAGGAATGCTATGTGTATTTTCAATTGTTTGATGAAAGTAAGAATGCAGTTTTCATGCTTGCTTTGAAAAACATTTTGGACCAAGGAATTGCAGTAAAGGGACAGGATATTTTTAGCTAAACGTAAGGGTGAAGCAGTGCCACCTTGGAAAGAACTCAGTGGCAGCTGAATGACATTTTTAAATGGCATCTTGAACTAAACAGTATCTTTAAGTTAGAGAGAATGTTTTTCTTCTATCTCCTTTCTCATAAGGTTTGTAGTAGTGTAAATATTTGTGACAGAATTGAAGCAAAGTCTTCTTATGTTGTTATAATTGAAAATGTTGTCCTTCCTAATCTAAAGTCTTACTTGAAACTGTTCAGAATATACACAACTTGCAGTGCAAGTATTTAATAGTTAGTCTGAAATTAGTTTCACATCTCATTAAATTCAAGAAATTTAGACAAACAGGCAAATCTTTATTTTGTGATTCATAGCTTAACTTAACTTAGGTGCTGCATTTAGCATTCTTAAATATAGCAGAAAGAAGCTCAAAATAGAGGTTTTTATTTCATGATGCCCTTTTTTATTCTGCTCTAATTGTGACTTCTTATGACCAGTTTTGATTTTCTGAATGCTTAATTTGTGGGGAAGAGGACTGTTGATGCCTAATACGGAATAAATACTACAGAAGTTCTGCAGAAGTGTGAAAAAAAATCAATATATCTAATTTAAGGCAGAGAGGTACTGCATACAGACCCAACAGATATTCATCAAAAATCAAATAGGATTTTAACGTCAGCAGGTTCCCATAGATCTGAGCAGTTGGGAACTCTCTATGGCCTTAAAATGACGAATGGTTATGTATTCCTGTTGGATCACTTCTAAATAAGCAATATCCCATAACCCTTATATTAAATGTGTAGGCTTCACAGATGGTCTCTTCAAATCAACTGATTATCGACCTGTACATGACATCACTCTAAAAGATGGTCTTGGCTTGCAACACTCATACATAAATAAATACAAGAAAAGAATGGGGGTCCACCAGTTTCAACAGCAATATTCAGAATTCCTCTAAGCTTTTTTAGTACAAATTTTTTGTAGTTTACAAAACTATGTAATTTCATCTCTGTTTTAGCTTACATCCCCCTACTACCTGGTTATGGCTACTCATCTAAAGAACTAAGATCTTATTCAATGTTACCCTTATACCTGTGTAAACAAATATATTTCAATAGCCAAGCTCAAAATTCAAAGCCATACCACTTGCTTACTACTATATCACCATTTTGCTCTTTCATGTGTTGCTAAAAATGGTGATTCAAAATATTGCTTATATGGTTTTACTTGTGTTATTGTGTTGTACCTTGGACATTTATATAAAACTGACTCTCCTCAGCAGAAATATATTCTTTTTCCCTTTCTTAATTTGGCTTATTTCACTATTAGAGGTAGATTTTACTCTTACCTTTGTAATGAAAGGATGATTTATAGGACTGAACAAAAACCTTACATCTATAAATACCTGCATCTAAGTGGTATTTGAATTCCAGAACATAACAGAATGATCAAAAGGAAAATTTATCAAATATATTCAATATACATTTTAACTGAAAAGTTGCCCTTTTTAAAAGAAAATATTTATCAAATAATTATGATTAAACAGATTTAATTTAAACACTGAATGTTGCAATGGATCTTTTACCATGTTGCCCCTGATATTTTAACACTTGTTGAGTCAACTGGTATTAATATAACATTAGGAAAATTTCCCCTCCTGAGAGGAAATCCAGCTAAAGAAAGTGAGGTTTAATGTTTCATATTATATTTATTTAACTAAAATGGCTGATTAGATGTTAAACAGAACAGAGGTTAATGATCTTTGTTATTGGTATTATAAAAATTAAGAAAGAGTAAAATAGGGTTAATGAAGTATCCCATTATTGTTATTATGGGGAATAAACACACGCTGTTGTCCGCCACACTGAAAAATCCATCCCAAGCTGTAATTAGCAAAATTATATTATTGTCTAACCTTATGCTATAATTAATTACTCATCACTGCACTTTTCAGTGTGGATTCTATGTGTTTTAGTTAGGTCTTCACCTCTGTAAGTAAAAAATGGAGGAAATAAACACGTCTGATTTAATCCAACTTAAAACTGTTGTTTATTGCATAAATAGAAAATAGGAGACTTCATAGGATAAAACGTGACTAGGTGGAGGATAATCTGAATTTGTTCCTCATTTTGTCTTTTCATTTTCCCTTTTGTTTTGAATATCCATATTACATCAAATTGTCCACTGGGCAGTAAAAAAGAAACCAACTGGTGGGATAAAACTATTTATTATTGGTTGTTTTTGTTATGATTGTGTGTACCAGCCCAGAACAAGACCTTATTGTGCTAGGGTCTCTACAAACAGAGAATACTAGATGGTCCCACCTCTAGAGAGTTTATAGTCTGAATCAACAGGGTGAATGATGAGGCATAACATAAAACAGTAGAGTGAACAATGCAATGGCAGCAAACGTTGCATTACTTCCGCAATTTCTTGCCATAAGCAAGGAGGGAGGAGTTAGTATGTTTACTGGTGGATTACATCTTAGCACTTTGCAGCACTGTGAGTACCTCCAATGAAGACTGGAAAGCAGCCTCATGGCTACACACTTCCTTCCTCACCTCCAAATTGCTCCTGAAACTCTGTTTGGGGGCCTAGAAAGGTGCAGAATTGAAGAAAAGAGTGACTGATATTGGTCTCAAGAAAAGCTGAGATGAAACCACTGTAATGGAAGGAAAAGTTAGAACCAAACATCTAACCATATTTTTAGCCAAAGAAAAATTACCTGCTTTGGCCACTTCTACTTTCATCTGCTGGATCTTGTCTGACTTCTGTAGTTTTACAGAAATAATGGTCAGAGGGAGAAGAAGCCATATAAAAACACCTGCTGTGGGCTGAGCATCCACCCTTATTGTTGGTGCTCCAATTCCTGCAATTCATGGAGAAGAAAAGGCTCTTTTACTTAGGAGTATTTCCAGTTTTGTCTTTTCATAAACTGTTATCTATAGATAGAGTTCATGTGAAACTTCATTGAACCTGTGGAATAATCTAAAGATTATTTTACTTTTCTAGACTTTAGGAGTTCAAGGCAATTGAACTGTCCAATTTTTTCTGTTCTGAATATTTTTACAGGAGCTGAGCTTAGACTAACAGGTTTGTATCTGGTTTTAACCAGTTGCTTTAATTAATCAGTGTTGGTTCTTTAAGTTAATCATTTTTTTAAACAAATGGAATATCAAGATGCTCCAGTTGCATGTTTGACAAGAGCTGGTACAAGGCCAGAATAGTACATCACACACCTTTATGAATGCTCATGGTATTAAAAGCCCAGAAACAACAGAAATTTATGCAGTTCTTAGGATTGTACGTGAAGACAGTAGTGAAGATATAGGCTTTTTAAAAATCTAAATATACTTTTCAGAGAGTTAAGTATTTTTTATTTTTCTACAATTTCAATGGAAAGGCATTTAAAGAAGAATACATTTATCAGGCAGAGACAACGTGGGTTCACAAAAGGTAACTCCTGTTTAACTAATCTGATATCCTTTCATAATAAGGTCACTTTTTATAATAAGGTGGATGAAGGGAAGGTAGTGAATGCAGTTCTTCTAGAATTTAGTAAGGCTTTTGATATTGTCTGTTTTGATACTGTCTTTTACACAGCTGTGGCTTCTGGATAAGTTGTCCAGCTGTGGGATGAGTGGGTTTGTGCTGCGCTGGCTGAACCTAGGGCTCAAAGGGTTCTGGTGAATGGGGCTACATATGAGTGGTCACTGGTCACCAGGGGTGTTCCTCAGGGTTCAGCTGTAGGGCCAGTCCTGGCCAATATATTTATCAATGATCTGGAGGCAGGAGCTGAATGCATTATTAGCAGGTTTGCTGATGGTACCAAACTGGGAGGTGCGCTTGTGTCTCTTAAGGGACAGGAAGCCCTACAGAGGGATCTAGACAGATTAAATCATGGGGAAATTATTAATGGGATGAAATTTAGCAAGTCCAAGTGCTGGATTCTGCACCTAACAAAGAGTAATGCTGGGCACAATTGTAAGTGTGGAGAGGAGTGTCTGGAGGACAGCCCTGAAGACAGGGAATGTGGAGAGGGTGGTGCTGATCCCTTCTCTCTGGTATCCAGTGAGAGGATATGTGAGAATGGTTCAAAGCTGCACCAAGAGAGGTTCAGACTGGACATTAGGAAGCATTTCTATACCAAGAGGGTGGTCAAACACTAGAACAGGCTTCCTGGAAAGGCAGTTGGTGCCCCAAGCCCAGTCAGTATTTCAGAGACTTTTGGACAATGCCCTTAACATGCTCTAACTTGGTCAGCACTGAAGTGGTCAGTCAGTTGGAGTAGATGATTGCTGTAAGTCTCTTTCAACTGAAGGAACATCTTTATTCTATTCTATTCTATTCTATTCTATTCTATTCTATTCTATTCTATTCTATTCTATTCTATTCTATTCTATTCTATTCTATTCTATTCTATTCTATTCTTAACAACAGCATTTTCATTCAGTGAAGCATAAGAAAAAATAAGACCCTACAAAACATAGTCCTGCTTTTCTCTACTGCCAATGAAAGCAAAGAATATATGAGTATGTGATTTAAATTGTATTTGCTCAGTTGAAAGAGGTAACAGTAAATAACAAAACAGGTGGTGAAATAAGGACCTAAATTTTGAAAAAAACCCTTTTTTAAAGCAACCTTCAATAGTTCTTCAGCTTTATATTTTATGTATTGTAAAATAAGGCCCAAGTTTTAAAGAAATGGTAAGATTAGTTTTCAAAAAATAATTTTTTGTAAGTTTTGCACCTTATATTTTATCTAAATTTTTATTAACAACCATTTTTTAAGTTTAACTCTAATAGTTAACTTTTCTAGCATAAGGAATCAAAAAAGGCAGAAACACTTAAAATACCTTACATATATTTCAAGTCTGTTAAAATCAAGCTTCATGTATATGGATTATGTAACTATCTTGTGGAACTTCCAGTGGAGGCAGTTTGAGATAAAGACATTTTCAGAAAGAAAAAATATGAAAAACAGAAGTTGTTTACTTTTGATTTTTTTACAAGTTTTCTAATACTTTTATAAAGAAGGAATGACAGCTGAAAAGAAGAATTTATGGGGGGAAAAATGGTAATACATTTTAATGAATGACTAATTTTTAAAGCATATATATTACATACTGTAAGTTCTTTTTTTCCACGGAGTATACACACACGTGTAAGCATAATTCTCTCTTTTGAACAGCTGAATTTTTGCTGAATCCCTCATTTGTGATTGCTGCCAGGCAGATTAAATTCTAGTTCCATCTAATCTCTGCCATAAAGGAGCATGGAGGCTGTTCAGGAAACACTGCTACATTATCCTCTGGCTAGCATATGGATTTCTATTGCTGCTTGTCATTCATCGTGTATTTATTTTAAGAATATCTTTTATAATTTGCTGGCATGGGGAATCCTGACCATTGGGAGGTCTGTACCACAATACAGCATAAAAAATAAAATAAAGAGAACATAATATGACTGAAAGTATGGAGACATCTGCAGTAGGAGGAAGCAGAGCTGATACACATCTCACAACTGTTAGCTATTCCTTTAACTATGAAATCATCTGCTTGCAGAATGTCCTCTCTTGATTTGTTTTTCCTGGCATAAGGTAATGGCACACCAAATACCAGCTAAGGCAGCAAGGAGCTGACTGAACTGTTCCTATTTCCTTTGCACTGCGCTTGCATCCATGGATGGTCCTAGGAACAGGAATGGGACTCCAGAAAAAGGAAGATGCCCTGAATATAAATAAAGACTACACTGACGATTTCTCAGTAATTGTTTTTGATGTCAAGTCAAATGCTCAACTTGTGTTGTTTGACAATACTGGTCACTCTTTTTAAACTGTATAAGACAATTTTATAACAAAATATTTGCATTTATTTGATTAATGGATGCTTGCAAAAAATCCATATTTTGTCAACTTTCTCTGTTGGATACCATCTATTTAAGTTTGTTTATTCCTATGCAATTCATGAATTATTTTGTTAACTATCACATACATTGTGCAGCTAGTCTCCCTCACCTGTTTAATAATATGAGGGATATAATGTCCTAGGGATGATGTTAGCAAAAGAAGAGTGATTAATAAATTAACAAAACATACATTGTATCACTGGAGAGGAACCACTCCAGATTTTCTGCACTTAGTTAAATTTAGTGTGTGAAAAGCAGCTCTCATGTGACTTTGTTAAGCATCTCTTGCTCTTATACAATCAGAATTTTTACCTTCTGTTTCGTGATTTGTGTTAAAGACAGAGATGTAGTTTCAATAAAATTTAAGAAATTATTTGAAAGACGTCAGATCTTGCCTTGTCTTGAATAAGGTTGTTTTCCAGAAGCAAGTGTTTAGTACCTTCCAGTCATTAGCCTTTTACCCAGTTTTGTCAATAATTTTGAGAAAACTCTGCACTCTGTAAAAGAGTCTGGGTACTCACACTGTTAATCTTTTATTTGCAAATCTTGACAGAGTTGACAATTCTTATGGCCTTAATGGTGACTCTGAATGAACAGATACAACCATAAAACCCACATCCTTTGGAGAAGCATTTATTTGACCTGTACAGCAATTATTTAATTTTTCTGTTGACCAGAATGGAGCCATTGTTTTCCATGTTAGTGTGTGCTGTATGAGCAGAACAGATAAAAGCAGAGAAAGTTATTGAATGGACAGCAAAAGCATATATCTAGCTAGGTCTGAGGACTTCAAACTTCAATATTCTCAACATGGAACTCACAATTTTAAGCTTTCTCTTTCACTGTCATGCTGGTAAGGTACTTATTGCTTCTATGCAGCTATTTCTGTATATTTCTGTATATTTCTGTACAGTCTGCTTTGCTTAAGCAGACATGAGATATGTCTGCTTCTTACTTCATCTACATATTATCTGTAGCAACAGGCTCCTCAGTTCAATGAGGCATTTTAAAATGATGACAGCAAAAGTTATGTCAATAAGAAAATGTCCTAATTTTTTATTTGAATTTGTATCTATTACAGAGCATTTTTTAAAAGACGTATGTGTCATTCTTCAATTTATAAAATTATCCCCTTTTACTTTTATTTCAACCTCAGTGAAGATATTTCTTGGGTAAGGATGGTCTTAAGCATTTGTTAGGTGTTGTTTTGATTCAGAAGCCACAATGTTTTGCACCTGAAAACACATAGAGTTACGCAAATATGTGCATTATAAATACTTTTAGAAGCTGGCAGTTATGATGTAACCTGAATTATTTCTTTCATAAACAGACTGTTAGAATATTTTGTATGAAGGAACAAAACTGGAGAGAACATTTTATGAGTGAAGGAAGAAGAGTAACTCAGACAATCAAACAGAAGGTATGTAATCCTTATTTATATGGTGTTTTATTTCCTTCCCTGTAGTCAGTCGTTTTGTAAATGTTTATTTTCCTGATAATTTTTCAATTTTTCCCTTTCATCATTAGCATAATACTATTGACAAAATAGGTTGGTGTTTCCACTGATGTAAAAAATAAGCTTAAAAGAAATTGGTGACATGGGCAGGGTCAAGGATCCTTATGTTGAGCAGTACATTTTGGTTAGACAGTGAATCCAGATTTCTGATTCAGCCACTGTGTGGAACATGTGCTGCAAGATGTGTGGAAATATTGACTCTTCTGGAGGCAAGGTTGATACCACAGAGTATCTGAAATGGTTGAGTTCTACTCAACAGCTGCATCCAAATGCCTTTGTTTAGGCAGGAGACCCCTTTATGTATTTCCTTCTTGTTTCTTTTATCCAAGCCTGGTTAGAAAGGCTGTGCACCACTGTAACTGGAAAAAAATTCAAAAATATTTATTTCTGCATTATAAATTCAGTCTCTAATGAAGGGCTATTCATTGTTTTTCAGATCCATTTGTTTTGCTGTATTTCTTGGTACTTGTGCACCTTCCAGGAAATCCCAGTAAGCCACTACTACTCAGAAGCAACAAATCATAGCACAGGGACAGGAGTGAGCCATGGCAAACCATCTAAATTGAGGTTCTTGCTCTAACTTGCAGTTCAAAGTCCAGGTTTGAAGGAGAAGATGTCCTGTTTTCCTGTGTTTACGTGCAGGGGAGGCTAATCACGTGTTGAGACATGAGAAAAAATAGTAGAACCCTTGTCCTCTGTTCTTCCCTTAGTCCTCCAAGAACATGTGCATTGTTCACTTTATAGAGCATTGTTCACTTTATAGTGCATTGTCACATTTCTCTCCTGGCTTCTGCATCTTGCTAGAAAGATATTCCCACAGGAAACTGGAGAAACCCTGCAACACTACCCTGAGAATGATAGGTGTGCTATAGCAGGGGCTCAGAAGATGGAGATTAATGAGAAGGAAGCAAAACGTCAGCAAATCTCTGCCAGAGCATCTATGCTATCTGCAGGAGGAAGTGAATGATGGGGAAGAGGGATAAAATGAGTTTATTTTTGCTGTAAGAAAGGACAGAGGTGACCTTATTCTAGGTTAGTAGGATGTGTTCAAAAATGAGACATCCATAGCTCTCAAAGATTAAAAAGTCTCTTTTTTTTTTCTGTTGATGAGGAAAATAATAAAGTTATGAAGAGGCCTAACACAGCAAAAAAATTTAGCTGAAAACATGACATCAGTAGAATTTGAAATTTAATTAGGGAGGCAAGGAAATTAACCTGATATTTGATGGAGCAGGAATAATTAGACAAAATTTGACAATGTGTGTCACTCTCTCTCCAAAATATTTTCCAGAGGATCTTAGAGTACTTTATAAATGTTAATGACACTGATTCATAAGTGATATTTTTCTTGTTTTACAAAGAATAAATATAGACATATATTCTAAACATGTATAAGAGATTTAGATGTAAATACTTATCTTTCCTCAACAAATAAGTCCTGAGCAATTCTAACAAGATATTTTAAAAATATATCATCTGGCAGTATCACAAGCTGAAAGAAAATAAAATTGATAGTGTTTATTCATTAAGAAAATGAATGGCATTATGTATCTGCTGCATCAAGTAAAGCTGAAAACTAAACCAAGAAGGTATAAATAAACTGATAATGATATTATGGTCACAGGTAAACTGAAGCCTACATTTTGAGATATATCTTTGGGTAATTCTAAGTCTGGAGCTTGCCATCATTATTTCAGCTCAAACAGCAATTTTGGAAACGGTTTTGTATTATTGTAAGGTGTATTTTTAACCTGGGGTCGCTACAAGGTAAAGGCAAGGAGTAGTACACAGCTTGACCTGCCACAGGAATTCCAGATAAAACCCCAGAAGTTGAGTTGGAGATAATCACAAGATCTGGAATCTGCAATAACAAACCGTTCATATATCTACCTGTCAGCCGTCTTCCTCTAAGGGAGGGACACAAGGTCACCGAAATGGCCACTTTCCATCCCTTGTTTTTACTGGACATGTGGTGGGTAAACAGAGATTCAAATATTTACAGGAAAATACTTATCCATGAAGACTAAGTGATTTAATTTCAAATGCTTGTTAGTTAGCTTTTTTGTCCTTTTTTTTTATAATAAGCTAATCAAGGAAATACAGTTAGTACTCTTCTCAAGAGTATTTCCACCCTCAACAGTATTCCCAAATTTAATTAAAGGAATATGTTTCAATCAAATAAATCAGGTATTTATTTTTTGAATTAATTGAAATGAGAATGTGTTGAAGGAAAGACAGAATCACAAAAATAGGAGATGGATCACTGAGTTCAGTAGAGCAGTTCTGCCTGGAACACTACAGCACATATCATCAAGTGTACATTAGGTACAAGCAGTACCACTACCCTACCAGTACTATTCCCTTATGCATTTAAAAAACATCTCAAATCCCTAGATCCAAAAATGTTTCCGTTTAGGATACTCTAACATAGTCATGTCTGTGGCTATTCCAGTAATAGGAGAGGTAACATTATTATCCAGTAACATGGTTAATGGATGGGTAATGACAGGTTGTGATGTCACAATGCCGAACTCCCAGACTTTGTTATTCTCAGTTTTCTGAAAAGAAACATGTCGAAATGGTTAGAATCAGACATCTTTATCTGTGTTGGATAATTTGAAAGGGAAAATGTATTTGTATATTCCAGGTATATTGTGCAGCAATATTTCTGAGAGCCAACTGAAGAACAGAAGTGATTGTATTGCTGTGCCTGTGCTCCCACTCCTCACACAGCCTGGATATTTCGCAGCCTCATATTTATCTCTCAGTGCCACAGCTGGCTTTAGGACAGTGCTATTCTCATTTTTCAGGGGCAGGGAGGGAACTGTGAGCTAGCTGGGTTCACACAGGACGTCAGTGCAAGAGCAGGCAGTGGAGCTCTATTCTCCTGAGCCACGGCGTTGGCATTCTGACAGCTGAACCCAACTTCCTTCTCTTGGAGCCTGGACAGGACACAGAAATGTATTCATTTGGCAAAGGGGGAAGGGAACCCCTGCATCCCTTCCTTATTTTGTTTTTATTTTGGAGGGGACAGTTGCAGTTCTCAGGCAGGGCAAGGTTATACAAACTTGATGACAAGTAGCCACATGTTTTTCAGCATTTCCTAAAGTTTGTAAGAGGTGAATTTCAGACAGAGCACAAAATGTCACCATGCAAAAAGTCATACCAATGCTTTTACCAAAGTATATAATGAATGTTAATAATAATTCATTGTTGGTCACTGTGCATCTCTTATGTACTATAATTTATCTTCATATTCATATAGTATATCTATATAGGTAAAAGAAGCAACATTAATAGCATGTGTTTAATAAAAAGGGTTTTTTCCTTTTGCTTTTTTTTCTAACCTGGTTTTATAAAGACACATTAGAAAATACATCTAGTAGCTTTTTATAGTTGACAGAAAGGTCCATTGTTTTTAAAGACTTCATAATCATACTATTTATAAAACTGAATTAGTTTTCCTGAACTTCTGAAAAATGTGCCTTCCTGGTTAAGTTAATTTTATGTGTATGTAATATATTGCTGTTGTACAAAAATAGAGTATGGTGGTAATATTTTATCATACTTATCAGTGTCAGTATTTTTTCTTGCTAGTTCTGTTAAGGTATTGTCTCCATAAAAATGAGACCATAGGTTCTTTGCAGGAAAATGTATATTTTTCTCATATACAAGGTGTGGATCTCTATTACTTTTGTAGATTTAACACATTTTCATTATTTAAAAAATTGCATTAATTTTCTGCATTAGAAGAAAGATTTAGAACATTCTAAGAAGTGTATTGACTTCAGGTTTCCTATGAACCAGACAATCCTGATTTTACAGCCTAAGGTATATCTTGGTAGTCCTTTGTGTTTCTTACTTCAAACCAAATTGATTTAATGCTGGCATCTGTATTTTTGAGTAGTAGATTGTGCAGTGTTCTTTGTAATGAGCTGAATTTAAGTGGCAGTTGATAGTAAATGTTGGAATAGCAAAAGCAACAATGTAGGGAATTATTATTTTCCTATCTTTGTCAGTTCTATAATGAGCTTAAAGTAGAAAATATTTTTCTTTTGGAAATGCACTGTGTGTATCACAGCAGATGGTGGAACTAAGGGGCAAAACTGATACATGCTTAATCCCTTATAGTCATCTCTGTCTTGATTTTGTTAATGTACATATACAATTTCTCATAAAGAAGAATAAGATTTTAAAGGCATGAAATGGAGGTAGGAAAAATCTTAAGACAATTGCAAAAGAAAAATAATTTGAAATGTATTTTTTAATTCCATTTTGTTTTATTAAGTACAGCAAATTCCATATTAAAGTCATATTTGTTGTATCTAGGAGGAAAGTGGATAGAAGAAATTCTGGAGAATTGCACAGTGAAGGAAGCAATTTTAGAAAATTCAAATAGTGGTGAGAGAGGGGAAAATATAAACTGAAGATGACTTTTAAAATTGACATTTCCTTTGTGGAAAAGAGAGGCAACAGTTTTGTCACTTAAATTTAGCCCTGGTCACTGTAGTTACACCCTGATCTTGTAGTTGCTGTAAGATCAGCTGTCTCTTTAGGAAGATGGGAAAAAAACCCACTAAGCTAAAACTAGCTGGTGGTCATCTCAGGGTATTCTGGGAGGAGTTGGAAATATTTTTTCTAAATTTCGTGTGCAATCCTGTTGTTGCCCCACAGTGAGAATATACAGGGACACATGCTGCTGCTGCAGTTGGTCTCAGCTCCAAGCCATTCCTGAGCTGAGTAGAGTTAGGCAGTCTCCATGTCAGTGTCCTAGGTATTTATCTATATGCAGATATTTTGCCTCTGTTCAGGGAAGAAGATGCATTTTCTACTGAAGAAGATGGTCTACCAAAGCTAGGGGAAAGAGCTTTACATTTTATACTGTTTAATATCCTGATGAGATTAGGAAATCCTTAGAGTACCAAGGAGACATAAATGTACTTGTAGAAGTTGCAGGGCTTAAGTGTTTTGAATAAATGCATTTGTTGTCTTATACATAGATTGATCCATATCCACCTCTCTACCTGAAGCTGACTTCATTTAAGCATAACTTAGTAATTTATTAGCTATAGTGATCCTCAAAATTATAAATTGGATCCTGGGAACTTAGTATCCTGTAAAAAGTGCTCCTGCTTTACAACATATACTTTGCTTTATCTGAAGGCTAAGGGAAGATATCCCTATTTGAACTTCATATTTTAAATGGAGACTTGTCACCACAGAAATCACCAAAGCTGAATCTATTTTCTAGTAGTCTTTTCTGGCAGTGAAGGCTCCCTGTTATACAGTAAGCTATTAGGAGATGTTTTTGTCAAAATTTGGGGAACTATCTGTTTTTAATTAAGTATCATAGTTATAACTTCCATTGTTAATCACCATCAAGGGTATAATAAATTGAAAAAGAGATTTTGAGGGAAGAGGGAGAAATAGTGTCAGTCACTGGAGTTTCCACAGAGTGCAAAGCAAAGAGAAGGGCAAGTTACAAAGTTAGATTATCAGGAGAACTTTTCTAAACTTATAAAGTATTAGTGCCAGAAAGCACAGTCTCCCAGAGATTGCTGCACTACTGAATAAATCCATTGCAGGCATTTTACTATTACCCAATAATAAATGAAAAGAGGGAATATGCTATAAACTAACCTAATCATTGTAGGAGAACAGTCTCCTTGGAAGGAAAGCACATGCAAGGCAAACGTCTCTCATTTCCTGCTTGCTGAGGGACTGCAGTTTGGGGATGACCTGGAATAGTCCTACCTAGCTTATCCCATGGGGCAGTACACCCAGTAAGGTGCATTAGTCCCTGATGATAAGGAAGAACCTGGATGTATGTCCAGATTCTGTTCTACCATTCTAGATACAGCAGAGCAGGAATAGAAAGAACATACTTTCCTGTGGAAGGACAAGCGTGTCTCTAGAATGGAATAAACTTCTGAGTCAGCATGAAAAACAGTACACCAAAAGCACAATTGCCCATTGTGGAGAGCATGCATTTCATTCATCCTTCAATCAGAAGTAATAAATCCAAGTGGGAAACCAGCAAAGCATCACCTTCCACAGAACCTGTTGTGCATTTTCTACAGCACTTTCATCAGAGTGTGGGGTTTTTCATAGCTGCTGCTGAATGATACTGACCAGTTAAGAGTGTGTGTAATTTTTGGATTTACATTGTGAGTATTTAATGAAGTAAATGCTGTCACTTTCACACACACTTTCACACTATTACATGTCAGCCTACATATCATTAACTTTTCATTTGGTCCATGTCAGAAGACAGTGCTTGCCTGGTGTCACCAAAATAGATGTGGCCATGTAAATATGACAGAAACATTTTCTTCACAGAGAACACTCTCAGACTTTTATAATTTACAAATCACTAAAAACTCTGACAGAACCAGACTTTCCTGTGATGATATCCACTTATGATCAGTTTGTAGTATGAAACCAGAAGTTAGTATCTACCCACTGGACCATAAAGAATTTTTCAGTAGGGTGCTATCCAGTCCCTTTGAAAGTTCATTATGTTCATAAATCATTCATAACAATACTAATTTGGAGAACCTGGAGGTAGATACCACCATCACCAAGGAAATCATATGAAGAACGGTATCCATCTTTTTCATGCATGTTAGCCTTATCCTTAAATAAAAATTACTTGTTTTGATTTTTCTAGACCACCTTCCTTGTGATCCTCCTATCAGGGAGACCTGAGGATGTTTTTTAAGTGGAAGAAAGGATAATCATAAGGAAATGCTAGTATTCAAACTGTCTCTGATCTTTCGTGGTCTTAATGCATTTAGGTCCAAATACACAATACTTTCACATTGTTGAGTCAGTAGATTTGAATTATTATACTTGTGGATGGAAACTTATACCAGCCATCTAAGCACCAACAAAGTAAAGCAGTACCTACATTCATCTAAACATATTGTATGTTACTAAATCATAAATTAAATGGGAAGAAATTGTGGATTCTTACAACTACTTTCTCTCGTAACAGCACACTGTTCTGAGCCCTGTACAAGTCACAGAATTGGCTTCCTCACTAAATATTGGATGTCATAGTTAAGAGAAACACATGCATGGAAAAAACCCTTAACATCACCTAGGATCACTTGGCACATCCTGTGGTCTGTCAGTCATCCTTTCAGAAAGATGAAACCTGGTGGTCCTTGCCACAGTGCACTATGCAGAGTGACTGCAGTAGCCTCCATCTCTTATTAGCATTCTGCCCCTGAACACATGTCAGAAGTCATTAAATGCAGCCAAGCAACTGCATGTAGCTATCCCTTACTTCATGTATTCAGTGCGTGGGTAGGTCTATCCATGTATCAAATTTAAGCAACTGTAATATGAATCAATATTATTCTTCATGCATCATCAACAGCAACCTCATAGGCTAGCACAGCCCATAGGTTAGAATAAATTAAGTGATAACTTCCCTGATGAGACAGCATCAAGGTGGATTTCTAGAATTCTGGAAGAACATCACTTTTCTAATGGTTAAGGCAGATTTTTTTTTCCACACTGAAAGCATAGAGATATGGAGGTGAGAGAACATGCTGTCATTGGTTTGGAGGGCAGTAAAGAATTTATTATTAAAATTTTATTCAGGAAGAAATTTTATGCTTTATTGTAATTACTGGTGTTTATACAAAGAACCATCCACTGTATTTATGAACACTGTGAAAAGTGGGATCAGGTTTTCTGGAACTCCATTTATAATGACTTTGTTGAACTCAGGTTAATTATGAGAGAGGCCCATCTGAGAGAGAAGGCACACCACAGAACAAAAGGGATCCATTTTTTTCATCTACTATTTGAATTTCATCCTTTCTTCTTTCATCTGTTTTCATCTTATGGAAGCGATTATAAGTGCTAATGAGACATTTGATCTTGCTTCAGGCAGTCATTTTCTGGTTAACACAACAGAGGTATCAAACATCTATTTTGGTATTATAGGAAGTCAGCAGGCTGGGGTCACATATTCTTTTCTCTGATACCTACCTAGTTGCAGCAATCCTTTTTCTGGTATCTGAAATACTTATTGCACTATTTTACTTTTCTGTCTGCAGCTCTTATATGAGCTCCTCATCACTAATTTATGTCAGGAAAAGATATAACTCTTACAGATGTTTCCAATTTAGAAGCCAGTCAGAAGTATTTGAAATGTTTTTTTTTCTTTTGGGAGCTAATTCTAGTCAAGTCAAAAATTACAGATGTGTTGTTTAGTTCAAGCAACAAGTGGTGACTGAAGAGCAGAAGTAGCATTTGAACCTGGGACCCAATGAGTGCAGTTCAATAAATTGGGGGATCATTCTAAAAAGAAAAATACTGTTCAAAAATATGATTTCTTTCATGTCACCTTAATTCTTCAGAAACCATAACCAAACCAGGCAGTTCTGAGCTATTTTTTTTCCTCAGTCTTATTTATCAAAAGAAAACCAGAGAATGCTTTTGAGCCTGTGTTCTTCAAGTGCTGTTAATTATGTGTATAGACAACACTACTTGTAGTGCATAGTACACCCAGTGGAACTGGGAATATTACTGACATATAAAGGAAGCAGCCTTGAGAAGACCCAAGGTATGTGTACCAGGCAAACCCCAGATATTCCATCCATTAGTAGGAATTTTGTTTTTGAGGAAATAACCCGTGTTAATCACAACTGCTCTTTCATTATGGTACAATCTCACTGCTAACTTCAATGTAGAGCTCTTCTGGTGCCTGCTTTCCATAAATTAAAGTTGCTGCCAATTAGCCATTTATAGGAGACGGACTTGTGATATCTTTCTGAGAAATAAACACATGAGAACAGTGAGGCTAATTAGTGGAAATACTTTCCTATAATCCACCTGTCCTAGGTAATACCAATAACTTTTACAAACACTCTTGCTCCGAGACTGACAGCAAATGCTGCTAAGTTAGTCTGTATATGCATAGTCTGGTGCTCAATGAAATGTGTTCTGGAGTCTTATTACAAAGCAGAATAGGATTTGAACATGCCTATTCAGTAGGCAAAACAAAGTTCATGAGGTGCCTTCATTTTCTCACACCTAATATTGGAGAAAAATTTTGGGCTTAACTTAACAAATAGTTTTTACTAGAACACTCAGAGCATTCAAAAATCAGAAAAAAAAGCCCTCTGGGGTTTGTTTTTGATATATGGAAAAAGGACAATAGGCCTAGAGAGGAAAGGATAAATATCTCAAGCTAAATCTTTAAAAGCTGGTGCTTTGTCCAGCATTTTCAATGGTTTCTTTCCCCTCAAGTCTGTAATTTAAAAATCACCAAATATTGATCAATTCCTTATTTGGGAGCACCTTTTTAAGCACTGGATTTTTAAAAACCTGATTTTAATTCTGTGACTGAACATTGTTGTTTAATTGGATCTGTGATCTTTAAAGACTGTGGTCTTTAAAATCAGGCTTCCAATGTAATAAATTATAAGCATGAATTTTCCTGATATAATGAACCATTATAGTTACTTGATGAGTATTTTGAGTTTCAAAATTTCAAAGAAACTTTAGATTAAAAAAATTAATTCTGATGTGAAGACATTTTGGAAATCTTTCAAACTTTTCAGAGATCTCTAATGTTATAAATATTTCATTAAATACATCTGCTAGCAAACATAATGTTCTTGAAATATAAAGACAAAGTAAATGTTAAGAAAATCAGAGCATGATAATAAAGCTGAAATGAAAATATACAGAAATCCTGTTTTTCTGATTATTATGCAGGAGAGTGTAAACCTGAGGGCCAGAATGTAGAGCTACTTAGTGTATTCTTATTATTCTTAACTTTACTGTTATGCAGTCCTACTCAAATTATAAAGACACATGCATACATAATGTTAGCTCCAGTAAAAAAGATCAATCCTACAAAAAAATGCCTTTGAGTAACAATTAGCTTAATTACTTTTACTCAGAATATAACTCCTAAACACAGTTACTGAAGATTATTTTCAGGATCTATACTCACATTAGCAAATCATTAGGTTTTAAAGTGTTCTTTGAATATGTTAGATTTTGTAAGTCTACTTAGAAGAGTGTTAGGGAGGACATGTATTTTTTAAACTGGACAAGTTTCTCACACATGCTGTCATATTTAGAATACTGTTTCCTGACATAGCACTTTTTTCCTCCTTCAGAATATGACTACACATTTCAATAGTCTTCAAATTCACAGGCACATGTCAGTTTCACCAGCTGCTCATTAATTTGTGTATTTTAAAGAAGGTAGGGAAATGCAGAAAGCTTGTTTCTTATCGAGTGAATCAAGCGTGCAGTGTGAAGGTAATAATGAGCAAACATAATGGGTTAAGAGGAGAGAACTCCCACACTTAATTCCTTCCTGTTAGATGAGCTCCTTCACAAGAGTGTGATCCTTGTAATGTACACATTTATAGCAGTGTTTCTTATTTTAAAAGAGCTGTGATTCATTGTGTGGAGGTGGAGAGAACTGAGAAGCTTTTGCACATTAACAATTTTAAATGAAGAAAAAACCCTTTTTTTCCTTGTCTTTGCATTTTTCGTAGAACTTTATGAGACAGAGTATTTAAGCATGATGGTTAATTTTATATCAAATTTGATCCTGCCACCAGTTACTTTCTACTTCTGCAGGCTGCTTACTCTGTCACCGAGTATTAGATGTATTACCCACAGAGCAGTAATTACATTTGACACATAATTATTATGGTTTTGATGACAAGAAGGCCTTTTCTTTTCCTGCTTTCATAACATATACTCCTGAAAGTGCTGGCTGGGTGAATACAGTTAGTTTAAAAGCACTTGGATTTAAATTGAACCCTGGGACAAAGAAAGAAATGAAAAGAAAGAGCGAGCACATTTGAAAATTCCAGATGATCTCACACAGTCGATTTTGAAAAGGAAAGAAAGCCTTTAAGTGTTGTTAATGCAAAAGGAGAAAGAGCTGCCGGGCTGCAGCCATGCCAGATCCCCAACAGGAAAGGAGTGCTTTTAAAGTTAATAAACTGAAGGTTTGGAAAAAACGGAGGCTCCTGGCAAGGCCACATAAACTACACAAATGAGTTTCTAATCTTGCCACATGGGCATTTTTCCAACTCTGCACTCTGAGTCACCCCCAGCTGCAGGCCTGGATGAGCAGTTTAATAATCCTTAGCCCTTTTTTTTCCTTAAATGATCAGCATCAGAGTATCATGTTTCTGGAGCCTGGAGGCTGTGTGGTATTCAAATAGGGTGAGTTCTTTAAATTCCTCCAAACCTACCTGCAGCTGCCTCTGCCTCTCTGCTGACATTAGAAAAGCTGGACTTGTAAACTTTGTAATTTGTCATCATCCTCTTCCTCCCTCATCTCCTCTTGGTTTCTCATAGTGTGCATGGGGCAAAGCCAGGCTGGGAGGATGCAAAGTGTTCCTCCCATCTTTTTAAAAAGAAAAGAAAGTTAACAAGGCATGGACAGGACAATGCCAATGCTAGGAATCCTTCTCTGGGAATTGAGTGGTTGTGAAGGAAACCTGAGCAGAAAAACAATGACCTTTCTTGGATCCAAGAGCTGAGCATCAGCGAAGCTTGATGTAAAGGGTATCCCTCCTACTGATGTGAGCTCTTCAATCAGCGCCGAGACAATGACACTCAAATTAACGCACTATAAAGCAGCTCTAATTTTAGCCTGGTTTGTTATTGTAAGAGTTCGTAGGGAAGGGTAAAGGAGGAGGTGAAGGCTGCTTCAAGTGACTAATGCTGCATTTCAGCCTCCTAAGCCATATTTAGTGATGTGGGATATAAACATAAGCTCTCAGTACAATTTTTCCTATTTAACTTCTGTTTCCTTTCATCTGCTCCCTCTCCTAAAGTTAGCTGCTGATAGACAGGTATTTATTTCTGTGCTGCCTGGCAGGCGCACCCAGCTCCCCCTAGGGCGGATCGCAGCGTTTTCGGCTGCCCGGACCATTCCCGGCCCGGGCGCTGCTGCCTCTGCTGGGAGTGCCCGGGCGGCACCGGGAGGCTCTGCCCGGGACTGGGCTGCCGGCACCGACACTCCCCGGGGTTCGCTGCCTCAGCTGCCACCACCCCGAGCCTGTAGCCTGTTCAGCGTCACCAGGGTGTCCCGGTTGCCACTCTTTGTCAGTTTTGGCCATTGGATTTGCTTGGAGTCAAAGTTTGAGTTCCTTACCTGTGTGAGGTGGGTTTCTTATACCTCCGTGGCATTCTGTAAATCCTGAATTCTTTCTTTGCAGTGAGTCCACATATACATTAAACTGCAATTCTCTGGGGCTGTCAGAATTGCAGACCAGCCTGAGGCATGGCAGTATGATAAAGTTTTCAGGCCCTGTTTAGTTAAGGCTGAAAATCTGGGACCCAGCCAATCTATACCACTCAGGGCTCTTTTCACAGTCCAAAATGATTTGGCTTAAACATTTCCAACTGTGATGAGGTCTCATTTCAGTGATTATACAGTCATTCACTTTTCCACATCAACATCAAAGTCATTAACAACTGAGTATTATTGCATTGGCTGGAATTCAGTTAAGGACTAGAGGGATGTTGCTCTTTATTAAGATAAATCATTGCCTTGGTTATGTCACCCATGAAATAATCAATTTACTGTGTTGGTTAATTTCCTCCCTCTTTGATCTGTGAATTAAATTCAGCAGATCATTGTTCCACACAACTGCAGTGGAAAGGATGCTTTAAATAAATGCACCACATTTTCTAATGGTACAAGTCTGGTAACTGTAAAACAAGACTGCACGTGGCCTGATCTATTTCAACAGTTTCCTTTGAAAGCTTCAGGGGAAAATGAACCAGTAGCATCAATTTGGGTGATACTCCCTTAAAATTCCTGAGGAATGAACCAGAGGTGAGAGAAACGCTAGCAGAACTGATTCTGAGGCTTTAGGGGAGTAAGGCTGATTGCCAGAGCAAATGAAAATATTTCTATCGAAGTGTAAAGCTATTTCTTGATAGCCTTCATGAGCTTTACTTACCGAGATGCTTCCTGTAAGGATTTTTTTTTAAAAAATCCTGCTCATAACAAGCTAAATATTAAAAAAACCCTAAACCTGCACTGATGCCTATTGATATTCTAATTTCCTTTTACATTGGACTATGCATTCTGAAATTAACTACATGTATAAATAAGTCCACATTGACTGTGGAAAGCACTATGCCTATCAATGAGAAATTGAAGATGAGAAACTAAAGCCCAAATCTGACTCTTCATTTTGCAGAATTTCACAGCAGTGTGGGTACTAAGTTTCACTTTTCTAATATTAAACTCTAATTTTCCACAGATTAAATAATCCATGTTAATTAAAATCAACACAGAACTCCTCAGTATTTCTCTAATGTAAGTTCAGATCCATGCCTCTTCTAAAACTTGAGCTCTTCTCACATGTATGTGCTTTAAACTCATGACCACGATCCATCATGAGCTTTGAAAAATATGAATAGCATGTGATGTGGTTTTAAGAAATTGATCTCAGATTATGTTGTAAAATGTGCCTAATATTCTCCTAATGATAGTTTTGCTGGGCAGACTGGCCAGATACCCCTCCTTGGCCAAGCCCCTTCTTGCATTTCCCAAACAATTTTTCAAGAGTGCCACATCCCCAGTGTTAGGCACATAAACCCCTCAGGTTGCAAAAGCTGCTTAATCTTTGAAGGAAGACAGTGTGAAAGTTGGATGAATTGTGTTATTGCCCAATCTCTCACAATTGTACTGCTAACTTTACTGTAAAATGGTCAGCATCTAATTTTGTTAGACTTTGAGGTAAATAACATGTAGGTTTCTGATTGTGGAACCAAGATACAGAATTTCTTCCAAATTTTTACATCTTAAAGCTATATTTATGTAATCTTAAAGATTTTAGAACATGTATTGGTGAGAAGAAATGCTATTATTTTTGAAAGAAAATGCATATGAAAATACTATTGCTAAAATAGTTGAACTAAAATTTCTGACTGAACTAAAAAAAAATCACTTTATTTGCTAACTCAAATTCCCATTACACGAGTAAAATATTTTCACTAATTCTCAGGTCAAAGTTACGAATTAGACCAACGGATTAAGAAAATATAATACTGTTCCATTATAAGAATAACACCCCCAATTCACTTAAAAATTAATGAAAGCTGATTGCAGATTGGTTTCTATAGCAATTACTTAGAGAGTTTCTCCTCACATTTAACAAAAATTTTGTGTGATTTCATGAAAGAGAAACAATTTGCATCAACAAATTACTTCAGTGCATTTGAAAGTCATCTTCATGAAACAAAATATACCCTAGCTGAGTATGCAGGAGAATGAACACTAATGAAAGTTCAAAGTCAGGACTATGTAGAAATTCATGGTAAATCAGTCAGGATATTCAGAATATGTGAGGAAACTTAGTATTGAACAGTTAATTGCAACTGCAGTGAACCTGATTAATGCATGTGACAATCCTATGTTGCTTATAAGCCTTCTCACTTAGCAATCAAATGACTATTTTCTAATTAATTGCATTTGTTTCTCCTTGTCAATTGTTTCATATTCATGGTCCTTTTGCCATTAGTTTCCATTTCAAAATGAATCATTCTAAGAGCAGAAAGTGAAAACATTGCTATTCCTCAAGCGTGATTTCTTATTTTGTTGACATGAATGCATAGTAACTGCAAGTTTCTTCAAGCTGTTGTGGAATATTTATTTTTTAGTTGCCATGAGGTCATACACTTGGAGTTTTTAGATGACAGAAACTCCTGGTGGAGTTTTGAACATATTTAGCTTTTGTAATTCTGCTTCAGGCAGTAGCAGGCAAGTTAAACAATCACTGATTGACTTTTATTAACCGATCTGTGAGGCTGATAGGCTCAGGAATGCAACCTATAGACAGATTCTTGAAATACAGCCGAGACAGGAATCTTAGAGAAATTCCAAAAATAGGAGGTAATGCTCTCCTTGCAAACCAATTTTTTTTCCTTAGATATTATTACTTTATAAGATGTTATTCCTTCTCTGCTTTGAAAAGTTCATCAACAAATCTATTATTATTAAAAATACCCAAATTACCTATCACAGGCTTAATTTCAAGCCCATGCTATCTTACATGAAAATAAAAATATATTTTTCCACTAAGGTAAGTTTACTGTAAAGTTGAAATGTTAACTGATGTAAAATTAATGGAATGGCTTCTTTGGTATAAACTAGCTGGAAGCCCTGAGGAAGATGCTGCACAGTGAGCCCCCTGATCTGTCCTTGGATTATCCCCTTGCTCTGGGGTAAACTGGAGCCAAGCTGTACTTGGCATGCATTTCTTTCCTTAGTGAGCAACTCTATTGAGCTCAAAAAAGGGCTGAGAGGAAGGGGCCAGAGTTACACCTTTCTCTAGGCTAGCTGCCTGTACAGGGTGGCTAGAAACACAGAAACACAGCCCTGCTGCAAAACACATTCTCCCACCCCATGCTGGGTTTCATAGTTATTGCACATGTACCATGATCTCCCTTGAAGGATTAGAGCTGTACAAGCCAGTTCCTGATTGTATAAACCATAATTTATGTGGTATCACAGATTTTGATGCCTGTGGGATCTCAAATTTTTCTTTTAAAAGTTTGGTTTGGATTTATTTAATACATGGAATTTATTTAATTGCTAGAGCTGTAAACCAAATTAGTTTCTCCCACAAACATATAGTTATCATATATTCTAAGAAAAAAATGTAATTAGTGATTTGAAGTTTATGTCTCTCTTTTATTTTCCATTTTTAAATCAAAAAGCATCTGTCATACTGTTTGGTCCAGCAAGGATTCCATGTCTGAGTCCCTAGACTGAAGCAGCAGTTCTACAGTTTTGAAGGGCTTATGAGACAGCCTCAGGACCTCCAAGTGCATTTACACACTTGACACCAAACACATTAGTGGGATCAATGTCAATGAAAATGTTTAATATTCTTCTTAAAAACAGAGGTACAGCAGGGTCTGATAAGTCCTGTCTGCATTCTCTGAACCAAAAGAATACTCATGGTGGGTACCTCTTGCCACTTCCACGTAATTAAACTTTTGAGAAGTATTTCTTGGCATTGGAGCACTACCATTAAATGTCCACTGTGGAGTACCAGAAAAAAGAAAAAACAGACAAATTTATCTAAGCATTTTCTTTAATTGTTAAGATGACCTTGCCGATGAGAGGTAAAGACTCAAATTCTGTCCTTAACTGAATCAGAATGGAAAATGCACAATGTGAAAGCCCTCAAATTTATAGGTATTTAAACCTCCATCTCATTTAAAACCAAAAGTTGAAACTAAATCAAACAATTGCTGACATTTTAAACATTTTTTTCCTTTTATTTGTCGAAAGAAGGTACCTAGTGTGGCATACACTAGAGCTCATACAATTTGATATTTGACTGCACCAGCATGTTTTGTTCTGGGAGCTGTAGGTACAGCAGGGAATCTCCACATCACTGAAATTATCTCTGAAACATACAGGTAAAATCTGTTATACTAATTTTTGTTTTAATTAAGGCAACTGTGTCATTTCCTAAAGTGTACTGTACAAAGATCTTGTAACATGCAGTGAAAATGTATAGGTATCCAGTTATTTGTGAATAATATATCATACACAGTAATTACTACTGAAGTAGTAATCAGTTTTTATAGGCATATTTTAATTCTGCCATCCTTTTGTGTTGATACAGGCTACAACTTCCAGCAACATTCTTCCATATTCTCACTAAACACAGAACAATTACAGCATATCCTTTTAAGAAGTTTGAAATAAAATCTGCTAAGTATATTAAAATATGTGCCAAGTATGTTACGCCCACTGCCAGTTTCAATACTAGTGAATTACACTGTTTTGCAAGTCATTGCCTATTGCTACTCACAGATTATGTGAATAAACCTCTATCTTTCATTCATTCTAGGCTCTGGAGCCTACTGATGGCAGCTCGAGGAAACAACCTTTTGGCAGAGGGCTCTCCCCTTCACTTGTTGAATGTCCTGCACAAGGGATGGTTCTCAGGGTTGCTATCGATATGCTCCAGGGTAAATTCCCCCTTCTGTGGGATGCTCCTGGAGGGCTGTTATCACTGGGCTCCAGATTTAACACCTCCAACCCACTGCAAAGCTCTCCTCTGCAGCTGTTATCAGTAGGCTTCAGAGTTGCATACCATCACCCAAGAAGGCTTTTTACTGGAATGGCTGGTTTTAAGTCTCCAGAGTGAAAACAATGCCCCACGTCTGGAGGTGATGCCATCAGTAGGCTCCAAAGCATCATCTAAACAAAACTTAATTGATAGCTTTGCACTGATACAGGATACAGGGGAAAGCAGGAGGAAAAAAATGGAAGCAGAAGATTCAGGTGAATGCCACCAAGAACACAAGAACTGGTTAAGCCTCATCAACTACTGCTGGCATTTCTAATATAATCTAACAAGAAACACGATTAGCCAGCTGCACTGGTAATGTATTAATTCTTGCCAGCCTTCTCAATATCTGCTTTAACCACTATAAGAGAGCAAGCTCATTTATTACCATATACAATTTTATCAGTGTATCAAAGACTGCAAATGTTATGAAAACTGCTGGTTATATTGCATGAGTACTTGTCCAGTGGGAGAAAATTCCGTGTGTGCCTTTTCAATGCCCTTCACTACACAAATCAGCTTGTGTTAAAGGACTTATGTCTTCTAAACTGGTTTGCCACTCCATTGTTTTACCTCATCCACAGAATCTCCATTCAAATCACAATTTATATGCTTCAGAATGTATCTCCTAACTGGTGCTGTATTAACCACAGCCCATGTAGCACAGCAACGAAATAAAAGCCATAAGGGTCTCAGACCATAAAAACATGGAGACTGAAAACCTTAAGGGGTCACTAAACAAAGCATGGATAATGACTAGTATCATCAACAAAGAGTAATGAAATTTGGGGGCAAGAAAAACCTGGTGGGAGCACTCATACTGCAGGCGTAGGCATTCACACGCTACTGGCAAAAATCAGAATAATGAAACAACTCTGTCCAACCCTCCCAGGGAAACTTTGAAACAGTTCATGTGTTCCTGAAGCATCAACATTGAAAATCCTGGTGACCATGAACTCCCAAAACAACCTGGAGAAGTGGGCATTAAAGGGAGAAACCTGTTTGAAGTCATTAGTAGCATCTGAGGAGTGATGCAGACACTGGGGGCCCTCAAATGGACAGGCCAGAACAACTGAGATTATTGACAGCTTTGCCCACTCCCTCCTCTCCAACAGTAAAATCATAGCACAGAGACTTTGGAAAATCATCAAAAGATACAAAGCACAAGCTGAGCATTGGACACTATCAATTCCCCAGTTCACTTCAGGGGATCTCCCATTGTAAATGCCTGCAGGCACAGTAAGTGCCAGTAACAGCTAACTCACAAAATTTATTCACTCCCAAAGAAGGCTAGTCTTACATTGTTCCTAAAAAAGATTAGAAGCTCCGTTGTGGAGCCTGGACAGAAGCTCAGCCACATCAGCTGTTTCCTCATTCCTTTACCTGCACAGCAGGAGATAATGGAAGGGCCGAAGTAAGAAGACTGCAAAGTTTGAGACAAAACTTGTTAAATACTTCTGGTTCTTGGGGAGGTTGTTTTTTCCCTCTGGCTGAGTGGTGATGGGGAAAGGTTTCTCCTCTGGTTTCTAGGGAAGAAGGTGAAAACTGGAGTGGGCAGCTCACAAAGATTCTTCAAGGCAGAAGCCTCTCTCATCAGTTCAGCTCTCTCAGCTCTGTGGCGAGCAGTTCAGACAGACACAAGCCATTTGACAAAAGCCCTGTGCTCAGGCACCGCTGGCC
>VZRX01012408.1:4305-153644 GCA_013398075.1 Notiomystis cincta
CCGGGTCAGGGGAGCTGTCTGTGGTACCGAACTGCTCTGTCCGGGTCAGGGGAGCTGTCTGGGGTACCGAACTGCTCTGTCCCGGGTCAGGGGAGCTGTCTGCGGTACCGAACTGCTCTGTCCCGGGTCAGGGGAGCTGTCTGCCGTGCCGAACCGCTCCTGTCCCGGGTCAGGGGAGCTGTCTGCGGTACCGAACCCTTCTGTCCCGGGCCAGGGGAGCTGTCCTGGGTGCCGAACCCCTCCTGATCCAGGGAGGAGGAGCTGTTCGCTCTGCCAAACCCTCCTGGGTCCGGTGCCGAGGCGAGCTGGCAGTGACCTCTCGCCCTTGTCCGTGTGCGATCGGCAGAGACAGAGTGGCAGCAGTCAGGCTCACTCAGGACGAGGAAATGCAGCCCTGGGCATGAGACCCCCGAGGAAAAGGGAAAAGTGAGGCAGAGAACTGGCAAAGACCAAGGAAGAAGTACAAGGAGAGCAGACTGTTTGTGCAGGCACCAGGAGTACCTGCTCATCATGGGGAAGGGCTTAAGGGGACAGCACTGGAAACTCTTCTCTAAGATTAGACTTCTCTTTTCTGTTTTGCACCAGTGGGGCATTCACGTTGTCTTTTGTCTTTTGGCATTAATGTAGTAGGAAAACCCAGAACTTAGACAAATAACAAAAAAAAAAACCCAAAGGTTTTGTTTTTTCCCTGCTCACACTTGGAAATATCAAAACAAGTCTGAGAATGAGACTGTTCTGTTCCTAACTTTGTCATGTGGTTAATAATAGGGAGAGAACTGAGTGTATTTTATGGGTTACTGGTGATGACTTTTCCTATTGAAATATGTGTGCTGCATTCTACACTGTATTTTTAAGCATCAGCATAGACCTCAATGCAGAACAAAACAGAGGGAAAGACAGGATCTTGCCTTTGAAGGTCACAGTATTTTAAGTAAGCATTCTGTCCACTGGAAGTACTACTGGTGGAAAAATACTACGTGAAACCTATACAGAGTTAAAGAGGATGTAGTAGCGCCCTAATAAAGTTCAAAACAAAACCAATAATGGTTTTATATGACAACTGCTGACTTACAGACACCATTGAGACACACTTAAGAACATTTTTTTTAGTAACATAAAAATATAGCAAAGTAGAGGTCACAGCATTCTTCAGAATTTTAAATAGCTTTTACTGAGTAAACTCATGGCAGGTATATGAGAAAATATATATATATATATNATGAGACAATCATGTTACTTATAGGAGGAGTAATAAGAAAACTAAATTCTGTATAAATTACCTCAGGAAAGCACTTTCTAATTGGCTTGTGGCATTATTGATATTAATTATTGCAATAGCTCTAAACAAAAATCTGGTGACATATTTACTTTGTTATAAGATTAGCTTTTCACTACATTTATTTAGATAAGAGAACATCTGTGAAAACTTCATTCAGTTTAATGTGCTGGTATGGCAGGTTATGAACAATTTTGTTAGCATAATTCTCTTTTTTTAGATTGATGAGATTACCTTTTAAATGGTAATTCTGATTGGTAATTTTGGTTTCCCTTTTAGACTGATGAGAGAAATGCTTTGCATATTGTACAGTGGAAGGGATTTTCTCCTACATGTTGACTTGAGAACTTTTTTCCCCATAAAATAGAGCTTCTTCATCTTTTCCAGGCTTCTTTCTTGGCATCACAGTGATTAATGAGTTTAATTTTTGCAGGCAACTGCCAGGAGATGCTGAGTAAGATGTATCATGCTGATTGTGTGTAATGCCGCTCCTTTTAATTACTGGGATGATAACAATGCATTAATCAGGTGCATAAAAAATTCAACACTTTTCTGTAATGTGGAATATTGATCCATTTTATAAAGCACTGGCTGTAAAACAATGATCACAGAAGTCCTTTTTAAAGTGAATTTTGTATGATAAGTTTTCTGTTAAAAGTATTGACTCCTCCAGTGAAACATCATAACAATTTTTTATATAAAAAACCACATGCTGCATTCTTACAGGTTCATTACTTATCCAAAGCTCTTATTGGCTTTAATAGAAGACTTAAGCATATTTAAAAAGCCAGTCCCAAGACACAAAAGCTTTCATTCCTCTGAATATTTCTTTCTTTTCTGCATTTGCTTAAAACGACATTTGGCCGTATATGATACTTTATTAGTTCTGCAATTGATTATTCAGACTGATTTACCTCTTGAGAAGTTTTTCATTCAGATATAGATAGAGATCATTTTGAGATGCCTCAGTAAAGCTGTGTTTTGTGCTTGGATAAATTAAGGATTTAGTAAATCAAATATCCTTTCTTAATAGAGTGAGTCTGAGAAAGTGAGAATCAAAGCCAGCAGTGTAAAAAAAAAAAGTAATTTGGTATGTCAGACTTGCTGTTGCATGTAATTGAAAGTGTTAATTTTCAGTTCATTATTTGTCTAATGGGAAGAGATATTGCCTCCTAGAAATGTGTGTCAAGGACAGAACCTTTAGAAATGTTGAGGCCTGAACTGCAGGCAACAGGCATTTCAGAAGTGGAGTGTTTTTCCCCTAAAGAGATGAATGAATTGATTGTATAGAGGGGTTTGTAGGACTGCAGAAATCCTAACTTTGTCATAAGCTATAACAAGCTGAACTGTAACCAGAAGTCTGTCTATAGGTCTGTACTGCTGTGTGTCTGGGCAAAAATAACAGTTTAAGTCTGTAAGAATCTCTTGTTTTGCCTCTTCTTGGTGAGTTCCTGGATGCTGAACTCAGTTATCCTCCAGCCATTAAGATGCAGAATGGTTATTTCAGTGGGAATAGTTAGGCCCTGCTGACATTCTGTAAGCTCACCTTCTGAAAAGAATAAAAATTGCAACTTCCTTCAAAAGGAATAGTTCTAAACCTCACTAAATTGTGGGTCATATTTGCACAGAAGCCTATCATATATTTTGTGATTACTGAATACTGGACACTGATCTGCAGGTGATACACTTTTTATACTTTGCTTTATGGCTATATCTATAATTAAACCACACTTATGATATTTGCTGCCTGTTTAAAACCAGCCTCTGTTTCTGCAGTCTTCACTAGCCATGGTGATGATGCACACACTAAAAAATCTGCCAGAGAAAATGTATTTTTAAGTATTCAGGAATAACTGTGTGAAGAGGCTGAATCACATCTCTGATAGTAGTGAACTGTGCCATGGGTTGGGATACCTCATACAGAGTACTCAGCTCATGTTATTGCTCTTTCTGAGCTGGGAGCTCAAGAGCGGAGAGCAGAGACCGAGCCCAGGGTTGGAGCAGCTCGAGTTGATTTCCAAGGGGCTTTTAAAGTCATAAGAGGTGGAAAAAAAAAAAATCTGTGAGTGTGTGCTCTTCTCCTCCCATTTGTATATTTTTGTTTCAGGAGAGGCCAGGCTGAAGGCAGCCCTTGGGGTGTGTGTCACAGCTTGGAAAATGCTTTTTGGGAGTCAGAAGATTTATTTTCCCTTGAAATAAAAAGCTTTACATTACGTTGGGCTAATATATTTACGCTGGTGTTGGTGCAGCCAAACCTCCCGTTGTAATTCATTAGCTGCAGGTTGTTTTTCCCGGGGTTTTTGCCTGATGTGCTGGATGATTCCCAGCCGTGAGCTACGAGCATTTTCATCCCGTGACCAAGGGGTGGCAGCGTGTCGTGATCACACGGCTCCTATGGAGCGCTCGGCTTTCCCCGGCTTCTGTAGGAAAGCACTGAACACCCACTTGTTTACACACTCACACCTACACGTGGGGGCTCTTCAATTCCTCACTGCCTTCTCTAGCTCTGGTGGAATCGGTGGCAGTTTTGTAACTCTCTTTTTCACCTTTAGGGAGAAATGTTTGTTTTCGAAGCTCGTAAGAAACGGTTCAGCCATAGTTTTAAGTGGCCAATTATTCAGATGTGGGGGAAGGAGGGAAGAACAAACCTTCCTTCTAAGGGAATGTTTTTCTCTTTTCTCCCAATGAAAGAAAAAAAAAAATCCAGTGTTTTCCCAAAAGCCTTTCTCACTCCTAGTGGGTTGTGTTACAGGGCATCTTTTCAAAAATACACAGAGATAATTCAGGTTTGTAGTTTCAAGGTGTCTCAAAAGATTTGTGGCCAAACACAAAAATACATACTGGAATATATTTCCTAGTTAGAGGCTCAAATACTAAGTTTGGATCAGTTTTTTTACTGATATGTTCACCTTTGAAAATGTTATGCGTATTCATTAAATTGTGGGTGTTTGGTACTGGTAAGATTCAGTGTGGGTGAGTTAACTGAGTTAAAGCATATTTTGAGTGTGTGCATTCATCTATAGAAATAGATCACTGTGCCGTAATCTTTACTGCCAGTACACAACTATAAAAGAGAATAAGAGTGAGCATTGGGCTCATGGAGGTTTTGCAGCACAGAGCAGCGCAGAAGGGAACAGAGGGAGAGTGTGGTGGTACAGTCCAGTGAAGTGTTCTGGAGGGGAATGGGCAGTGGCTTCTCTGTGGTGGAAAGACAAGTCCTTCACAACATTTCCAACTGTAGACTGTTTGGGAGCCTAAATTTTCCATGTGCAAGCAGAGCTTTAATTGCATCTTAATTTAGAGATATTTCATAGTTTATTTTGTTAAAATAGCACTTGAAAGTCTTCCCAAAGACTTTCCTAAAGACATTAATCTTACAGCAAAGATTAATGCAGTTTTTAAGCCTCAGGGAACTTGCAATGTGGAGCCAGGGGAAGAGGTAGACAGAGGTCTGGTACTCATTCACTCTGCAAGCATTTAAGTTTACACAGAGGTGCTGAAGTGTGTGAGGTAATTTGAAAAAGGCCAATATTGTGAGTCTCTGCTGAGGAAAACTGAATATAGTTTTTAATTGTTTATCACTTACGTACTGTAAATTATTTTACTCTAAACAAGGTGCTTGTTGGTAGGGTTCAGCTCTTGCATAGACTCTTCCATGATGTGCAGTTTCTGTGCCTTTTGAAGCTGCACTTATTATTGTGTTCACTTTGCAGATGGAAAATTGGAGGCTGAGGTGACACATGGAGAGTTCATCTCTGCTCTATGGCAGCAATGGTCTGCTGTGGCTCAGCTTTGTGAGCTATTGCAATTTCTGGTTCTGGGCCCCAGGGGCTTTAAGACTAAAAAATTGTTCCAGTTTTCACCACAGATATTCTTACAGGTGTAAAACTAATTGTGAAGTCTGGCACATTTAAGTCTTTGTTGTATCTAGCACTCATCTCTGACAGTTTTCCTGTGACATTTCAAATGTCTGATGTTTCCCTCTAGCTCTTCAAGGCTTTAGAGTTTGCTTTGAGTAAAAAGAGATTTAAAGCATCCAAAATAAAGGACAGGAGTGTCTTAATGCTTTCATTATAATATTTCAGGGTGGTGGTGGTTTGTGGTTTCTTATATTTTTTTTCTGTATTTGTCAATAGCATCTGCTCCAGCATTTCAAGCAGATTTCAGTCTAGGCAGACCTCAAAAGCAAATGCAAATTTCTCCCCAGGCTTTCTCTCTTGGATGTACAGAGCTACATGAAATGGAAATGCAGCAGTGGGAAATGCCTGGTAACCTCAACTCGTTATACCACAGTCATTAATTTTAAAGTGTTTGTGACAAAAGTATGTTCGTGTTCCTTATTTTCCATTAAAATAACCTCAAACACTCTAAAAAAGAATGTAGCTGTGGTATTTTGGTCAGAGGGGAAATGAAACCCATGCAGACTGAGCAATTACAGATGTTGCTGCAGCCTCCAGGCCCTAGATCTGAAGACACTTGGTGAGCAGAATCTGCAGGAGGTTTGCACAGTATCCCTGTGCCTGCTGCTTTCCTCCTGTTCTGGCAGAGGCAGAGGGACAAGTCCAGCAACTGGACAGCAGCAGGAGCCTTGTTACTGCCTGTTGTCCCTTCTCAAGGGTATGAGCAGTGGTTTGCAGAGCCCAGTTTGTACAGCTTGTGTCTGTGAAGATGAATTCAAGTGTCCTGCTGTGCCTCTGGCTAAGGGGGACTAAAAAAGACTTTTATTTATAAGGCCAGCCTCTGGCAAAAAAAAAAAAAGTATGACCTGCTAACAGTAGCAAAACAGGCTCTTGTGCTTGTACTGCTTGTACCAGGGTCATAGAAAAGGAACCTGGTGGCAGCAGCTGCTGCTGGCTGGTAGGGTGGTACAGGAGCTGGCTCTGGGGTGGATGGCTCTTCCCATTTGCTCCCAAGACTTCTGAATCCCTCATAAGTCATAGAGGCAGCAAGCACAGCTCATCTCTTGCTGTCACCCATCCCTCAGCCCCACCTCATGGGAGAACAATTCTGTGGTTTTTGCACTGCTGGGAAGCCATGAGTCAGTTCTTCCTCCCTGTCTAACAGGTGGCTGCTGGCCACCTTATCTCTCTGTGCCCTGGAGCCTAAGGATGGACATCCCAGCAAAACCCCAGATGGCTCCACTGCAGCCACTTTCCAGGGATATTCCCTCTGGCATTGCAAAGTCCAGCCTCTGCCTGTGTCCCTGCCCTCCTCTCAGGATAGGCAGGTTGGGTTATCTTGTGTTTCAGGGGAACACAAGGAGACTTGATCAGTGAGCAAAGAGGATGTTTGGATCTGCTTTAAATAGTGTTTGACCTCTTGCATAAGAGACTGATTGTCCCAGGATAAGTTTATTGCATACACAGCTCTGAGATTTGCACAGATTGCTTGTGGGATTATGTTTCATGTGACTATAGAATCCTGTCTTTATTTGTTTGTAATTTATTGCTAAATCTTTCCTCATGTTTCTGTATAACCTGTATTAAATATGATTTGGTTTTGATTTTTTTTTTCTCTTTCTATTTCATCTAGGTGCTAGAAAAGAAAAACAATATTTAAAAGACTAAACTTCTATTACTTTGTTCTTAGGGAAACTGTAGAAATCAACAGCCATGTTGCCATAGACACATAAATGCTTTATAGTGAACCAAAGATTTCCACTTTTACTATTCTTACTGCGAGGCATATTGAATCCAAGCACTTTATTGATACAGCTCCTCTGTCTGCTCTATAGTAACTTCTTCTTTTTCACTCTTTTCTTTTCCTTTTAAAATATGTTTTTATTTGGATGTAATCCCAGATACAAGAGGAGACACATGGAGAAAACACCGAAGGTATTATAGTGCTTCACAATGGTGTCTCGGATAAAGTGGGTGCTGTTGAAGCAGCTTCTTTGTTCTGCTATGAACTGCAGCACAAACACTTGCCAGAACACATACAGTGAGTCATTGCAAACAAGACTAATTAATTAAAACTGACATAGCCAAGGTTCAGGATCACAGTAACCCCATCCATTGTACTTGCCTTGTTTATCCTCCCTGTGTTTGAGGATGGTGTGATTGGAAGAGGCTTCTTCAAGGACTGGGTAATTCTCTCTGGTTTCTGGGCACATTATGTACCTTCTGCTTGAGGGGGCATGGATCTGTGGTGGAGCATTGGAATAACTATTAGGGAAGTCTTGCAGGTCCTGGGTCTGCCACTGACCTGCTGCATGACCCTCAGCCAGTTATTCACCCCTGTGAGGCAGGACCTGCATCTGTTGAGCCCCATAAAGGAATCAAAGCCATGACTTCATTTGTGGCTTCCCTGTGGTGGTGCAGAATTAAATAAGTTTTGCTTTTTGGCCTAAAGCTTTGGGCTAAAAAGAACCCATAGACAGAAACATGAGATTATTAATAATTAGTAGTGCAGTCATTAATTCTGACAGTGGCAACATTTGTGGGAGCATTGCTAATAACCAAAACAGGCCCTGATTGTGCTTGTTTATGGCAGGCTAAAGGTCTCCCTCATTACAATGTTTCACAGGCAGTGCCAGGAACTGATAATCACTATAATGCACATTTTTTCTTTTAGCTAAGAAAAGCTAATAAGCAGCTGTAGTTTTGAAAATGTCAGATTGAGCCAAAGTGCGTGCAATTAGATAAGGATAATGTAGCAGATAATAAGAAGATACATGATAGTGGCTAAGCAGTTACCAGGCTGCTAAAGTGCCACGTGTGGTGTGAAAGGCAGTGGTGGCTGGCTGGGGGGGAACATGCCAAGAGTTGTCAGGAATGGAAATGTGAGCTCATGTGGTAAAAGTGACAAGGTTGGTCCTGGGGGAGCATAACCTTGGGTGTCAGGATTTTGATAGAGGGAAGGGCTGTCTGGGTTAAGAGTCATGTACTTGGGAGGGAGGAGAGGCCACTGAGGAAAAAAAAAAAGGAGGCAAACATGGAAAGGAAGATGGGCATAATGGAGTCATTTGGGGTTGTTGTCTCTAAGGTTTCCTTTTTTCCCCTTTTTTTCAAAGAATCTCTGCCTTGTGTGTGTGTGTGTGTGTGTGTGTGTGATGTCTGGGCTGTTCTGGCAGCTTTAGTGCACTAAAACCCTTCTGAGACAACTTCTTTGCCCAAAAGGAGACACAGCCATGATGCACTCATTAGGAGCCTGGGTATGAATTTGCAATCGGTGTCCTCAGTTTAATTTGCCTCTGGGGGAAAGAATGAGGCAGACTCTGGGAGCAAGATTAAAAACAAGAGGATGAGAAACAGACAAGGCACAAAGAAGGGAAAGAAGAAAAAGAAAAGCCACAAGGCACAGAACTGTAAGCCAACTCTGATACTGGAAGAGAAGGAATTCTGCTTCTATTTTTTTTATTTTATTATTTTTTGCTATAGGGCACAATATTTCTTGTGGTTGAGAGAGACTATTCCATAATTTCCCTTTCCTCCTAATCTAACAGCTAGTTCTTGACAGGAGGGAAGGTTCTTTGTAATCTGGAAGAATAGGCATTTTTTCTGTTTTTTCCTGAAATGTCTCTTCTACTCTTATTCTACCTTTCATGAAGTATTCTAGTGTCTCCAGAGGGAAGAGATTAGAAGCCATTTCTGCTGTATTTTGGTTCCATAATATTTTTTATAATTTTTTTTTTCTCTTTAGAATTCACCAAATATTTCATATCTTTTTAAAATACCTTACAGAAAAGCTGCATAGTTCTTATTCTTTCCTCTTCTGTAATGCCTTTAAGAAGGTATTCTATAAATACTTAACTTGTGACTACATATGTAGTGTTACACCTGCAGTCTTAGGGGAAAAATATTATCCTCCTTATGATATGTTTGAAGTGTGAATAACAAATTCAAGGTATATTTTATCACCTACAAAACACTGTCCCTTTACATTTCAGTTTACACCAGATTTTTTTGTATGTGTGTGTACTTTCAGCCTTGATTAGCTGTGTTTGTGTTACAGAGTTGTATAGAAGTATGTTTGATATTTGGAGAAGTCTCTAGGAGAATCATAGAATCACAGAATTGTTTGGGTTGGAAGGGATCTTAAAAATCCTCTTTCCCATGGGCAGGGAAACTTCACTATCTGTGACCATTTAAATATGGAGGGGGTTGAAATTCTCTTCCCATGAGCGTCCAGAGAAGGTAACAGCACCTTCACAGGATGCAAATTCAGAGCGCATAGAAACATGGCCAAAAGGGTTACTTTTGTTGTTGTTTTGTTCTGGTTTATTTTTACAATCCAATCAATTGCAAGTTATATGCTCCTCAATAAGTTCTTCTCCAGGCATTGGGCAGAACTCAGAGGAGAGGGAAGAGAGGAAATCCACTGTCTTGTCTCATGCTGGGTCGTGAGGGAATACTTCCTTTCTCTCACAGACACAAGGCTGCTCATAGCAGCTGCACAGCTCTGTAGTGGCTCTCTCCTCTTTGGATGAGGTACAAAGAAGTGCCTCATGGCACTGGGCAGAGAGGGTGAAGGTTAAGAGCAAGGTTAAAGCAAATTTAACCACACTCTGTAAATCTGCATGTGAAATCCCTCAAATTATAACCATGTCCCTTCACTGTCTCTCCCTGCCTGTGCTAAGCTGGAGCTCTTCTGGAAATGGGCTTTTGGCAGATAGCACATGGCCACTGGGCTGGAAGGACGTGTGAGAATGCCACAGTCAGCTTTTTAACTGTGCAGCTTAGTGTAAAATGTAGGGAGCAGCAGTGTGAATCGGAGGATTGAATTTGCTCTAAAAGTTCTACAAAAGGCTCCTCTTTTGCTGAAGACAGATTGTGCCAGTCCAACCTGAAAAACCGTAATTTAATTTGAAAGCACCGTTCTGCATTCCTTTCACCTGATCTCGACTGGTGACAAGCCATAAAATTTCTCTGTGGTCCGCTGGAGTTTAATAGATGAGAATTTCCTAACTTCATAAAATGATTAAAAGCACTCCAAATGTATACTATTAGCAAGGTTTCTGTGAGACAACTCAATCAGCAGGCCTTAGGGCCCTTTGAGAAAGGTTTGGTGAGTATTGCTTGAAAGGCAGATTGCTGAGATAGGTAATAACTGAGGGAAAGACTAATAAACTGCAAGACTTTAAATCACTTTGAGAAAAAATGATAAAGGATATGTGTAACAGAGGTTTTTCCTGTTTGCCACAATGCTGTGAAGATGAATTGTGCAAGGATCAATGTCTCTAGCAGGGATAAGTGATAACTGTGGGGCTCATTTTGGCAGCAGCCCACTCCTGTGTTTTTCTTTAACCCAGCACCTTGGACAGCACTGAAAAGCAGAAAGAAGCAGTTTGGGTTTGTGTGTACTGCCTGTATCTCATCTAGAAAACTCATCTTCCTCCAGCATGTTGGATCATAAACCAAAACCTGAATCCACTTTCATCAAATGTTTGTAAGTAATGAACCATTTCAGGACCGTTCTGTTCTGCTCAAGGCATTTCTACAAACAGAAGAAGGATGATTTATCAGCTGATTGTAGAATACATGTTGGGCATCAGGGACTGCCTTCCCTCTCTCCCTCTCCCTCCTTTCATACAGGCTGGCTGTGACTTTCCAAACTAGCAACAAAATGTGACTTAGAATATATCTCATAGTTAGTCTTTACTTCTCTTTTCTTCCTCTGGAGCTCGGAGCAGTCCAGCAAGGTACAGCACCAAAATATATTCTTTACATCACACTGACATAATCTGCAGAGTTCCCAAATGTAAATTTGTGTGCTTACTAAAAGGTGAAGAGGCTTTTTATACTTAATAGGTCTTATCTCTTATCAAAGCAGGAGATTAGAATTTTCCATTACTTGGTCTTTCCCTTTTGCTGATAATGGTGGAAATGGAGAATCTGTCCATCCTCAGGATATCTATCTAGGAGAAAGTTTCATGTCAGACTGAGGCATTTCCAGCATTTTTCTTGGTCAGCTTCAACAATCACTCATTTATTCAGGTCAATGGGCCCTTCTCTGGAGACAGTAAAGTTTTTAAAATGAAGAATATTTTTGGGATAAGAACTGATGGCTGTAATCTGGTCATAAATTGTTTTAGGCAAGAAATAACAAGATTTTTAAGATCTTGAGCATTGAAGTATTGAAAGAGTCTTCTAGAAAGACTGGGCAAAGATAAAAATTATATCTAACTTCTAGCTAGGTCTCAGAAATCTTACCTTTATGGGATTGTATACCTGCCCTTGGAGCAGAGAAAACATAGGGGCCACTTCTTAAACTAAATCTATTGAAATTTTGCATGAGCCAGTGAAGAGGTCTCTGCCTCCAGCTAGGTAACAGGAACTTCAGTTTTAATTATACAAGCTAAACATCTTTTCAGAGAATTGCCTGAAGAGGTAAAGGTTATTAGACTCCATGTTTGTTTAAAAAAATTAAAAATCACAGTCAAATGGATTATACAGGGTTGAATCTGTCCTTTGAATATATTTTTAAGATAATTCAGTCAGGTTTATTTGAGAATTCCTTGATTGCTACATTTCAAATAAGTTGTGTCAGATGTCTATGATATTTCTCTACTCCCCTGTAGGCCAAACACTTTTCCATTTCCAGAGGCAGGATGTCAAGAGGTCTGTCACTGGGAGGGCAGCAGCATCTATAGACATTTATGCTGCAAATGTTCTGTGTGGGAAAATCTAATTCAGAGCAGTTCTTTTTCTCTTATTATCATAGAATTTTTTTGTAAGTTCTTTTTTTTTTGCTTGGCTTTAGTGTTTTTACACAGAGTCCCAGAGTCCTTTATAGGGCTTTGCCTGTCTCCATGAGAGACAGTTTGCAAAGAAAAGCCTGAGTGCATGAGAAACTCAGAAGAATATCAGACAGTTTGTTTTCTCTTATAGGACCACTATAGTGTATGAACATTATCTCCAGACTATGTGAGCTGCAGATTTTGATATCTGAAGAGAATTTAGTAGCTTAATACATTCAAATGATCGAGAACACTGAGCTGAGTTTGAACAGCCTTTCCTTTTTTGATCCAGATCACCCCCAGTTCATAGGGGCAGTGCTGCTCATGTGACAGGACTGCCCAGCTGAGTTCATGGGGTCTCTCTGTGACTCACAGACAGGCAGAGCAAGAGTTCACTTCATGTGAACACATCCAGTGCCCTTCAATGCCTCATTGCACCCTATGGATTCAGAGTGGGTTCAACGTGCCTTGGCATGTTTGAGTAATAAAACACAAATTGTTTTAGAGACCCCACCTGGAGGAGCAGAACTGCCCATTACTGTGTGGCATTTGTCTACTGAGAAGTCTGGGATTTGTCCTCAGCCTTGTTCCAACCCCATCTCCCAGAATAAGCTCTCGGCTTTGCTGCAGGCTCAGGAGTGGTCTCTTCTCTCCTGTCTAAATACAGGAAACATGGGAGAGTTGGGAAGAAAACTGAGGAAAAGTGAACATGGCTGGGTGGTGGTGGTGGGAAGAGCTCTGGGATGTAGAGCTCTGGGATGTAGAGCTCTGGGATGTAGGGCTCTGCTCCTCAGCAGATGGTGACTGTTATAATTACCCAAGAAGGGGCAATGCCAGGCAATTCCTGATAGCTTCTCCCCCTCAGTATCCCTCGTGGTGATTTTTCGAGCTCACTGTGTGCTCAGAATATTGACAGAGTAGGAATGGCCTGTGAGCAGCTCTGTCCCTTGCTGTGCCTGGCCCTGAGCCCTCATGACAGCTCGACCCACGGCACAGGCTGGGTTAATGCAGCCACTTCTTCAAAGCAAGTGATGGCACACATACCTGGCAGGATGTTTAATGTAGCAAGACTGCTCTGAGGCTGCAGATTTCTCACCAATTATTCCAGCACTGAGAGACGAGAAGGGCCCTCTCCCTATTTGAGTGGTGCAGGAGGGGAGCAGCAGAAGTGGTGCTTTCTGAAGTGGGTGCTGAGGGAAGCAGTGAGGGTGGTGCTCTATCAGCGTGGTTAGAGGCAGAGGATGCAGGTGAGAGCTTTGCACAAGTGCAGAGAAGTGGATTGGGTGCACAGGACAGTGGTGATGTTGATGGGGTGGAAATTACCAAAGTAATCTCCAGGTATCTCATCCCAGCAGCACAGGGAAGGCAAGCTGCCTGTGAGCAGTAAGTCAGCCAAACCCATGGCTGTGGCACGTGACTGGGAGTTAGGAAGCTGGCTTCTCTTCCTATGTGGCATTTAATTTTTCAGGAGCATTTAAATCCTTGGGTTGTATTGGGCAGATTTTCCAGAAGATTTTGGTTATGCAATAAAAGCCATCTGATATTGTTTCCACACTGCTGTTTAAGATGAAGTGTTCTTATTATATCCTATAATCTTACTTGAGCTTTCTGTTCTTGATGGTTTTTCTAAGCCCTGGGCTAAAAGGCATTGTGTTAGAAATTATTCACCCAACAAAATGTCCATGCTGAGAAGCACTAAAACTCTTTCCTTTTTTCCCCTGCTTCTCAAGACAGCAAAGATCAAGCAGTAGAGCTTATACTGCTTGAAAGTGCAGAATATGTGTTGAAGACTTGGGATTTTTGTGGTTATATGAGGTGGAATTTTATATTCCACCAAACACAGAGTGGATCCAGATTGGTGCCTCCCCAGGGCCGTGTCTGCCCAAGGGATGAGGGTCCCTCGTGCCAAAGCTGCATGTGCAGGGCTCAGAGCAGTGCTCTTGGGGAAGGGCTGAGGGTACCACAGGCACTTTGCTGCGCTGGTGCAGTGCAAGCTTTCAGCTGCTGATCATTCATATTAGTCAGAACTAATTCATCTGCTGATTACTCACCCTGCTGTAAACCTTCAGTTGCTGATAGAGGGTGTCAGGGCTCCTTTAGATACCTCTGCATGGCATTATATACATCAGAGGAATCACCACCATGTCAGGCACTCAGAAAATAGCAAGAGTGCTGGACTTATTGTTGCTAGCAAGTCTCTTCATTCCTTTTTCTTGTATTCATTACTGTAATTTCTTTGAGCGCTTTGTGCATCTTTAATTAAATGATTGCATATCACTGTGGTTGCATTTGGGTGTTTTTTTTTTCCACAGAACCCCTCTTTCTATGCTCACAGTCCTTTAGTGAAAAGTTCTTCAATGTTTGATTTTCTGCCCATTGTTTAATGTATGGCCCTAGGCCTTTATCTGCACTCTCTTCAGACACTGTTTAATTTTCTCTTGGGCTCTTTTCTAGCATTTACTGACACAATTTTTGAATGCTTCTCAAAATCCAACGAATTTGTTTTCATGTGACAGCTGCTGAACATGAAGAGGGGTTTCTTCCCCTGAGTTAAGGAACAATTCCTAATGTATCCTAAATACCAAGATGTAAAGACTATTTTTGTGAGAGTCTAAAACATGGATCTGTGACCTCAGTGTCAGTGCTGACCCTCAGCATTTCTCAAATAGCATCAGAAGTCCCAGAGGTGAACATTTGTGAAGTAAGTAACACTGTAGTGCTCACTTAGCAAAATTCAGCTTAAATGTTTTGCTCAGCATCACAGAATCTGGCTGTATGAGAGACAGGGAAATCATCTGTGTCTTCAGCATGTCTTGCTTAGTCATGAAATTGTCCCTCCTCCCTCTTTCCAGCTCAATACTTCATTTACTGCATGCTTCTGCTTTCCAGTCGTGCATGTCACCATGGGCCCCACTATTCCCTCAGGAGGGCTTTTCATTAGAAACCCCTGGGTGCTTGAGGATGAGGCTGAGTGAAGGTTGCATTGGACTGTTTCAGTTCCATAGAGACCCCCAGAAAAGTGCTGTGCTCAGAGTTAAAGCAAGACTTGCAGTAATATCTTTTATTAGGGTAACTGATCTTGCAGGTAGTCAAACTTTCAATTGTATGAGCCCTTCAGATTCCTCTTACATGAGCTGACTTCCTCCTAAAAACTGCACCTCTCTTATGTCCCAGCTGATCTACAGAAACAGCTCCCTCTTAGAAAAGCAAGCAGGAAAACAAGAGGTGGCATTACATGTCAGCAAATGGAGTCCCCAGCTGCTCATCAGTAGATTAAATGCAAGAGAGTGACCACAGACCTTTGAGTTAATGGAGTGACTGAAAATAATTTTGTTCTCTTCCTCTCTAAGAATCAGCTGCTGTGGGGAAAGAGGTCCCTTTTCCCTCTCGTGTCACAGCTGTCACAATGCAGGAAATATGTAAGGGATTGGGAATGCTGAATTCTTTTCTGATGGCAAAGGGTCTATTTTAGTAATTCCTACCTGACTCATCAGGAAATTAAATCAGCAGCTCTGACACCTTTCCACTGTCTGTTCCCCTTTTGGATGCATCTGAATATCTTCTGTAACATGCATTAACAATAAATTATTTTGGTAGAACTTACCTTTCTGTTGGTATTCATACAGTTCCTGGCACAGAGGGAATGTGGTTTGTGCTGGGGTAATTAGGTAAACTTAGCTGAGTTGTTTTCCAAATTAACTGATTTCTTTCTAAGCTCTCTAATTTCAGTTTACATTAAACTGGCAAGGTTGTCCTGGCTTTAGGGACAGTTCTGGCAATGATTATTTAATTTAGACTAAATTAAAATAGAAGAAGGGCATTGTAACAATCTGTCCAGATGGGTGAAATCATCTTTCAGAAAGTTTTTTAAGCACAAATACAAAGGATTTTATGAGTCTGCCTTATAGAAGTCCTATCACCTGGTATAGATAATTAAACAGTCCTAGGAGCAAAGTTTTAAGCCCAGCTATCTGACTTTTCAAGAGTGGGTTAGACCCTCATGGCTGAGAATTCTCTGACCTACATAATCATTTGAGCCAATCCATGCAAAGTGGATCAGCTCACATGGGAAAGAATGACAGTGTCCTCTCCAAGCATATTCCCAAAATATTTAGCCTGGGATATACAAGGATGAAGTTCCAGGAGGTCAACAGTCAACAAAAACAACTAAGGGAAAAGAAAAAGTATCCACAAAAACATAAACTATATTTCCATGTTCCTTCTTGTTCTCAAGAACATCATTCTAGAATTTTATATTATTCCAGTTGTTACCTCACCCAGTTTTCCTCTACCAAAGCTACTCAAAAGATGATTTTTTTTTTTTTGTATCTTCAATGCTTTTATTTCTGAGAAAGAATAATTGAAACCTTGTCTCCCATTCATCTTTCTGCTCTGTATGGTACTGTATCTGCACTGAGCTTAGGCAGAACTTCACAGCTGATGTAACATACTTAGAAGATTTTCCTACTTTTAATAAGACAGAGCATCCTTAGGGTTTTAGAAGAGTTCCCAGAGGAGTCAATAGGAAGAAATGTTCATCATTGCTTAATGGAAAACAGGAGTCCTCCTGCTAAGAGAGAAATACAGCACCACAGGATGTTTTATTTTATTGCTTTATATTACAAAAGATCTGCTTCTAAATTCTGAGGCTGGAGAAACTTCAGGTACCTGGAAAATAGAAATTTTCCTTGTCTTGAGTGGCTCAAAGGACTAAATTTGAGGAGGAAAATTAAAAGAAACAGGTTTATGAATGAATGCAGAAGAAATTATTCATGTGTGTTCTCTGAGGACACAAATGTATTTTGGGAAGAAAATATGCAAATTTTCATAGAATTGGCCACAAAGAGTGAAACAAGTTTAAAGTGTGGTCTGTTTGGAAGTAAGGTTAGTAAGGGTGAAATTCCTGAGACTGTTGTGAATTTTCTCTGAAGAAAGTTCAATTTCAGTTTGTGGCCTGTAAATATTTAGTAGTTTGCATTCAGGAACATTAAATTATGGATTTAACATCAAACAGAGCAGTATTTGGTGCTTTGTCCTATGCTAACAGGAGTAGTTCTGAACTACTTGGAGAAACAGCATAGATCTGTTGCCTGTTTTCCATGATTATGTTCAATTAATCTGATCCCCTGGTCACAAGGACCTGATGGATTAGAACTGTGGTTTCAGGTTTGGTTAATTAACCAGTAAAGAGCTTGTAGTTCTGAGAGTACCAGGCAATATTCAATATTCCCCAGCCTCCCTGAGCTCCTGAGTGTTGGAAAGAACAGGACTTTGCTGCATTGCTGGAAAGGTTCTGGCATATTTATTGCAGGCAAGGGCAGCTTGCACACCTGATGTTTGCAATGAGCTTGCACCTACCTGGTAAAGCAGAAATCACAGCTTAGGCACATGAGCTGTTAAGTGGCAGCTCTCAAGCAGTAAACTCTGTAAAGGCTAAACTAATCCAAATTACCTCACATTTCCATGGGCTAGGAGTGTGAATAAAGAAAGTTATTGCACATCAGCAGCCGAGTAATGGCTTTGTTGCTTACTGCAGCTTGTTTGTTTGCACCTGAGCCCCAAGGAGCAATCCTTCCTTTAGAGATCCTGAACCCCAAGGAGCAATCCTTCCTTTAGAGATCCTGAACCCCAAGGAACAATCCATCCTTTAGCCTGTTTGTGCCTTTCCCAGTGCAGCCTTGATCTGTGAGTGGCACTATGACAACACAGTGACAGACTGGTCAGTGTGAGTGACAGCAATCTGCTGTGCTGCCCCAAATCTCAGACCTCAGACCATGAAAATCTCATGATTTTCAGGGCAGCCTGTACTACATAAAGGTTCAAGATCCCTCTCCCTATCCTAGTCATCTCGTTCTATATCTCCTGACTAATGATGACCTGTTGCTTTAACATTCCACTAATAGTGATGTATATTTCTCTTCTTCCCTGAGACTGGTAGGGGTCTCTCATCTCCTCTGCAGATGGACAGCTCATACTCTTTCAACCTCTTCCCAGAATAAATTTCTGGGTAACCAAGAGCTGATTACAACTGTAAGATCTCTCCTTCAGCCAATATTCATAAGGATATGTTCCTGGCATGGCATTTCAATGTGTCAGCCTAAACTGGAATGTAATAAGTTAAGAAATGGTGAACTTACTAAAGATGAAGTTAATTGCAATCACCTAATATCTTCTGGTTGTTCTGATATTTCACAGGTTAGATGTGACCCATGGAACACTTCTTTCCATCCATCCATCCATCCATCCATCCATCCATCCATCCATCCATCCATCCATCCATCCATCCATCCATCCATCCATCCATCCATCCATCCATCCATCCATCCATCCATCCATCCATCCATCCATCCATCCATCCATCCATCCATCCAAGCTTTGGTGAATAGGAACAGGAAGGTGCTTGCTCAGGAAACGTTGCACTTCCTTTGCCTATGGAATAAGGGGAGCTGCTGCCGCCGGGGTTGAGTGGCAGATGCTGGGAGCCAGAGCTGTGCAGGCACAGCCCAGCAGTGCAGGGAGTGTTGGTGCTGAGTGTGGCTGGAAGGCATCTTCAGAACTGCAAAGTGCTACCTGAGGTGGAGTGGCTCTGAAGCTGTTGGACTGACACCTTCCTTCCATGGGTCATGAGCTTCCAGGAGTTATGGCAGCTTTGAGCTGGGAGCTTTGTGAGTGCAGTCGTGATCTGACCATGCCCCAGTGACAGAGAATCCATCAAGGTGTTTAAGTCACGCAGTCATTAATGACTTTGTTCTCAACTATCTGCCTCATTTTTCACCTGGATTTTTCTGAGTTTGTCTGGCTTCAGATTCCAAGCATTGATCTCTGCTGAGAGACTGAAAACCTTTCTGTCGTTCAATATATTTGGTAGGGGAAGGAACTAGTGCTTTATAAATGTGGGTCTGTGCTAATGTCACTTATTTTAAACTTCTTTTCCTACATATGACATTTAATGTCCTTAAAAAAGCCTTCTCTTTTGCTGCTGCAAATGTTTGGAAAGGAATTAGTGCAACTGTGGAGGTAAAGCTGCAGCTCCTGTAGGTGTAGCCCTGTCTGATAAAAAGGTTATTTTGACTGGGTGCCATTAGGAATTTAGTCCTGGCAGCACAAATGTCACTGTGGGCTCCTCATGGCTGCCAGAGACAGGAAGTTTATGTCTGCATGGCCAGCCTTGCTGAACCTGCTGCTGGGACTTAACTGCTCCAGGGACCTGAACCTGCTGGAACAAAGTGAGTTGGGCTGCAGTCTCCTGTCACCGGGTATGAAGATATACTCTGTTTCTTAATTTATTTCTCCCTGATCCCTATCTCTTGACATGAAATTCAAATTGATTCTTAGCACTTAGGAGTTAGGAAATTTCCTGTTTATTGTCTATATGGGGCTGATCAGAATGGAAATCCTGTGAAATGATATTGCTGAATTTTGAGTGAACAGGCTCAATTCTAGTAGTGCTTTCCTGTTGTATTTTTAAAAGAAAGTGAAGATTTAGAATGTACTTCTTTTTAATAACAAAATATGTTACAAATAATAATAATAATTAGCTTGAATATTAGATTCTGGTCTGGGAAAGAACTGAGCTTTGCTGGGCTTTGGCATTTAAGTATCTCTGGAGCTGGCCTAGAATCCTGCACCTTGGCCATATAAGTGATGGGTTTGTGGCTTCTGTATGCAACCCCAAATGAAATTCAAGGATAAAAGAAAGAAAATGGAAGAGAAAAATGAGTAAGGAGAGGAACAGCCAGTTCTCTTACAGAAAGGGTACTATAGGTATATGATAAAACACAATAGCCTATTGAAAGAAAAAGCAGAAATAAAAAATGCAATAATGGTCACAAAAGGACCAAGAGAATAGTCTGGAAATACGTGAAGAAAAACTTTTTGGCAGAAGCCACTACTGATGAAGAGAGAGGGATTAATTTCTCTTTCCTGTTAAGGCGCTAAGAGGGTAGATGATAAACTAACCTGGATAACTTTGGGTATTTTGAAATTGAAATTGAAGCTGCTGGAGAAGCTGATTTGCAGAGATCTGATGATTCACCAGGTACATTTTCAAGTCCTCAGCACTGCAGCTAATGCTGGTTTTGCTGGTGTGCTTAGGTCTGATTTTTAAACAGGCACTTCACAGGATGGCCCTGGGAAAAACTGGGAAAAACATTTTCCAGCTGAAGTTCTTAACACAGTTGAAGTGATGAGGAGAGAGATGAGACCAAGAAGGTTATCTCCTATCCTTCCAAAATGGGCTTTTCTGCATAATACATTCTTGTGTTTGTCCAGTTTGACTTTAAATTATTCAAACTGTGGGCATCCCTGAAGTAACCTGTTTCATAACTAGAATCTCAATGAGCCCCTCAGTTCACAGAACAAACCCCCCTGTATGCCTCTGGAGAGCTGCATGTGCTGATTTGGGATGGGATGTGGGCCATGGAATATAAATTGTTCATGGCCAGCTGCAGGGCTCGAGAATGACCCTGTGATCTGAGCTGGGGATCTCAGCTTAAAGCAAACCATGTGTGCATTCATGCCTCTGCAGGCATTTTGAAAAGCCATCCTGTGAGGGACATGAGGGCTGTGGGTTTCAGTGGAGCCTGGGTTAAAGCTGCCCTAGGGGGACAACATTAGTGGGATGCCACATGGTCTGGATTTGGCATTACTCTGCCATTCCTCCTGACTGCCAGTTCCTCCTGACTGCCAGTTCCTCCTGACTGATCAGTGAAGGGAGCAGTGAACTCCTTACTGTTCAGAAGTCAATGGGAATCCCCATGGAAGCATTGGACTCCACATTGATCAGTTGCTGGTAGCCAGTCAGCAGGACTTGTTTCTCAGCTTTCAGCTGTGCATGTCTGTTTTTCCTCCTGGAACTGTCCTGGAGAGTTTGCTTTCCCTCCCTGGAGGGAACATTGTGCTTTTCTGCTCCCTCATTGCTTCTGGGGTGGTGCACAGGATATGGAGGCACTCAGGGGGTTCCCATCATGGTCCCTGTTCCATCACAGGACCAGGTGTGCTGCTCGTGTGTCTCGTGTGTCACCTGGCAGGACATGCACCTGTTCTATTATAAATATCATAAACAGGGAGAGGAGCAATGCACAGCCTAACTCCTCTGTTCCTGCTGCCTCCCAGCATCTTCCTGTCACAGGACAGCAGGAGAAAAGATCTTTATGAGTTGATCAGTGTGCTGTCATGGAGAAATGGAGGAGGCAAACATTGAAATGAAAGGTGTGTAGCATTAATATTGCAAATTCCCAGCATCTGTAAATTCAAGCTTCCACAATTTAAAATTTGATTAAGTTAATCAGAAGATTAAACAATTGTAAGTCCCTTAAGGCCTTTTATCATCTGCTTCTATAATTTCAGATGTTGAGCTTCTAAAAGAAAGCTGAAGTTGCCAAGTAAATTCCAGTACTAAAACATAGCACAGTGCATACTGGATCACTCCAAAGGTCAAAATAGTTTATTTTTTCATCTCCTTGACAATTGTCAGCAGCAATTGCCTGGAGAAGAGTGTTAGACAAGTATAAACAGACTGTGTAACTTCCCCAGCGTGTCCTCCCTGCAGCCTGTGGCTGAGGATGTTTCTGTGCCCAAGGCCATGTCACTGGGTTTTTCATACAAACATATAAACTTCTGGCATACACAGAATCCTGGGGCACTGAGCTTCAAAGATTAACTCTCTGCTCTTGGAAAGGGAAAGGAAAGAAAGAAAAAAGGGTCTTTTGTAAGAAGAGAATGAATTGAAAGGAATATTGCTGTTCCTGCATGTCTGAGCCCTGATGTGCCCTTCGCTTCTTGCTCTACCCCTGCAGTGAAGCCATCAGTTCTGTGTTTCCATATAGGACCTGGCCAGCCTCTATCCCCTTTCTTCCTGAGAATCAGTAGGGTAAAGTCTTTTTTGGACACAGTGGAATAGTTTCCCTCATGTCCTAACTCAGTATATCAAGGAAAAGGGCTCCCCTCTGCAGTCTAAATTACTGCCCAGAAAACAGAGAACCCAGGACAGAGGCTGACCTTGTGTCTAGTCAGAGCAATCCCTGAATGCAGTGCAATAAATTTGCCAAACTACTTTAAGAGAGAAATTTATTATTATTTACCACCAAGGTGAAAAACCCATTTGGTTTCCCTAAGTGAGGGTGAGCAGTGAAGGTCTGCATGTTCTGGAGGTGTCTGGACTGCATTAGCAGTGTTTGGAATACCTGGAGCGGGGAGCAGAGGTGGAGAGGGCAGATGACATTCCTGTGAAGCTGACACGCTGCTTCCCAAGAAAATGTGTGGGAGTCCAGCCTTGCTGTGCTTTTGCCCTTGTGCTGTGAGTCTGTGCTGGAGTGGGGAGAGAAGGCACCAGTCTCTTCTAAGCAGAGTGACTCAGACTTCACTTTGATTTTCAGCGTCCAGGTGAGAATTGCGTAAAACTCACGAGTTTCAAACTGAGAAGAAGTTCTCAAAATTTCCAGGAAGAGAGGCGAAGATAAAAGGAAGGGAAGACAAATCGAGGAAGAGAGTAAGGGACAATGCACACAAAAAGGAGGAAAGAGGAGATGTGTGTCATTGCTTTTCATCTTGGTGGCTTTGCCATGGGCTGGCACGCTCGTGCATTGTCATACACTTTTCAAGTTATAGGGGGGTTTGAAGCCGTGTATGGTATCAAAGATGGGAGTGAAAGTAAAAAGCTGTCTGCCTTCTGCCCTGAAATTCACTCCTTGCCTTGGCTGTAAGCCACTGAACCACAATTAAAATAGCATGAACAGGATGTGTCACTGAAATGAAGATCACAGTGTTCCCTGAAACCCTCTGTGGTGCCCTCCGGAGGCCCTGTGACAGAAGGTGGGCCCAGTGTATGGCTTGCATCCCTTGGGCACTGAGGTACAGGAAAAAGGCTTTACAAGCACAGCCAGGAATTTATGGCAGGAGCAGATGAGGAGACAAAAACAAGAATATAAAGCAAGTGACAGAACTGGAGACAAGACAATTACAAGTAAATTGCCTCTTCTCTCCCTCCTTTTCCAGCACTTTAGCACTAAGAACAGGCTCAGCATTGTCAGCAATAAAGAAATGTTCTCTGTCTCCAAGCCATTCAGCATGTCTTCAGTAAATCAGCACTTTGACAATCACTGCAACAGCAGAAACCTTCCTTTGCATTGGCACTGCTGTGTGGACTGCACGAGCTGATGGAGCCGCACTGTGGGACTGTAAACCCAGGCCTCAGCCCCGGCCCTTGCACTGCGCAATTTCAGTCCTGGTTGTTGGGAGAGCAGTGCCACACATAAAAGATTTTGGAAGATCCTTGTTTTTAGGAAACAATCCTTGAAACCTCATGATGTTTCATCAGTCTCAAGGTGCCTTAGAGTGGCACACCTTGTCTCCCTGGCTAGTGAGATGGCTTGTCCTCCTCTTGTGGAGTCTTTCTGTAGAAAACTCTGTTGAACTCAATTGCTCAAGCTTGTAGTAATGTAGTAGTTAAATGGAAGGGTGCTCTGGCCTGTCCCACTGCTCCAAGTGCTGGCCGTGCCCCAGATTTTCTGCTTCTTTGGCACCTGTGGGCTCATGACACCTCTTCAGCTCCACAGCAGGTCTGAGCCCCTTTAGTGTCACACGATTTAGGCTGTGCTCACGTGTTCCTTAAGCTTGAGTCAGCTGTGCCCTTACCCCAGAGCCACACCTGACCCCATGCTCTATTCCAGCTGCTGAGGTCAGCTTGCACATGCTGCCTGCCTGGCTTGAGATCAGGAACTCCAGGCACTGCCTCTGGCACTCCTGGCTCAGCAGAAAACCCATGTCCTCACTCCTTACTGGTTTAAGCATGTGCTTAAACCCATGCACATGTAAGACCTTTGCTGAGTCAAGGTAAGTGACAGCAAACTCCTGTGCCATGAATAGCAATGAAAGCTAGAAAAAAATTTAAGGGCACCATTAACTTGAAAATCCCACTCTGCCTGAAAATTGTATCTGTTCTAATTAGCAGTAGCGCTGTGACTGAGAGAAGGTAGCAAGGCATAAAATGTCTCTCCTCTTACTCTGATAATTGTTCTCTTGATTGTGCTTTGAGCTCTGTTGTTCTTACTGCTTTATTTGTTTTTTCATGCCTGCTTTGCCTTTGCCTCATGCATTAGCAAGAATCGTAGAATCCAAGAATCTTTAAGGTTGGAAAAGATCTCCAAGATCATTGAATCCAGCTATGAACCCTGCTCACCACAAAACTGTCCCCAAGTGCCATATCCACATATTTTTATAACACTTCCAGAGATGGTCATTCCACCACTTCCCTGGGCAGCCTGTTCCAATGCTTGAACACCCTTTCAGTGAAGAAATATTTCCTATTATCCAATCTAAACCTCCCCTGGTGCAACTGCAGACCATTTGCTGGCTTTGCTCCTCCCTGTGGCTCTCTCCTTGCCTGAGGCTGTGCAGAAGGACACTGGAGTAGCAGCAGGAGGACTCACACTTTTCTTGCTGGATTTGCTCTCTGTAGGTGTCTTGCTTTCCTAAAGAATTCTCTGAGGGCAGGGGAGCAGCCTTGCATGATATGCCTGGAGAGCCAGCAGGCATCTTCCACTGCTGATCAACAGCACCTCTCTCTCCCTTACTCATCCACTAGATGAGGGTTAAAAGTATTTTTCAATTTTTGGGTCTCATAGCAATGAGGGGGAGCTGAAATGAATTATCTGCCAGCTCCAGTGCTGGGAGCCAAGGGAAAGTGCTGGCCCAGGGTAAAACTTGTCTGTCATCCTTTTGCTGGGGCTTTTCTGGCTTACTCAGGGTGTGTCATCGTGTGGCCCCAGAGACTTTTGTGTTCCTGGCAGAGGATGGAGAAGGCAGGAAGTTTTCTGGCTGTGGTATCCATTTAACACCTTGTCAAGCCATCTTTGTAGGAGCTGAATTGTTTAACACCACAGAGTGAATGAGTCCTGCTGTAGTGAGAGCAATAGGAATGCTCTCAGTTAACCAGTTTTCCCAGCTGTTTCCAGTCTTTCAGCTACTCTCCAGTCCCAGCTAAGTGCTCTGTGGGTCACCTGAAGCTGTTTCCAAGACTTCTCTGCAACTTGGCATCCAACTCTTCCTCCACTGTGCAGCTCCCAGCCTGGGACTGGCAAAAACCACAATATTTTGTGGTGTGCAGCCATTAGACAGTTGTGAAGAAGTTGTGATTTATGGACCTCTCTTCTACCTTTGTACCCGCCTGTCCAGGTGTGTCTCAGCATGACAAGCTTTGTGCCAGGCCTTGATGCTGCCTAACAATCTGCAGGGGAAAAAATTCCACTCAAAATCCTGGTAACTCCTTTTTGAAAGAGAAACGCAATGTGTGCACCTGGCAGCTCCCAGCAGAGTTGCCAGTGAATATATAAATTCTGGCAACTGCTCTAAAAATCCAGTGACCTGCTGATCTCTGCCCCTCTACTGCTATTTTGGTTTTGAGGCTGCTTGGATTTTGGTTTACAGCAATTGTAAAGGTGTCTATGCTACAACCACACAAGTTTCTGCATGATGGGAGTGGGCCATCCACTGCTTATATGGCTCAGAAAGAAGCATAGTTGTGTGCAGAGCTAATATTTTGTTTAGGAAAATAATTTAGCAAATAACTAAATAAAACTGTTGAGTAGGGATTCTGAGAAACAGTTTTTGTCAAAGGTATGTACCTATCTGGATTTCATTACTTTCTTGTTGCCTGTGGAAGACTTTGATTTCTGATTGTACAAATATGGTGAGTTTAGGACCTTGATTATGCCACTCCTTTATGGTGTCCATGATTTTTTTAACCAGAATTGCCTGGTGTGATGGTGATTTCTGAGGAGCAATACCCAGTGTGAGAGGTGTATCTCAGCTCTGCAGGTGTGGGGCCAGGGATGCTCCTCTCTACAACAGGCTGGGGCCTCTGCTCTTGCAGCAGCAGAAGGATGAGGCTGGACAATAAACCTGTAGCACTGGTTGTTCTCAGAGCAGAGGGATGAATGCAATCTGAAATGTTTAAATGTTTATGTACATAAAGTACAGGATATGTACTGTGAACATTTTCCTGAAATGAAAGAAAAAAAAATCAATACTTTTCATTAATACCTGAAGAGGGAACAAATAAAATCCCAGTCATGCCACTGAATGGATGTTTGCTTGCATTTTTCATGGCACTGTATGTGCAAAGAGGCAACCCCCCAAATGTTTATATATGCATGGCACTAATGGCATTTAGTCACCAGAGGGCAGGGTTTGCTGAGCAGAAATTCTTTCTGCTGGGAGAAATACAGCTCAGGGAAGAGCTCCAGAGTCCCACTCTCAGTGCTTTAATACCTCCCAGCACTCTGCTGCCCACCCTCCAGGTTAATTCATCAGTTCTCAGTTTCAGCTTTCTTATTTAAATCTCCTTGAATAAAATTTATAATTTTTTCTGTGTGTCCATCTACAGTGTACCATTAACTCTTTGGTTTGGTTAAGCTGTTTGGGATATATCTATGAGCTTTGTAGGTTCAGGGACCATATATCTTTGAAAATCACTGTGGGTCATATTCTGTCTTTTGGGAAATGTTAAAAAAGTGACAGAGTTCAACAAAGTAAAATTACAATACAGAAAGAGTCATGGGGAATTTTTTTCTGAACTGAGGTCAGGAAAAAACCAAAAACTCTTGCAGGAAGGAGTTTCAATTACAGTGAACAAGAATAAATTCTGGAGTTCCTTGTCCTAGGATGGTAATAAGTACCAGACAAAGAGGCTGGGGAGAATATTAAGCATGTTGGTAGACTTCTACCTGAATTGGTGGTAAAGACATTTGAGGCTTTAAAGCTGTCAGACCATGTGTGGCAAATTATTGATCTATTTATGTTGTCTGATGTTGATACTTGTAAGGAGCCTGCTAGTAGGGAAGATTTTTGAACTGCATAAAACCCCCAATGTATTCATTCCTTTGTTAAAAATTAGATTAAGTGGCACAGTGCAAGGACTGATAGGCAGTGAATGAGAAAGTTGATTCCTCTTAAAAATCCCATAAGGAAAAGCTGATTATATGCAGGAAGACTTAAATCTGGACCTGTTAGCTTTAAAAGTTTCCCTTTAGCTGCTCTCATCTGTGGCTAAATTTTAATCAGGTTTACTTGTGATTGCCCATATGAAATGTGTGCAAGGTTGTTTAGAGGAAAATGTAGAGGAAAAAAAGAGTCACAGCAACAACCATGAAACTGTTGTTTGTAATCTCTGAAATACTTAAGATAGTTTATTTTTTTTGTTAGCCTAATTCTGCTTTCATTAAATTCTGTGTTTCCTGTTGCTTGTTTAGTGTCTGTTATTGGATGAGTTTTGTCATTTGGTGGGGCAGTTAAATTCTGTAGTAATCTGAGGAAGTGATTCAGGCCTGCCTAATACAGGAGGGATGAGAGAATTAGCTACTGCAGCTCCTTTAGGTTTCTTTCTTGTTCTGGTAAGAGCTGCTCCACTGAAATGCCACTGATCTGCTTCAAATAAATAGTAAGAAATGTGGGAATAGTCAGATCCTTGGAGGTGAATATTTCAGAATGGTTACATCCTCAGGGGGGAATGAATTTTTGGTCTAAGAGAGGAGCCTCTTTTAAACAGTAGCAGAGGTTCTGAAATTAGGACCTTTAACCAACAACATTGTCTTAACCCCAGTGTAGAATATTGAACCCAACATAAAAGGGTTTAGGTAGGAAAGTGTTAATTAATTCATCACTGATACCTAATTAATTTGTAAATAACAGGGGGCCAGTCTGATGTCTAAGCAGAGAAGTGGGAAGCTGAAACACATGGTGACAGTGTGGGGCCCCACAGCTCCCACCCTCTGACTGCCCTGATGTGGTTTGTTGTCTTTGTGCTGGAGACAATCACAAATTAGTCAGCTGAGCAGGGAGGGCTCCAATTTCCAAGTAGGAAATTTCCTATTGGAAATTGGCTCAAATTTTCCAAATAGGCACTGCCAATTCTGTAAGTGGTGAATTAAGGAAAGAAGAGACCAAGAGTGTTGCCTGTGCTGGACAGGGAAGATTGTGGCACCATAAGGAATTAACTCAAATTCCAGGATAATCAGACCATGGTCCATCCTCCCTTTCTGCAGCTTTTACCATTTATTTGAGATAAAGGAATTTTTAAGCTATTTTTTTCTTCCATGTCTGACTCTTACACAGGCCCACTCCTGGCTTTGCTGTTCACACCTACAATCTTTCATGAAATAGAAGCAGGTAAAAGACACACTAAAAAATATATTGGTTTTTAAATCCAAACTTTTCTGGAAAGTTGATTTCAGAAGTAAGTTGTGGATTTGTTGGACATGTTCAGATTAATGTGCACTACAGTGCAGTGAATATTAAAGGAACTGTCAAGAAGGAAAGTCTGTGTATGGGATAAATTAGGACTCTCTAGGGATTAAAAAGATGTAGGATTTTTATTAAGTAGCTAGCCTACTATTGAAAAATAATGAGTAGTTTCCATAGCAACCTCACTTTCACATGGAGCAGACATACCGTAGCAACATAAAAAAGAACAGTATCAAAGAAGGAATAAAACTGAGCTGTGCTATTTGGATTTTTAAAAATATCTCTGTCCTGAACTCTCTGTTTACAATGCAAAGATCAGTAAATCAGAGGATGCTTTTTTTTCAGAGATTGTAATTGTTATAACTTTCATCCCAGTACTTGGTAAAAGGCAGTGAAGTGATAAATATTGCTGAAAAGAGAACTGGAAAAGATGATGGTTCTTTCCAGCCTGTACTGTAGATTGAACAAAGGCAAGAGCATTTCAAGTTTTCAGCATCTTGTCACAGCCCCATACCCCTGGGTGAGTTCAGTCTGACTGGGAGGCTGCTGCTGGTTCTCCTGCATGCAGGAAAGGGTGGGACAGGAAAGTGTGTTACACTCAGGCTGCTCAGCATTTGACTGTGCAGAATATTTGTGAGAAAATCCCAGCAAAAGTTAAACTCTCCTGGCTTTAAGTTCTCAAAATTCAGGTTCAAGTTCCTCTGAAGGTTTTCTTCAAGCAAGGCTGTGCTCCTTAATAGTTTCATGGAGAAATCAAGTAGAAATGACAAAATCTCAAAAAAGGAAGGCCAACCAACAGCCAACAACTTGGGCAAAGGTTTGCTGTGGATTTTTCTTGTCAGTGTGAGTCCAGAATTCCCAACAAATCCAGAAAGCCATGAACTTCAGGGAACAAAATCTCAGGAAAATTTCAGATACACTGACTTTGTGTATCTTTGTGACAAGAGGGTCTCTGTGTTCTGCTCAGGAATATTACTCTAAGTGACTGCTCAGTCTAGAAAGAAAAACTACTGGTTTTTTTTTCTAGCCTATATTAGAGAAAAGGTGCAAGGAGATTTTAAAATGCAAATAGAGAAGGGATTATAAATATTAAAATACTAAGCCAGGATGCAAGTAAAGAAAAAACTGTTGATAATAATCATTATAATAAATTAGAAGATTGAGTTTCTAGAGTAAGAAGATACAAAGATGATGAAATCTCAAAGGTATCAACATTTCCAACATGTGCAGACAGGTGAGGCTGTCATCTTCTTTACACCAGGATAATTGTACATGAGGAACCATCACAGAGTAAATGTGCTGGATCTTGGTCCACCCTCCCAAAAGTTGTGTAACTCACCCACAGGAATGCAATAAGAGGCAAAGACAGACTGAGATTTCTGATTATGTGACACTGGCATTTGTGTCAATACTAAAGATAATGTGGCAGAGGCACGACTGGTGGGATCTGTTGAAAGAACACAAACCCCATCTTTTTCAGGCCAGTCACATATGACACTAAAAAATATTGTTCATACTTGAAGGGTGAGGGAAGAAATGTCTGTGAAAAAAAGATTTGGTGTCATTGGGGGATATCAAGTGAAGAACAAACTCCCTGTACATCAGTGTGTCCAAAAACCCTCACAAGACCCTTCAATAAGAAGGAAATTACAGTAGATTTTGACTGATTTTGATGGGATATTTAATTAAAAATCACATGAGTGACAAGTGCCCCTGTTTCAAAAAGTGTTGAGGACAATGAAGAGAATCAAGAGATTTTCTGGCGTTGCCTAAGAGAAGAAAAAAATATGTCTCCCTGAGTTGAGTGAGAAGAAAAAAACTCTGAGTTCAGTGAGTTTGAAATATTTGTTTGCTGAAGTGGAAGTTCAGGGCTCTATCATGTCATCTCTCTGATGTGCTTGAAAAAGATGTAATAGAGCAGAGAAAGGAAAATTGAAGGTAGGGAGAGATTTCCAAATGAGGCAGGTAGGTGTAGTCTGCTAGTTGAAAAAATTGCCAAGAATTTTGTGATGAACTCCAGTTTGGGATTTTTTTAGTTAGGACTAATGAATTGTCTAATTGAAACAGAACTCAAATTCAGAGAAGACTTCTGGATTTCTGGATAAATGACTTTAAACATTATTTATAGCTGATGAATGCATTAACCTTCCTCATCTGTGGAGCTTTGCCATGTGAACCTGTGGCTGCACTGCAGGATTTGCCTCAGGGCAGCTGGTTCAGGATTGTTGATGTGAACTTGTCCTGCTCCACCATCAGCTCTGTGAGGTTGCTCGTTCCCCTTTTGCTCCAGGTATCATTCAATCAGCCCAGGCTTGATTAACTCAGCTTACCTTACACTTACCTCTGAGTGCCAGGTCATAAAAGTGAAATTGTGCATAGTTATTGCAGGCAAACTGATATCTAGTATTTTCCTTTGCTAAGTCCTTTAGAAATGCTGGCAGGTAATATGCCATAAACTGTATTCTTTCTTTCTGGCCCCAGCTTTCAGAAAAAGAAAGGAACTATTAACTGCAAGCAGGTGAAAAAGGCCATAAAGTTCATGAAATTTTGCTGTTGCAGTAAAAGTTCTTAAACCTAGTAAAATGTGGTGAAGTCTGTCTCTTAAAATGTAGAGAGCAGATTACATTTTGAAACATCAAAAAGCTTTTATCCTTAAAATTAGGAATTTGCTTATGTGATTTACTGAACTGGGCTATTTATTAATGTGGAAAAGTGTCATTTTCAAGTCAGAATGTTGCAAATAGTTGTTTTTCTTGATGACATTTTCCATCTTTCTTCTTCCTTGTGCAGAACTTTTCGTGTGGCTTTAGTTTCATTAATATTAAATAAAAATTTGACAATAATGAAAAGCTTCTGATTTTAACTCTACAAAGGCAAATGAATAGATAAGACCAACAGTCATCTTAACTTTTCATTAATACTCCAACATTTCTGCTTGGGCTACTTAGAGCTATGGCAGCTTTCTTGATAAAATACTTCTTAATGCCAAATGCTAATTATTCATGGGAATAAGCTTTTCTCTAGCCCCAGGTTGTTGCAGAAAATGACAGCTTTTGATGTTACTAAATAAAATAATGTTTCCCCTGTGGCATTTTATTGCGAACCACATTTAATGAAATGTAGATTTTTAAGGTCATTTCATTAGCAATGAGCCCAGTAGTGTTTGCTTTTGGTGTCTGCTTGTGCTGTAGTAGTTTTAAAAACAAGTTTCTGAGAAATTTTATTTTTCTACAGAGTTTCTTGGAGTTTCTTGAACTTTCAAAGTATATTTTTTCCATTTGCAGCAGAAAATAAAATATGACTGCTAGGGAGAAAGCTGTGATGTGAAAAGCTGAGAGATTCCAACTCATTTTGTTTCTGTGAAGATCTGAAGTGCATTTCCCCTTCATCAGTTATATGACTCTCCATTCTACTTTTCAATTAATAACTTTTTTTTCCAAATCCATGCCCTTTGGGGAACAGACTTTTATTGCTTCAGGAATCCTCTGCTGCTTTTTACAACTATTCATATTATTTTAAATACTTTCAAACCTCTAGCTACTATGGCAAGACCTAGTGTTCATCAGAGAGTTTTTAATGTGCCTGCAGGCCTGATCCTGACCCTTAGGAGTCAGCAGGGAATTTTGCCAGCAGTGCCATGGAGATGTCTCCCAGCCACAGGGGTACAGCCTGCAGTGCTTCTGCAGGGGGAAAGGCAGTGCCAGAGCTGTTGTTCCAGCAGGAATTCCTTCCCTTTGGAGCCACTCAAAGCTGTTGACCCACGTGAAGGCACAACTGGTGGCCCAGGATCAGCCTTTGCAAAGCCTGTCCACCTTCAGGGTGCCTCTGTCTCGCTTTTCCCACCTGCCATTGCTCCAGAGGGACATTTCCACTTCCAGTATCTCTTCTAGACAGTACTGGGATGGTCGAATAACTGCCCCTTTTTAGGTGGCACTACTGATAAAAAGCACCCTGTGGTCCTGTTCCAGCTTCATGCCAAGGCATGCTGCTGGCTGCTGGGGGGTGTGTCTCCTTCAAAGGAGGGCTGCCATCCTTGCTTACTTCTCTGCAGAGAGCAGAGAGCCTGTGAAAGTACCTTCTGCCTCATCGGAGTAATGAGCGCCTCAAAAACACTCACCAAGCCCACAGCCAGCGCAGTTGTTCAGGATTTTGCTGGTTTCTGTGTAATTAATTAAGATTTTTTTTAAAACACTGGTTGCTCTGCCAGGCTGTGTATCTAGGTTGTGCCAGTTTCCAGGATTCCCCTCCACCCCCATCCCCGCCCCTCGCCCCGGTTCCTCGCAGAGACGTGAGCAGCTGCAGCAATGGAAGACTTCTTTGTAGAGGAGGCAGCTCCAGTGAAACAGGTAGGGGGGCTGGGGTGGGCACTCAGTGCCCTGGGTGTGCTGTGGTGCCTGGCAATATTCAAACCCAGCAGAGCCTGGACCCAAGCAGCTCACAGCCCCTGCTACCTGCAAGGGAGCAGGGGTGATAGGGTATCTCAGAGACACACCAGGTGTGGCAGAGACCAGCCTGAAATTCTGGAGGAGGATGTCCTGGTGTCCATTAGGAGAAGGCTAAAAAGTTTCCTATGCAACTAGAAATCATTGTGTTTTGCTCCTGGGGGTGGATGTTGCCATAAGCAGAACTCTGTGTCCCAGGCAGGAGGGAATTCGGCAGGAATGGTGCTGAGCAGAGAAGTTCTGAAGCCTTGTGGGAGCAGGGAAGGAGAGGAGCAGGTGAGAGCTTTCCTGTGCAGGCTTAGGTGTGATGAGAGTTTCACTGAGCTGGGTCTGTTGGCACTGTTACTGCTTCTCTGACTTTTCCATTCACCATGTGTGGGACACAGATACCTGAGGACACTGTTGCAGCAGGACTGGATTTGTCCTGTCTGCCTTATATTGGCATGGAATGCTTTCTTCCCATGTGATTCCTTGTTTTGTTTGTTTGCTTTTGTTCATTTGGTTGGTTGGTTTTTTGTGAGCTGGTTACTCTTCAGTTTATTCACACCTCTGCCAACCCTGTTGTTGCTTCAGCCCTGCCCTAACACACACATCTCTGTGCAAGCAGAATCCTTGGACAAAATGCTTTACAGCAGTCACTGCCTGGGGCAGAAATGTGAACGTGGTTAATGCCATGGAGTTTGGCTAAAGGGATGAAGGGCATCAGCTGACTTGATATTGTTGCAGGTTCTTTGGGCCAAACCTGATTTGGGGAGCATTTTCTTCATTAGGAAAATTGACAGTTGCAAAAGTTGCCTGTTACACTTCTCTCACTCCACCAGACTGATGCTGCAGTGTTTAAGGAGTTTTGCATTAGCACTGAGCTGAGTCTTCCAAGATGTAACTGTACAAACTGAGATATTCAGGGTGCAAAATAATGTTAAATAAAAGCTAATTATTTGAACTGGCTTTTTTCACCAGTGGGGATATTTTGAAATGAGCTATTCTCTGGTCACACAGAGGATGTGGACTGAGTTTTGCTGCTCTCTGAGTAACTCCTGAAAACATCTGCAGCATTAGCAGCATCAGATCCTGGCACACTTTTCCAGTGACCCTAACCCAGATAACAGCTGAGAACACACAGTACATACACTGAGCTGTCAGGTAAACCTGGGAATGCAGGAGAATTCTACAGCCAGTGGATCTGATATTGCTGGTGGCTGCCACAGTGGTGCAAAACCTGGTTGCTGAAGCAGGACTTTATGTTTGAGTGATGGTTCACCCAAAAACACATTTCTCAGGGGGCTCATGAGCAGACTCAGGGTGCACCAACTATGGGACTCATTATCCTGAGCTCTACTGCAAAGATGGGCAGCTGTTCACCTATTGGGCTTCCAGCCCTCCACTGTTACAGTGGGATAATAGCATTCCTTACCTGCTGGGAATGTGGTGAGGATAAATACTGCATCAGCCTGCCAGATGCTGTGGGACTGTAGCTTCATAAGAGGGCCCTAAATGGGTAGACTGTGTTCCCTTCATGCCTGAAATAATCTTTTGGACCTGATGGGGAGATCAGTGTCTCTGATTAGACAAGTTGAAGAAGAATTCAAGCCTGCTCAGTGAATCTAAAGAGATGTTCAGGACATTCATCTAATGATAATATTTGGAAATGGAAGATTAATATTTGCAAAGTCATGTGTTTCATGATTTTTCTTAGAAGTGAAACCCCACTGTTTCTAAATCAATTTGGCAAATAGGTGTACACTGAACTTGGCAATGTTTTTGGTGGATAATTGACAGTACCTGGGAGAACAGTGAGGAGTTATATTCCTCTGCTAAATAGTGAAGTAGGCACATCAGTAACAGGCTACCACTTCTTTAAGCAGATTTGAGTAATTTCAACATAAGCTTATAATTCAGTCTCTATGGGCAATTTCTTGTGCTGAATAACTTGTTTTCATCTGCATTGATGCAGGTGTTTGGCTGCCAAGTACAACAGGACTTGAGCTTATTGTCTATCTGGAATTCAGGACTTTTCAAGTGCCTTGTTTAATTTTCAGTTTCCCTTGTGAGTGGTGTTTCAGCACTGTAGGAGTGCAAAGGGTTACATTGAGCTGTTTCTCTTACAAGTACTCCTGGAAGCAGGAACTGGGGAAAAGTGGCTTTGAACTGTTGAAATTCTGAATTGAGGATTTTTCTGTGTGTTTTCCTTTTAATACAGTGATTATATCTTTCTACAGATTTCCACATGCTTGCAGTCATTTTTCAAAGGCTGATATTTTAACATGAGTAGGAGACAGTGTGCACTATATCTGCATATTTGTTCTGTAAGCATTTTTTGTAATGGAATAAAGAGTACAATTAAGTTTGCAAAATTGGTAGTTGCAAGCACTCTCAGAGAGGACAGGCATAGAATTTCAGATGGTCATGATAAATGTGAGTGACAGTGTGAAATCAATAAGATAAAAGTCAAGAAAAATAAATGCTGAGTATTGTAGTTAGGAAGGAAAGTCATTTGACACCAGGACAAAATGGGGAATAACTGGGCAAGCAGCTCCCTGCAGGAAAGGGGGTTTGTGGCTTTTATAGATAGTTGCTGACAAGTTAAATATAGATTCAAAATGTGTGCAACTTCAGAAACGGTGGTGCTCATTCCAGGGTATATTGATGGTTGTATTTAAGTTTTGGGAAGTAATTATTCAGTTCTATTTGGTACTGGAGAAGTCTGAAATTGAATGCTGGGCCTAATGCTTGGAGAGAACTTAGAGAAACTGGAAGGAGTCCAGATGAACTCAGAAGGGTTGAGGAACATGAAAGAAACGTGAAAAACTCTATTTGTTTAATTGAAAAGAAGAGAAAACTGATGAGAAAAACATTCAAGTGTCTTAGCTATGAAAAGGCTTTTTTTGTAATAAAATTTTCTACTGAGAAACTTTATTTTGTTACAATAATATGTTGGTTAGATTTTAGAAGAAACTTTATAATTATACATGGCTTTAAGAAAGAATATGGAGTACTTTTTGTGAAGAGAACAGTTCAGAACAGAGAAGACAAACATCTGTCAGTGGTAGTTGGGAAACTGTGTTGTAAGGGACTGGAAATTCCCCTGGGCTATCTTCAGCAGAGTCTTTCCATAGATTTCATTGCCATGGAAAGTACAGGCTATGTGCTCTACCCTAAAAGGATTTTTTTAATGTGCTTCAGAGGAATTTTGTGGTGGCATAGAGGAGAGATGCAGAAACAAGAGGTATGTTGGTGCTATCAATAAGATCCCAAAGAATCAGGAGCAAGGTGGGGATGTCAGGGCTGCTTCTCACAGAGAGAGAAGTGCTGCTATTGCTGTCCTTTGAATTCAGTGCCAATGAGGCATTCCTACACACCTGCAGATGAATGGCTTGCTGACACAATAGGAGTTTATAAATCCCCATTTTTGGAAGAATTCTGGTTCTTTAAATGAAACAAGTGATCCTACATTGCTCAATGCCATCCTCTAACATCAGGTAACCACCTGTCTCTACCACAGAATTACCTAGGAAGGTATTTTTGATCATTATTTTTAGTATTATTCCTGCTTTTAACTAAAAAGAGGATATTTCACTGCATTATATGTTGAATTGGGGGACATGTAAATAAGAGAGTTAGAGAAAGCTTTGAAGGTAACTCTTATGATTACTTTCCTGGGAAAGGTTCCATTTTACTGCTTGGCTAGCAGGGAAAGAGCTAAACCAAAAATGTTTTATCCAAGGGTTCCATTAAACAAAGTCAAGGATCGAGAGTTTCCACCTGCCCAGCCAATTTTAGGAGTACAGCTCTTGTGGAGCAAGGCAAAGAGCTTTTGTTGTGAGTCACTCTCTAGCAAAATCCCTAATTGAAAGCAAGCACAAATACAGGCTGGGTGGGGAATGGGCTGAGAGCAGCCCTGAGTGAGGGCACTTGTGGCTGCTGGATGATGGGAAGCTCACTGTGGGCAGGCAAGGGGTGCTCTGGCAGCCCAGAAGGGCAATCATGTCCTGGGCCACATGGAAAGCAGCCTGACCAGCTGCTCAAGGCAGGGATTTTGCCCCTCTGCTCTCATGACTCCCCACCTGGGGCCCCCAACACAGGAAGGACAAGGACTTGTTGGACCAAGCCCAGAGGAGGCCATGAAGATGCTGACAGGGCTGGAGCACCTCTGCTGTGAAGACAGGCTGAGAGTTAGGGTTGTTCAGCCTGGAGAAGAGAAGGCTCTGGGGAGACCTTAGAGCTCCTTCCAGTGCCTAAAGGGGCTCCAAGAGAGCTGGAGAGGGACTTTTTGCCAGAGCCTGGAGTGATTGGACAAGGAGTAAAGAATTTAAAGTGAAAGATGTTATATTTAGATTAGATATCAGGAAAAAATTCTTTACAGAGAAGGAGGTGGTGCCCTGGCACAGGTTGCCCAGAGAAGCTGTGGCTGCCCCATCCCTGGAGGTGTTCATGGCCAGGTTGGATGGGGCTGTGAGTCCCTGGTTTAGTGGAAGGTGTCCCTGTACATGACAGGAGGGGTTGGAATAGGTGGTCTTTAGGGTCCCTTCCAACCCAAACCATTCTGTTTCTATGACATATAAAGGAGGCTGCTGCTGGTAGCTTGATATTGTTGGATTTCTAAGCCTGGTGATATTTAGCAAGGTTATAATGCAAAACATGAGCAACTTTTAGAGCTTTCTGCTGAGAAGAGAGGTTGTTAGAGCTTAAGGATGATTTAACAGAACAAACTGACATTTTAAGAAGCACATACATTTTGATCACTTTGATGGAGTTCTTCTGGATTATCTGTTGCTGTGACAATCCAGAACTCAAGTACAAAGCATGAAAAGGGCTAAATCCATTAGAATACAGCTAGCTAACATTTTTTTCCTGAAGGAATAAATCTGCCTAGCTAACAACTTATTCCCTTAGTGATCATGACTCTACATCAGACTGCTTGAGTTTCTACAATAAAGTAAGAGGAAATAAGAGAATGCTGTACTATGCTATTGCTAGGATTGGATCAACAAGCAATTAAAATAAATTTATCCAATTAACTTGGCCCTTGCTTCTATTCTCAAGCTGCTTTCAGATCAGCCTTGTCTCCTGTGTATTTACCTTTGCTGTTGAGTAAAAAACACATTTCTGTATCTAGATCCTCTGCAAATTATGATTGCAGTGTTTTTCCTGTTCAGTGGCTGATTAACAAATTCTAAAAAGAATACTGTAAAACCAACACAGTCTTTTATGGTTTGGCTGTTTAGATATTAACTAAGTATCTTGAAATTCACAGATTTTCAAATTTTCTGAACATGCTCTTAGCTATTTTCAAGTACATCTTTGTAGCCTCCAGCCATTTCCTAAACCAGAGTTCTCCAATCTTTTAGTAGTCCAAAATTAATTTTTCTTTTATGGATTTGTCCATTAGCTTTTGAATCCAAGTCACTTTTTAGGACATTATATGCAACATTGCCTCATTATCACATTAGAAGACAGAACAAACAAACATTCCTTGCTCACCTTTTGAATTCCACACTTCTTTGTTTAGACCCTTGTCCTGTATGTCTTTTCTGGTCTGTTACCTGTTTCTTGCCTTCTTTGCAGCATTTGACTTGCATCCTTGGTGATCCTGATCACCAGCTGACATTTTCATAGATCTGTTTGTTTTAACCCAAGCCCTCCCCCTGAGTGCTAATTGCTCAAACTCCATCATCCTCTATGGCAACTTTAGGGTAATTTCTTTGTGCATCACTTCGTGTGTGTTTTCCCTGGGCTCTTGTGGGCCATTCCATTGTTCCCTCCTCCATGAGGGTTTAGTCTCAAGACACCTGAGGAACTCCCAGTGCCATTCCTGTCCTCTCCCACGTGCTCTCTGTGACATCTTGGCTCTCTGTCTTGTTCTTAGAGCTGGTTACTGCCATTAATTTTAGCTCCAATAAAGTTGGTGGATACATTCACTGGGATAGATGGGTGTCCCTCACATGCCATGTTAAATTCCCTTTCCAGGTGGTCTCTAACCTATTGGTTTGATTTGGTAGTTAATAGTATTCATTTTCTACCTGCCAGCATGACCAGAGATGCAGTCCTTCCATTCAGGAAGATAATAATTTTGCTACAAGTTAAATAATAAATCATAAAATAAACTGGCATTTTGGGGTTCTTTTTATGATTCCTGCAGTTTTGCCACTAGACCTTGGGAGATTATGCCATCTGAAAAATTTAGTCACTCCATGGAGATACTTTGTCAGTGGTTTAAAAATTGGATATGTGAGATTTATGGCTCTGAAAAACTAATGATCTCTTTTCTGAATGCTTTGTCAAATCCTGCATGGCTTATGCTGCCCTTAAGCCACTCTAAGCCTTGGTGTCTATAAGGGAACGTGTTTTGGTGATTAACAAGGTGTTGTTTTCATCATATATTTATTACACTGAACCTTGTCAGAACAATTCTGATCCAGGACATTTACTATTTAGATTGTATCTCTTCATGCCACTGATGCCACTGTGACAGTTTCCTGTGCTTGGCTGTAATAAAATTTAAAAAAATTAAAAAACCCCAAGAAGCAATGTATATATTTGCATAGATTGCTGGAAAAGGTGTTAGATAAAATATTGCTGTGTTTTTATGTTCTGAGAATGTCTTGAATTGCAGCCTTAAGCCAGATGATAAATTCTCTCAGTCAGGTATGGCTGAATAAGTTCTTACCTTGATAAGTCAAAATAAAGATGTGTGAGTGGTTGTTTGGAGAATTCACAAGGTGAAAGAAATACAGAAGTCAGTGGCTTTAGGAAATGCAGTGAAGGTGGGAGAGTGCAGGTGCTCTCAAAGCTTGGGGCTGCTCTCACTCGTTGAGGCTGCATCTGTGATGTGATGACAATGAAGATTCATTCCATGGTAAGAAGAAATCAAAAGAACCCCTTTAAAAGTAAGAGAATAACTTCAGGAAATACCTGTGTCCCCTTTTCTATGTGTTTGATGGCAATTTCATCAACACTATCACTCACTTGATGTTGCAGTTGCTAAATAATGTATCCCTGTGGAACCACAGAATCAGTGAAGTTGGAGAAGATCTCTACAATCACCAAGTCCAACCCAGGGCTGCCAAGTCCACCACCAAACCACGTGGAGTGCCACATCTACAGGCCTCCAGGACTCACAACCAGCACTTCCCTGGGTTCCAGTGCTTGATAACACTTTTGGGGAAGAAACTTTTCCTAACAACCAACCTAAACCTCCCCTGGCACAACTTGAGGCCATTTCCCCTTGCCCTGTGGCTTTTTACGTGGGAGAAGGGACTGACCCCAACCTCCCCACAGCCTCCTTTCAGGGAGTGATAAGGCCCCCCCTGAATCTCCTTTTGTCCAGGTTAGACACCCCCAGATCCCTCAGCTGCTCCTCACAGGAATGCCTTGCTTTGATTTAGAAATACTTGAAGGGAGGTTTCCAGAAGCACAGCAGGCAGCAGTGCTGATGGTCTTTGAAAGTCAGCAGAAACACTCATCATTTTTGTCCCATGTAATCAAAAATCTTTTGGTGCTGTGCCTGTTTCTGGGCTTGCACCCCTGTGCTCTGGGAGTAGCACAGTATCACTCTACAGCAACATGTGAAAACAGATTCATTTTAGCTTCAAATGAAAGGCTTGTTTCCTCCTTTAAGATTTAGTGCCCCATATTGTGCTTTATCTGCCAGGACACTGATATGTAAGCAAGTGAGTCTGCTTCTTTCTCAGCTAGTAGGATAGAATTGCAGCTGGTATAAACCACAATTAAATAAAGCTACAGAAAGACAGAATGTTATCCGTGGCCAGGGGATATTTATTCTATTTTATTTTGTTTTATTTTAGTTATTTTTGCTGCAGAAAGGAGTTGGAGCTGTTAAAATTACTGGTAATTTTCTCCCCAAATAAAGTGCTTTACAATTTATGTTTTAAATAATTTCCAAAGAATCTTTTCTCACATACATTCTATTGCATCTATAAATATCAGTGAAATCAGTTTAAAAACTCTAGCCTATATCTGCATTTTTATATCATATCCTGATCAGGCTTTTTGCTAGGCAGATTTTCTTGCCATTTTTTAGTGCATCTGATAAAAGTGTTGCAAAATTTTTCTGGCCTTCTCCATCTCCAGCTACTTTCAGACTGCAGGTTTATTTAATAATTAAACAATGTCGCAGCATCCACTTGTTAATAAGGGTATGAGAAACCTGGCAGTGATTTCCTGAGTCCTTATTAACAAAGAAGAACAGAGAAACATGGAGTGCATGAAAATCATCTTAGAGAACATAGGGCTGTAAGGAGTCTGTAAAAAAAGGTCTCCTGGAAGAACCCTCCAGAATAAGATCCAGCTCAAAATTCAGCAAGAGCTTTTTGCCAGTGCAGCCATCTGACCCTCCTCTATCAGAGGAACACAGAGAGTCCTTTAGAGGGCACCTGGATCTGTTGGTGTAGGATGTCAGGATGTCAGCAGGAGGGGTGAGGAACTGAGGGTAGGGACAAAGGTGTTGACTCCCTCACCTCAGCTGGTTGTGCAAAGAAGCCTTTGCCCCAGCGAGGGATGGTGCTGTGCCCCTGGTGCACAGGGCACAAATGTGGCTGTGCAGTTTATTTAAACCTTTCTCCCATGCATGTGAATCCTGGTGGGAATGTTGGGAGCTCAGGGCAGAGCTCTGCACGGTGGGAAGCTGCTGGAGAATGAGGGCAGGTTTGCCTGCTGCAATCAAACACCTAATGCCAGCTCTCACAGCTACTTTGTGCTGTCCCTGGTGTGGCACCTCTTCCCTTTCAAGGGTCTGTGTAATCCCAAGAACTGGCCCTAATTACTATTTCTCAAGCAAAAAATTTCTTTTTAGAAAGACTTTTTCTTAAAGAATTGTGACGTCTAATGCAATCTTCTAGTCTTTTTCCAGCAATCAACTCCTTGCCCATGACATTTCCTGCCTGCCTATGGGAAGTTTTGTGTCCTCCATCAGCCTTGTACAGGCTCTGTGACATGTGGCCCAGCTGTATCCCTCATCCACTGAGTGCCAGGCTTCAGCTGGCTGTTGGGTGCCTGGAACCATCAGCACTAAAAGCAGGGAAAAGAGCAGCAAGAGTTTGAGGCATTCCAGGAGACAGCTCAGGGCAGCTTGGGGAGATGTGATTCATGAGATCAAGCCTCAAGAATGAGGTAAACAGGGGTTTTAGGTACACAGCAAATACAGTGCTGTATGTGTACTTGAGGTGTATTACTCAGCTGGTGTAGCATTTCACATAATGACTGTTCCTCATTAAACAGCAGAGACCAAGCAGGTCTGAGCTGAGTAGGTGTCAGTGTTTCTGTGGGATTCACTCCTGGTGCCTCATGAAGAGCTCTGTGTTTGAGTAAGGGTTGAGGCTGCACCTATCAGGACACATTTTGTGTCTGGTTTTGAAAGTACAGCTACATCCATTCCTTTGGACTTGCAAAATTGTAATGGAAATTTATCAGCTCTGCCACAAAGACTAATCTTCCAGCTTTAGCAGAATGGAAATACTAATGGCAATTTACTCGTCCATCAAAAATAATTACTCATCCCAGCTGAGCAGGCAAGTAAAATTTGCAAGACTCAATTAACTACCTGCACTGAGGAGAGTTTACGTGATATTCTTGTTGCAAAGCACTTTGGTTCTTACTGGAGCTGTATAAATTAACCACTTCAGTGCTTTCCAAGAAACCCCATGGGTCCCAACTCAGATTCCTTGACACCTTTTACACTGCTAAGAGTGGCTCAAACTGAGGAGCAGGTAATAGAAAATGTCTACATCAGGTAATAGGAAATGTCTACAGCAGCAAAGTAATTGCTACCAGATGCACTCGTGGAAAATACATAATGCTAAATGATACAGAGTAATAAATGAAGTGACACAGTATAAAAAGGAATAGCATTTTTTAAAATCTTTTGGTGTTTTAGTGCTCATTTAGCCAGTTGAGAGCCACAGGTGGAACTGAAACCCACTGAAGCAAAGCTCAGCAATGAGGACTGGTGTGGATCCTGTCCAGAGATGCTTCTGAAGAGATTAATTCCTTGGAGGAACTATTCTCACATCTTGCTCCAGTGCCTCCAGGATGCATGTCCTGGTCCTCCCTGCTGCCCACCACAGGCCAGCCTTGGGGGACATGGTGACATTCCCTGTGCTTTTGTTGTCCCTGGGAGAGAGCTGGTGAGGAGACACAGTGCTGTCCTGAGTGCTGTGGTGCAGAGATGCAGATGGATTTTAGAATTTTAGCAATGTGATCTTCTCATCATCAGGGCTGTGATGAGGGAAGCAGCTGGATTACAGAAGGGCAAAGTTTCTGATAAATAAAGTACCAATTTATCCACGTGCCATGAGTCTTCCTTATGGCTACTGTGAGCCAGCATGGGATGTTCCTGGGAAATGGGAGACCAGTGACCATCACCTGTGGGGACACTGCATCAGATACATTTGTGCCTACCTTTGTGAGGGACAGAGATTCCCTGAGCTGTTTTCTAGACCTTTCCAAACACCTCAGCAGCTTAAAATTTTGTTCCAAGTTGCTGCTTCTGACTGCTGCAAAGGTAAATGTTCTCCAGATAGGTAGCTCAGGGTCTAATTTCTGACAAAGAGGAGATTAGTTCAGGATTTATGTAATGAAGTCTTGGATGCAGGGTAAATTGAATAGCTCCATTTGTTCAGACATAAATCACAAGCTCCCTGCAGTCTGAGTGACTGTCCCTTAAATGTCATGGGGACATGGGTCATTGTGGAAATATTGCAGGTTTGAGTCACACACTTAAATAGAAACATGGAAATCAGGAAGCAAGGGGGGGCTGTCAACTCATCAAGCTCATCACCTCACTTGTACTGAACATGCCCTAAGACCTGGGGCAGCGTCTGTAGGCTGGGCTGCCACTCCACCATCAAATCAGCTCAGTGCAAATCTCAAAAGGTACCAACTAAATATAAATGTGAAAGGCTCTGATGACATAAATGCATTCAAAAATCCTTTTTTTTTTAAAACTATGCTTCGATAGGGATTCAGAGAGAATATTTCTGAATAGTCTGAGAAAATAAAATGGCAATTACTGAGAAAGGCCATGACAGGAAGACTTTAGTGTGTTCTGTCATTTTTTTATAGTCAATACTGGGACAGTATGCAAAAAAAAGGGCAAATTAATAAAAAATGTGCTTGTTTTAAAAAAAGAAAAACTTCCATCTATATTAAAACCCATAGTCCACCCACCAGTTAATTAAGCCTACAGCAATACAATGACCATTCAGCATTAAGCTCTCTGAATTAGGTAACAAATTCACTCAGCCAGCCACAGGCATTAAATAACCATACATACATAACTTCCACTAGTCAATAAATCAAAGCTACACAAAATCATTACTCACTTTTCTGCGTGTCTTTTCTTCTCTGAGACTTCTGCTTTCTTTCCAATAACTGTGCACATTAAAGTCTTTTCCAGAGTGTGTGTTGAAAGGGCATCACTCAGATGAGCAAGGAGAGGGAACAAGTGCCAGGACTCAAAGGAAAGGTCTGCTCAGGTCCTGCAAGAAGGAGCTCACAGCTCCCTGCCTCTCTTGCTTGCAGATGGATAGAGGTGTTCCTGCAGGCCAGGCAGCTGCTGGTTGTGAGTGAACTTGTCCTTGAGCTTCATTTCAGTGTTTTTGCAGTGTTGATCAGTACACTTAATTTCTCAGTTCCTTGTTTTTCACCCTTAAGAGAGTAAATATCAGTTCCTTCCATCTTGGAGAGAATAAATGCATTGCAAATGGTGAGGCAGTCAAATACCAGAGACTTGGAGCTAAATAATTCCCTAAAATCATAGGGCATACTAGATGATGACCTGTGTGTTACAATCAACCTAAAAGCCTGTTCACAGGGACTCTCACTCATCAGACTTTTATTCCTAAGTGTTCCCTTGAGCAGATGTGGCTGGATGTTGTCTGTCAATATGTGAAGTGCAGGCAAAATGCATTAGAATTTTCTTGTAAAAAAAAATGTTTAAAAAATTCCAGATAGTTCTGTTGAAACTCCAGAATAAATTTCTACCACTTCTGCTGCTTTCTATGTCACTCTAAGAAGTTAAGAAATACAAAGAGCTCAGTTTTAGAGGTTACATCTAAAGAATTAAAGCAATAAAGAAATATAGACAGGGTAGGGATGCAGGTAACGACGAAGTCAGTGAGCAAGAGGAAGGATAAAAGAGCTTTAAAAAATAGATAGCAAGGTATCTATCTGTAGCAGGCAGAAAAACAACATGAAATATAGAAATATTTATAGATAAGCTCTTTATGAATATCATTCATGCTTTCTAAAAACGTGCTGGGAAGAAGAAGAGCCCTGTCTTTGTGAAACCCAACCTTCAGAAGGGGAAATGAGGATAGAAGAAAAGTGCTTGTTGTATACACAGTTGTGTTTCCTGTATTCTGTTATGGAATCTAGAATCAAAAGATTTCTAGACCTTATTTTTTAATCATAGTTTCTTTTGGATTAGAGAGACAAGACATTTCATCAGAAGAATCCAAATGCAAGATCAGGTACCTGTAGAAACAAAGACTCCAGAAAGCCAGAATTTATGATTCCAATAAGCTCTGTATAGCAGTTCTTGCAAATTAGACAAAATGCAGCCATCCAAGACTGCCAGTTTATCAGGTCAATTGGAAAGTGCATCACTTGCCCAAGCCCCATCCAGCACCAGCTGGATTTGAGTCTCTGCCAAATCTCCTCAGACAGTCGTGGTATGTGAGCAAAACCTCATGATCGGGTTTGCAGCACAAACCCAAAATGAGTTTGTCACTCTTTTAAATTCCCACATACTCTTGTGGAAAATTGCTGGAAAATGAAATAAAGAAATGACAGAAGCAGTTTAGTTGCCTGTCAGCTACCAGGTACAGACAGCTTTACACAAATATGATACAGAGGCAAGCTCAGGTCAGCACGTCCTGGTTTCAGCTGTGATGGAGTTCATTTTTTCTCAGTAGCTGGTGCAGGGCTGTGTTTTGGACTCACTATAATGTTGATAACACATTGATGTTTTGGGTTGCCAAGTAGTGCTTACCCAAAGCCAAGGAATTTTCGGTGTCTCATGCTCTGCCATGGAGGAAGTGCAAAAAAAGCTGTGAGGGAGCGTGGCCAGAACAGCTGTGACCCCAACTGTCCAGAAGGATATTCCATACCACAGAACCCCATTCCCAGTGTATAAACTGGGTGGGTTGCCCAGGAGAGGGGCCAGTCATGGTTCAGGGACAGGTTTGGCATCGGTCAGCCGGTGGTGGGCAATTGTGTTATGCATCATTTGTTTCTTTTAGGTTTTCTTCTCTCCCTTCTTCTTTTTCTTCTTCATATTATTATTATTATTACTATTGCTATTACTACTACTACTATTATGTTAACATTATACCTAATTTCAGTTATTAAACTGCTGTTATCTCAACCCACGGGTTTTACTTTTTTCCTGATTCTCCTCCTCATCCCACCAGGTTGGGGTTAAACCACAACATGGCATGAGCTGGCATCAAAGAGCAGCTGCTCAGCCCGTGGCTGGTTCTGTTCCTGGGTCTCAGTAGCCTCATCACAGCAGAGGATTTCTCTGCTGATTTACCTCCCTCTTGGCTTCTCAGGCAGGCTGAGCTCAAGCTGCTCATCCTGCAGCTGCTTATCCTCCTGTGAGAAGACTGGGAATCTGCCAGGCTCCTGGCAAGGTGTATGGATGTTTGCCATTGCCATGCTGCAGCTCCAAGCTTCTCGTGCCACGCTGCAGCCACTGCCTCTAATGCTGTTTAAATGTGGGCCCAGCACATGGTGGCACTGGCTTCTTCTGGACCTCAGGGCATGGCCCAAGTTCTATTTAGGCACTAAAAATTTAAAAAAAAAATAAAAAGAAGACATCAAAGTATTTTTTTCTGCATGTTGTGGGCATAGGTCTTGCTCACTTTTGATGTGGGTTGAAGAACACTCGAGTGTGGCCTTGGTACAGGATACACAAATGTATTCTGTGTTGTCACACAGGTGTGACCTGCACAAGTGGGTCCTTGAAACACACTTTGTATATTTATAAGACTGTGCACATAGACAGTTATTTGGAATGGGTGCTCTTGAACAGCCCCTCTCTGGAGTAGTTTCTGTTTTAAACAAGCCCTTGTTACTTGATAGTTTTCATCCTGCCATGCTCATACCTACCTTTCCTTTAGCCTCTTTCCAGAGCCACTTACAATTGGAGAGGGTGCAAAAGATGCAGAATCCAATGGATTAGCATTGCAAATACTCAATTTTAGTACTAAGCTGGGCTCCAGCTGCTCTCTCAGATCTCTGCCCAGGTTTTAGGCAGTGGAGAGAAACAGGGGAGCAGAAGGTGTACAGTACATGTTTTCACACCAGAGCATTACTCCTGAGAAGTGCTGAGCATTTTATTATTTATTTCCAGGGGATATATTGAGAGGCAAAATTGCAAAGTTTCTCAAATGATGGGGGCCCAGTTTGTGACACAAACTGGAACGGGGTGTGGGGTCACACCTCTCACACAGCAGAGAGTGACTTACATAAGGGAACCTGGGTGATTACAAACAGGTGTCACGTCACTTTTTCTATTAAAGGGATCAAATGGGTTGAAATCCCCAAAGATGAAGTTATTGAGGTTTGTGCTCGAGGCCACATAGCCCAATTGCCTGTGATCTCAGGGGAGGGGGAGCTTTGCACTCTGGCCATCTGAATTTTCTTTAATAATTGCCTCAAAGTCTATTATGTGTGCACCATATCAAATAATTACAGGTCTCATCTTCTTTTTTATTTTTTTTTTAACTTGTTAACTAGGACTATTTGCTTGGAAATTGAAGCTTAGTTATTTAGTCCTTGAACTGTTTCTTCCTCTACCTCTACTGCATTTAGGGGTTTACTGCTGGTCAGAGTAAAGCCCCATGAAGCAGTACTAAAGTATAGTGATATGTGAATTGGATGAACAATAGCATGAAGTCAGGCTGTTTCCTGCAGCATGGATTAGTGGAATAAACCAATTTTTGGTGATCACAGGTTTTAAAAATTGTTCCTTTCAGCCATTTTCAGGTTCATCTTTCATTTTACATAGGACAAGGATGTTTACTGGAAACAAAGCATTTTATTTCCCAGTGATGAATTATCAGACAGTGAGTTATTCCTGTGACCCTGGTGGGTTTTTTGTAATCTCTTGGAACCCTCTTTTACTTCTTCAGGCCACTCTCCACACTTCTCAATGAGTAGGCTTCCATCTCCCTGCATGTGAATGAAGGTCCAGGTTATGTGGTTAATTTCCTTTATTATTTTTCAAAAATGATGGAACCCAGGAACAGTTTTAAAGGCAGGAGATGCCCTTCCCCCTGCAATATGGCAGTGCCCTTGTCTGACCACCCTGGGTTGTTTGAGAGCCCAGTTTAAAAGCAAATACCTACCCTTGAAAGCAATCCCAGGCAAGAGCTCACATTAAGCGGTGGGTGGTAAATGAGGCTCTGATTCACAGCTCTGCTGGGTGCTGCTGCTCTGATACCAAAGGGTGGCAAATAACAGACAAGCACAGGATTTTCCCTTGCAATCAAACCCTTTCTGACTGGCTCTAATGGGAATGTGCAGGTGCACTGGAGCACGTGGAATGCGTGGAGAGAGCTTTGGATTTCCGTTCCTGTTCAGGCTGGGGGTTTTGGTTGCAGTGTATGGGTGTGTTACAGTAAACCCCTCCACCACCTTCAGCATGGAGTGATTGCTTTGCAAAGTGGAGAAGCAGCACTCACCTTTTTGTGTCAGGTAACATCCCAGCTCTCCATGACTGCCCACTCCCTGTAATTAGGCTGCTCCGTTTCAGCCATAAATACGGTCTAATTATGGTATTTTGTAGCACTGCAGCCATCGGACTGCAGCCCTTCTGCAGGTGTGCTGCAGGAAGCCATGGAAATGCAGCTGCCACCAGAGTGTCTGGGAGAGCAGGGCCCAAATTACTCGGGCTGCATAGCAATCAGCCTAAATTGCTGATGGTTGGATGGGAAGGACAAATAGGTTGACAATAACACACGGCTCTATTGACAGACAGCCGTTCCCCACAGCTGTAAAAGCTGAATGGGAGAAGGTATCACAGGCTCAGTGCAGAGCCTCACAGTTAGATTGCCAGTTTCTGTTTTATTTCACCACCAAATGCTATTATGTTTGACATTTATGCGTGTTCACCACTATAATTTGAAATTGTATTATTGAAATAAAGAATGGTAAGTGAAAGCCACAAATGATAGCTCGTTTAGTTCTTTCCTTGTGGCTTTGGCTCGTCGTGGTTTTTGACTTACAAAAGACTTGGCAATTGCACAACTGGGCACAGTGAGGGGGAAAAAAAACCCCCACAAACCACAACACACTTCTGGATCAGATTTTTAAATCAGTTGAGTTTTCTTTGCAGTGGAATTGTGTGGTCTGGTAGGGCAGGTTCCCAGGTGGGATATTTCTGTGGTCATAAAAATTTGTGCATCTGAGCAGATTGCTTGGAATGTGCTGTGGGGGAAACTCTGTGACATGATGGTTTTCTGGTATTTTCTAGTATGGGCAAAAATTTACATAGGGTTCATCTCTCAAAGATCAGACTGTTTCAAAAGGTAACATGAAGGAATACACAAGAATTTAGAAAGAGAGGAAGTTGAGCTGAGGCACAGAATAACTTACAGCAAGCAAGTCACCTAAAAGACAAGAAAAAAAAATCACCATATATACATTAGGAACATGTGAAAGGCAAAAAAAAAGTGAAACCAATTACTTAATGTGGAAAGAAAAATCAAGACGGTTGAGAAAAAGCTGAAAATTTTATTCTTTATTTCAATTTTCTAAAAGAAATTTGTGGCTCTTTAATTAAAGTGATTTAATTTAACAAGGAGACAGATGACCTGGAGAAAAGAGGGGAGGAGAAAACACTATAAAATATGTGGATAAGTCAAACATATTTTGTTTAGGAGTCTCTGACTAAAATTCCTTGTGAGAATGAACCACACTTGAGGAATGAACCATGAGGAAGGAAGAAGAAACCTGAGGGAATGGTCCACCTGTCAAGCTGACTCCAATAGCCCAAGGAGAATGGATCTATTAATTAATAACCCTGTGGAGCATAATAAGGAGATAAAAATAGACCCTGTGGATTTGTCAGGTATAAATTGTGTCATCCTGAAAAAGGATAGGATCTGCCAAGTGGATAAAAAGTGGAAGGTGTGACATATCTTGAATTCAGCAAGGCTCTTGACACTGTTCAAAATATTTTTTTCCAAATAGTTATTCTGCTATAAATATATTTTTTTGTGATTTGAGTCCCAGTTTCAGAAGTATAAGTACAAATGATAAAGAATCCAGAGGAAAGCAAGAGTGACAAGATTTAAAACCTAAACAAACCTAAACTAAGCTTGTTTGAAGGCTGAATTTGTTTGATTTAAAATGAGAAGATTTCAAGGCATCTCCAATCCAGAAGAGCTTCTTAGAACATGAGAGCAGTGAGTCAGAAGTAGAATAAGAGTGAATGGGCTTTATTTTGAGTAAGAAAGATTCAAATTTATTAGCAGGAAAATATACGTGATTCTAAGAATAATTAGCTTGAAAAACCCCTGCAGTTGTTCATGTTCAATGGTGACTTAATGAAAGATAAATAAGAAAAATCAAACCACAATGCAAATATACATATTATAGTGCATCTAATTTTGTATACTGCTACTGCACAATAAAAATATTGCACCTACCATGAAACTTGAATAGAAATAACTTAACAAGGGCAGTTTGAACCACAGGTTTCCAGATGGCAATTAGCTCTGTTCTGTGCTGTTTTGCTGAGAGCCTCTGGGTGGATGTGTGTGAGTGGAACTGTGCTGCCAAAGATGGTGAATGATGGTATTAGTGATCCCTTCTCTAAAGTGAAACCTGTACCAAAAGGAGCAGAGAAAAGAAATGAAATTCAGCCAGTTTGAAACTTCCAAATAAGAGTAAGTCACAGCAGCTATGCCTGGAGTCTCCAAGTGAGATACCCAGTATGATCACCCATGTTGGCAAAGCCTGGGGATGCAGGGATGCACAGGCTGGGCAGTACAGGCCTGTTTTCTCTGTTTCCCAGCCCTTGGCAGGAAGAAGTACCTGCCCTTCACAGCAGGACACGTGAAGGATGTTGGGGAATGATCAGCACTCGTGGTCTTTGCCTGATGAAATGTGCAGAGCTCACAGGCAATATTTCAGTGAAAGTAAAGCTCCAACCTTCAACCTCACACAGGGACAGAAGTGTTTTTATTTCCTCCCTATAAAGGAAGGTATGAGGCTAGGTTTAAAGAACATTATAATATCTCTATGCTCTTAGTAGGTGATATACTATTAATAATTATCAGGAATATCTACAGTTTTCATCCTACAGATGGCTTACAAAGAGAGATTTTCTGGGAAAGGTGCATCACTGGTGAGTTCAGCAGACACTGAAACATATACATTGTTTTTTGGGGAAAAATAAAGAAAGCTGTTCTGATTCAAAATTGTTTTGAATCTCAAATATTTCATTTGATCAGTAAATGAGAAAAACTGTAATCAGTTCTGTCATTCTTTTAGTCCTAGCTTCAGGCTGTAATATTGTCTACACTTGGAGAAAGTGATGGGGTTTATGACATTTTAAAGAGAGAAAACTAATTCCATTTGTAGACTATCCCTTTCTTAACATTCCTCTTTATGAGAAAACAAATGCATAACACAGCATAGGTCTTTATATGGTGGAAATTCTGTTTGAAATTGAAATGCATTCCATTTCAGAAATGGTATGATATCATGAAGTTTAAATATGAGCTTGAAAATGTGGAAATAAATTGGGCCTTTTTCATTCTCTTACTAGTAAACTTTAAAAAATAAAATTTAATACACTTGAAGGACAAATGATTCAGAGCACTGGAAGCAGAAAGCCTCTATGGATTTGGGTCATGCACTCAATCATTTCTCCTAAACTTAAGCATAGATATGAGAAACACCCCTGGTTCTTTATACATTAAAGCCTGGATCTAAACTCCATATTTTTGTCACAACTTGATATTGAGATATAAATCACTAAACAGAAATCTCTGTAAAGCCTCATTATAGAAGGGACTTGTGTTAGTATCATTGACTGAGTTGCTGATTTACTGCACCCTCATCATTGAAGTTCTCAGTCTACTCAATGTATTCCACATGGATCAAGAGAAGTTGGTATTTATGAAATCAAATATACTGAAATGCACACAGTTGTGCCTTTCCCAAGTGTAGTTTGATCTTGATAAGTCATGGAGTTTTAGTATGCATTTGTCATCATAAGCCCAGCAAAGGGAATTATTCATGTCTGAAGATTGGTTTCTGTCCCTTTGAAATCCACAGTATTTAAACTCATGCCTAATTCTGTTAATTTGTGTTTTAATTTACCTGCGTGTGAGCCATAGCTCAATAGTTGTGTTTTAGTAGATAAAAACAAGATGCTTGCTCTTTTTTTAGCTGTATCATTAATATTTTTGTTGTTTTTATTATTATTATTATTCAGAGCCTGACAAATATTTAAACACACATGTGGTCTGAAATATCCAAAACAGACTCTAAAATAGATTGGTTGCAATCTCCTTTGGTAGAACAAACAATAAAGAATGTTATTTCATAGCTTTGTCACAGAAGGAACTTGATTCCTCTTTTATTATATTTTCTTCATTCAAGGGCATGCTCAGATGAAAGAGAGATTTTATAAGGTTTTTCAGTGCTATTGATCAAAATAAATGCAGGTGTGGGCATTTTTTTCCCTATCTGCCACTAGTCAGAAAAACACACACATCAAATTGGAGCACTTTGTGATGTATTTATTTCTACTCAGGTTTGACTCTTGTACCTCATACTTTCCATAGAAATAAAGTGGAGAAAGCTTAAGAGAAGGGAAATGAGGAAGAATATTTTCTTGGTTCAGACTTGGAAAGTCCTTTCTTCCAACATGAAACTTTAATTCTGGTCTGAACAAGATGAGTACTTTGTGCCTGTTCTAAAACAGGAAGGAATTTCTTTATTTCTGTTTGTTTCTTTTATCACTCAAGGTTTTGTCACCCTTTCTGTGGAGAGGGTTCTTAGACCACTCTTGTGTGACACATAATGGTCAGGGGACAGAAATGGTTGTGGCACCATTAAAGACACGTGGATCTCACTTTTGATGTTTGCATTCAGAGCATAAGCACAATAAAAACTCAAAAGTAGCTAAAGCACAGATTATGTCAGATACTTAATTTGGAGAGCCACACTTCATGCCTCATAGCTTGATGGTAAAGAAATACTTTTTCTAAAATTCTCAGCATAGCCTGATTCCGTCAAGAATAAAGAATTCCCTCTGAAAGAAGAAAGCCACAAGGAAAGCCACCACAAACCACAGCAGGTTCCACTTCAGAGAAACAGGCACTTGAAAAGCTTCTGAAATTCATACAGCAGGCACTTATAGGGTAAAATGTGATCAAGACACTGTGTCATAGGCTCATCTTCATGCACTGCACACCTATCAGTTCAGTTAACCTCTCCCTGATGAAATAATTACTCTGAGAGCATGATGATGTGCTGTTTTAAGTCTGCCATTGCTGATGGCTTATTATTTTGTCTACTTTGACTTAAAAAGGTTTAAAGAATGTGCAACCAGTCTGCACAATGCTCTGGTCCCTCTGGAAGAAGGTCTGACATACCAGATTTTCTCCAACAGCCTGACTGGAATATCTGAAGAGGAAGAACAAATGTGGCTTGGAAACAAAATGTGAACCCCAAATTTTGCCCTGTGCAGACTCCTCATCTGAGCTGTGAAATGCTTTTTTTGTGTATGCCAGAGGAGTCTGGGCTGTCCCTGGACAGTTGCTCAGAGGAGGATCTGACCCCTCTTGCTCCACACCTGGTCTTGTGACAGATTTGCCAAATTTGGGACTTTTAAACATTTGTATCTGCTTCACCCAGACAGCTCCACTGCCTATTGACTGAAGCTGGCTTTTTTACCCAACTGGATTTACTCCATTTGGATTAGCGGCCCCTTTCTGTTGAATTTGTTTGCCCTAAAAACTATAAACCATTCTAAAAAGTAACTTTCACGGGAGCACTTTGTTTGTTTCAGCATAATTACTACATCTAGGCCAAGAATTGTGGTGAGACAAATTCACCCTTGTGCCTTCTGTTAAAGACATTTATAACCCATGGTACCTTGGCGGTCAGCACATTTCCCACTTTGTGACTTCCAAAGCCTTGAAGATACTTGATCATCTTTTAAAACAACATCAAAATGGCAATTTACAGCAGAAGGAGTTGTAAAAAATCCCTTGTTTGGGGATTTTAATTATGTTCTGACTATACTGTAGTTGTTTTTAATGTCTTTAAGGGGTTAAGTGATGGTCAGCATCTGTCTTGATGGAGGAGAATGAGAGAAACCTCACGGGGCTTCTGACAGCTGCCTGCTTTAGAAGGGCAATGCTCATAAATCCAGACTGGGACACTGGGAGGATTTTTCCTTCCTTCCTTCTTCCTCTGGTAAGGGACAGGGCCCAAGAGGGAGCTGCACTGAGACAGTCTGACTTGAGTGAAGGGGATGCTTAAGAAACAAAACCTTCAGCCCCAGTTCAGTGTAAATGCTCTGAGTGAATTCATCAAAGAAGCTGGCAGCTAGATAAAGGCATCTCACACCATACAACACTTCAGTTTTTCTTCTCTGGTTTATAGATGTCAGATCTTGTTTCTTTGATGATTTTCTTCTAGTTCTCTCCATCTCTGGTAGTAACAGCTGAGAAGGATGAAATCTGCAATTTCTCATGGTCAAGCAAGACAGCGGTATTTAATTAGAATTAGAAAAGACAATAACACTGTTGTGATTTGTGCTGTATTCTTTCAGAGCATTAAAGTCCCAGTAAATGGCAAGTCCTTTGGTTAAATGCAAATATTTCCAGAACAGGAAAATCTTGGCTGCCAGAACCATTAGTCCATGGGCATGGTATCTTAATAAAGCAGTCAAGGTCATCATTAACCCATCCCAAAATACAGCTTCTGAATTGTCTTCAGCTAAAAGCCAATATAATTTTTAAACTTTTTTTTAACAAAGACCCCACTGGGCTTGGCTCTGTACAAACACAGAACAGACAGATGGTCCCTGCCCTGGAGAGCTGGACTCTGAGACCTTGCATTTCTCCTGGTGACTTTCTGTGTTTTCTCTGATTAGGACATAAGCTCTGGCAGGCCAGGAGACCTTGTTAGATCCTCCTTCCCCCAGATTCCTCCATATGTATGAAACATTCAACAGAGGTTTGGACTTTTAAAATTTTTTGTCCTGTTCTTTCACAGCCCAGTTCTGCTTTATAAACTCAGACCCTGAATGGGGCCAAGTCTGCAATCCTTCCTTGTTATTGCATCCCATAAAAGCTCTATCCATTTTCTGGTGTGTTATTCCTCATCCTTGAACAAACTGGCCTTTTGGATAGAGGTAGAAACATTCAATACATAATTCACTATAAAAAAATTACTCTTTGATGCTGAGTAAATTGTAAGATCTGCAGCTGTACTGCTTCATGTTAATAAAACACAGATATAATATTTGCAGACTTACTATCTTTTATTAATAAATTAGGCCTTATTTTTGTCTCTAAATAGACTAATTGTTTGTGTGGCCTGGAAAGATATAAAGGAAATGACTTGTACTTTGTTGTGGAGAAGAAACTCCCCCTCCTTCCCTTCCTTTCCCATTCTTTTTAGTTGAGTTGGCCATAAAGTTTTATTCCTTTATTATTTTGTTCCACTGTTCTGGTCTTCTTTCCTTTCTCTCTGCCACCACCTCTCTAGAGTAGAAAAAAGGTTGGTTTGTGCCTTTTTCCCTTTTTTTCAGATTTACTGGAAAAGAGGGAAAGAGAGGAAGAAAGGAAAACAGAGTAAAGGAGATTAAGAAGAGGGTAGAAAAAAGGGAATCTTTCTGATTCACGATGATTTTTTCTAAAATCTTTGGTTTTGTCTGAAATATTAACACAAATTATCTTTAAAAAAACTCCCCACTAATGGAAATGTTTTAATGGATTAGGATTTTTTTAGCTCTCTTGTGATTTTTTTTCTTTGATCTTTCTTTCTATTTTTTATATCTTCTTTTTAATCTGTTTGTTATTCTTAATTTCTATATTTTCTCCATTTTACCCTGTTTTCTGCCTGTTTCTCCAACACTGCCCAGATTTCTGAGTGCTTATTCTTCCTTGGGGGCTGCCATGATTTTTTTCTCTCCTGATATCCACTGCCTCCTTTGGCTCACCTGCACCCAAAAGCCAAGTTCCTTCCCTGCTTCACCTTCCCATCCCCCCTTTCAGCCTCTCCAGGGCTGGGATCTCCCTGCAGTGTGGTGTTTTCCCCAGGGAGCAGTGTGATGCTTGGCCATGATGTTTGAGGCATCAGCTCTGGTACACACTGATAATTAAAGGGTTGGTAAAATAATGCACTGCTGAGTGGAAAGGATGCCAGATTAAAGGTTATGCAATAGACTCAATTAAGCTGACAGTGGAGAGCTGGGGAGGCAGGAGTTCAATTTCTTATCCCAACTGGCAGTTCTTTTACCTCCCTAGCTATTATTAAAGAGAAAAAAATCTAAACCCTAGAGACATCCCTAACTGCCAGTGCAAATATTCTCATGAAGGTACAATAAAATCCTTATCACGCAGATAGGACTAAGCAGTGCACTTGACAGTCCTTAATCCTGTTGACTTAAGGCATTCTCTGAATATTCGTTTTCCATTTCTCTGAGAAAGTCTGAGAAGTGGGACAGGAGATTTTCTGTCAAAAATGGTACATCAGCATCAAATCCATTTTGCAGTGTGCAGATGTAGATTGTACTGAAAGTAAACAGAGGGATTTGGGAAGATAAGAGGAAACACCTTAGATCCAATTACATATAAAAGAAGTAACCTCAAAGTCAAGAGATTTTGTAAATCACAAACAGTATATCAACTTTTGGCCTCTCTGTGCTGTAGCTGACCATATGATTCACCATGAATATAATCACATTTATACATGTTAGGGACAGAAAGGATTATCTTATCTGAATTCCTGCATGCAAAGTCATTAAACTTTCACCTGGCACCCTTGTATTCACTCCAATGACTTCCAATACAGATTTTAAAATGTACTTGGGAAAGCAAAACTAAGGAATCAAAGTACAGATACAGCATAGCTCCTTTGCAGTGGCCTAAGTGCTAAAGGGTTAGAAAATGAAATGCTAAGTGGATAATTCTGGTTGGTAGTTGTAAATATGATCACGTATCCTTCCAATATGATCATGTATCCCACCAATCACACCAGGGATGAGGATGTGGAGAGCTCAAACATTCCCCCTTTTGGAGCTCTGCCCTGCCTTCGTCAGCCAGAGCTGTTTCTCTCGCTGATACTCCAGATCATTAATTACCTGTGCCCTCACTGGTGAGTCTGGCCACTCCTCCAGCCTGCTCCCCTTTATGAGTGAAGTGTGATTAACTTTGGCCCCACTCTACAAGAGGTGCAACAGGACAAGTGACATTGCCAGGAGACCAAGGACAGCATCGCATTAATAACACAACAACTCCCTCTTCACAGAGGGGACGGAAGAAAATGAAGAATCAAACTGTCCTTGCAGCAAATTCAATGTTATTTCATTGCTCCCCAGATCGTGCCAGGAATTTTCTAGCTGTGAAACACTCAGTCTTCACTTCCAGTGTCTTCCCATGCAGACCTAAATAAACACTGCACACAGAGTTTGTCGGGTCAGAGAACATTTCCCTGGGGTTGGGGGGAAGCAGCTGCAACTTCAGTTGCTTTCTCTAAGGAGTTACCACCTCAACTGAGACTAAAAGGAAAAATAATTTCTGATTAAGCTTTTTATTTGTATTTACTATATATGATTGAGGTTTTTTAGGCTGGTAGACCTTTGAGTTCATCCTTTTCTCATGTGAATTGTATTTTCTTTATAGAAAAGTGCCAGCATTACTAGCAAGACTATTTTAAAAGCATTTTATGTATCTGAAGGCTTCATTAAGATCAGTATTTTTAACAATCACTCTTTCTAATATAAAAGCCATTTCACATACCATCTGGAACCAGGCAGTGAATTCTTTCAATTTTGTTAGGCATTTAATTAAACTGAATGGATAGAATGATTTCCCGAAATAATTTTGTGACAGTTCTAGTACTTTACTAAGCATAAAAGATTTATAAGAAAGTCAAAGTTATTTATCATGCTTTCATCTGCTTTCAAGTGATGCCTTTCTACTTGACAGGCTCTTGATGGGATTGTTTTCTAGGATATAGAAAATGCTGCTCTCAAAGTGATTTGCTCCTGTAGCACCTTCCTCTAGTTCCTTTTTCAAAGGGATAACTCTAACAAACCTAAAAGTGGGTTATCCTCTTTGCACTGCTAGAACTGGAATATATTTTGGTGGCATTTCTTTACACAGATACTGATTTGAGAGTTTCTGATATTTTCCATATTCCTAAAGCAATAGAACAATGTAGAACACACTGAAGTTTTCCTGGCCCCTACCACCTACAAACAGTGAGAGCTTGCAGCCTGCTTCCACCCAGATGCCAATTTCTGATCCTGGAAATCCCACAGAAGAAATCAGACACAGCTCAGGACAAAACAATAAAGTACAGGCAGCAGCCCTTCACAGCAGGTCTGTAAACATAAATCAACCCAATACCTGGGAAATTTGAATTTTATTCATTTTTTTTTCCCAGAAGTTTAATTTTTCCCCATGTGTTAGAAAAAGGAGATGTGCCTTTCCATTCCTTGTGTATTTGACCTCCACACCTCCATTAAGCAAACAAATGAAAGCACAACATTGCTTGTTCTGTGGTGAGACAACAAGTGGCTTTTAAAATAACCTCTGATTCTGAGGCCCAAGTAACAAGTTCAAATAAAGCCATAGGATACCAAGTAGAAGATCCCTGTTTTTCAGAATCATGGGCAGAGTGCTGTTTCTTTCAGGAGTCCTCAATGTCTGCATACACAATTGTTAAGGATAAGCTTCAGGACACTGGAGTTTATGTGACCATGCATCATTGCAAATGATGTAGTGACATTTCTTTGGCACACCTCCAGACAAAGCAGAGAGATAAAGAGCAACAATGTCATTGCAACCAGATAAAATGTGTTTTATCTACAGACATTTCAAGAAAAAAACAGACCAGAACACTACTTAGAGAATACAGTTAAAACAGCAAAACTCAGAAAAACTCACCATTCCATGGGTGGATACTGTTCCTGACAGTCATTCAATAGGTCTTTTGATGAACTTGCCTTTTTTAACATTCAGCTTTTATCCATGCATTTTCCCTGACCATTGAGGTTACCATATTACCTAACTCTTTCTTGATGTAAATAAAGCACTATTTGTAGAAATCCAGATCTTTAAAAAAGCTCAACAGTCTTCCTCTGTTGCTGGGCAAACATAGCAAGAAGATTTTTTTTTTTAATTTTCTTTATTTTCTATAGGAATTAAGAAAGGGTTTCCAAACTTAGGGGTCACTGGCAAACCATACTTCTGTGACAGAAACCTATCAACAACCTTAAATCTGACAGATTCAGAGATTTGATGGTGAGGCTTGTAACAGTACCTTTCAGAACATTTGCATGGTTCAGATGAGAGTTTGAGAGTCACTTACATAGATCTTCACATAATAAAGTGTAATTCTGCTCATTGACTTGCTCTGGCATTGGCTTGTGCTTCAGAGATCAACAAGATTGAAAATTTGAGGGCAGAAATTTTGGGTTTACTCCACCCAGTTGAGAGCATTTGACTACAATTCCAAGAGTGATGAAAAAGATATTTTTTAAAATTAAATAGCAGACAGATGAATTTGATACTAATGCATTAGGAACATCATAAGATATTTAAAGAGTGCAATTGAAAGCAAAGGCCGTCCTCCAAAAAACAAGCCCTTCTCAGGAGACAATTAGAGCTCTGCCCTCCTTACAGTTTGCTGGATGGTGCCATTACCTGCATTTAGGCAACTGAAAAAAACCTCTAAGGATGAAATCTGAACCACAGGCATCTAAATATGAGCCAGCCCACTAAGTTCCCGTGATAATGGAGGTTGTTGATTAAATTAGTGGAGTTAGAAGAATTCAGATCACCCTAAGACAGAAATCTATGCCTCATCAATTGAACTGTGCCTGGAACTTCTTTAATTACATTGACTGTATCTCCATGGTCTGTAGTGGGAACTTGGAGTTGTGGTTTGTGTGGTCACACTCAAGTGTCCCTCTGCAAGGCCAGTCCCACACCAAAAGCTGCATAATCCTCTCTACCTTTTTTTAGTTTTAGCATTTCATTATAGCCTTGTGGAGGTTGTCATAGTGGAAGTGGCAATAAATAGGGTGTTTGGCCTGAAAAATGCCTATGAGGGATTTGAGAACTGTATGATAATTATACTTACCGTTTTCACATAAAATTCATCAAAAGTGAAACAATTAATGAAGTGATTGCCCCAGTTCAGTTTATTTAAATGTCATGGCATGAAGAGACCAGAACAGATATTGTTCCTCCCTTGACTCTGGTGTCTCACAGACATCCACACATTGAGGATGAATACAGCAGATTTGCTTAGATGACATATTTTAGGTATTTTTACAGCCCTTGCAGCTGGAAACAGCACCTCCAAAGCAGAGCTGCAACGCTGTTCCATGCTAACGAAATAAATGTGACAGCAACCTGAAAACGTCACTAATCACAGCTCTGCCTGGGGACACGAAACAGGAAAGCATCATTTCTGCCCTGGTTGGTGGAGTATTAAATACTGATTAGACTCCAGTGAAAGGAGCAGGTATAACAGGGAAAATGAGCCATGCCTGTTTCAAGCAGCGCCTGCTTTTGTCGCAGTGGGTAGTTTAACCTGTTTAGGATGTATTTTTCTAGCTATAAAAACGTCTGCAGATGATTGAGAATTACTGACTCCACAGCACGACTCCACACTTTTGGATCTCTTAGCCTCCATTAGTCACAGTTCTGCCTCTCCTCAGAAATCCTCTTTCTTTGCCCTTTTTCCCCCCACTTCTGCGAGCAAGCGGGCGCCGCCGTCCCGCTGCTCCTGCATGCATCGTTGTGGCTGCCTCTCCCACTTTACATTGTGAGGCTTGGAAGGCTTCTGGAGAGAGTGGAAACTCCTGCTCATCCTAAAATTGCCCTGGTAAGTGGCAACTGGCTTTGTGTTGTGTTCACTGCCTCTCTCGCAAGCTCAGTTCAGCCTGGAGAGTGAGTGAAGGAGGAACTCAAAGGTGGTGCAAGATGCTTTTCAAGCCATGTTTAATGTTTAATGAAAAAGTGTAAAACCAGGAAAGAATGAACCTTTCTGTCTTTCTCAGGTCCTTTATAAAGGCTCTGATTTTAATTTAAGTTTAACCTCATTGAACCACGGTCCTTTCTCTCGTTTTTACTGACACTTCCCAGGCAATCCATTAAGACTACATCTAGTGATAATTAAGGAAAGTTCAGTAGGAACAGATTGTGCTCTGGGCTTCTCAACAGTTACCAATAATGATGTTAGAATGAAACAACTGCTCAAAATGCAGAATCTGTATTTACATACCCTAAGAGGGATGGATGCAGGGAAGATGAAGGTTTATGTTGCAGGAGGTATGTGCTCTGCAGCTATCCTTGGGAAGTCACTTTTTTCCATGTCCCTTTGTTCTCCTCTAGTTTTCTGTCTGATTTATTTTATTTTATTTTATTTTATTTTAATGGTAGGACTTAATAGCAAGTAGTGCCTCCTGATAGATATTTACATGACAACTAGTCCACAGGCTCTAATTTCAGAAAGGGCTGTGGGCAAAATTATAACAATCATTAATTATCCCTTCTGTAAGTAACTGCATTTTTTTGGATGAGTAGCTTGTTTGCAGAACTATCAGTCTGCTAAATAACAGCACATGTGCATAATAAAAAATGTAAAGAGCAAGAGAAGTGTCTGCCCTGGAGCAATGGAAGGATACAGTAGTTAATGCAGGACCCTACCAGTTCTGTGTTGCTTTCTTTACTTTTCTTAGGCACTGTTGATTCAAGGGAAACTATTTCCTGAAGTCAGTTCAGTTTAAAACCAGCAACTTTTCTGATGGTGGATTTGTGCTGGACTGAGTCCCCTCATCCCATATTCATTGCAGCTCTGCATTGAAGTGGACAATGGGTCTTGTGAGATGTAAGGATTCAGGGACACTGAGGTGATGTTGAACACTTTTAGCATTTCCCACTCATGGAACTTGAAATTTGATCTCTACAATGCTTAAGTGAATTTAAACATCACCATGAGTATCAAAGACTTTTGATTTGCATGTGGCCACAATGAAAAAGAGTTTGATTTTATACTTTTGAGGTTCTTTGCTGTTCAGCTGTTTGGTCTGCTTTGAGGGCTGTGATTGCTCTTTGCAGACTGTGAATATTGAGGTCAGTGAGGGACCAAGCTGTTTCTGGTTGTCCTTGAAATGCAGGCAGGAGGAGGGTTTGTGATGTGACATTCACATGCTCCTTCCTCTGGCATCTATTGTTTCCATTCAAAGGGGAAGTAAAACTGAGTGCTCAGTTTAAACACAATGTTTAAGCTTGTGGGATTATTTTCTTTGAATGTGAGGTAGGCAGGTGAATTTCTAAAGCTTCTGAGGTAGTTTTGAATGCAGGAAAAAAAAGTGAAGGGTTTTATGTCTCACTACCCCATGGTACTTATGTAAATGGCCATTTGAATTGGTAGGTGCTTGGGAAGCCTAGAAATGCACCTTTGAGATACAGAAGCTATTTTTATGCATTATTAGACAATTTCTGAATCCACCCTGAAGTGATGCATGCCTTGTTTTAAGCAGGGGGTTGGTGTGGGGTCCTGTTAGAGGGGGTATGTCAGGGAGAAGCCCCAACCCAAAAGTGGGTTTGTTCAGCAAGGGAAAGTCATCCAGGAGCTGGGGAGTCCATGGGGTGGGCAGGCAGAGCAAGGCAAGCAGAGCTGGCCCAGGGGTGGCAGCCAGGCTCTGCCAACAGGGTTGGTCTCCAAACAAATCTACAGGATAAGGTAGGTTAACAGTCAAGCCAGAATTCAAATCAGCAGGTTGGGACCAACAGGACCCATGGTGGGGCTCAGGCATGGCTCCAGCATCACTCAGACAGGGACCTGAGGCCAGGGCTGGAGCACAGGCTTCTCCCAGGTGAGGAGGGCAGCCCCTGATGGAGCTCTCAGATGGTCTCACAGCCCCTTTCCCAGGCTGTAGCCCAGCCCCAGGTTGTAGCCATGGCACATCTGAGCAGGTCCAGGGCCAGCCAAACCTTCCAAGTGGGGATGAGGTCTGGCAGGGTCTGTTCATGCACTCAGGTCTGGGACCATTGGCATCTGGGGAGGGAAAGCTGCCTGTCCTTGCTGCACTCCCTCTGCATGCCTCCAGTTACCCAGGACTGCCAGTGCCTGGCACCCCACTGCACAATGCTGGATTTCACAGGCTCTCCTGAGGCATCTGCAGTGAATGCAGATCCCTTGCAGGGTCCTTTCTCCAATCTGGCTTTTGGGTGTAGCTTAAAACTGATATCTTGGCTACTGTGGCAACATCCCCAGCCTGTTAAATAAAAGTAGAAATGATCCCTACTCTTTCCTCAGTGTTTCAGTGTGTGAATTTTATCAGAGGCACACAAGTCACTCCTGTACTTCCTATGCAGGATGAAAACTTCTTGGCATCTGTTGGTGTAATGGATGAATCAGAAACAATAATGTGTCTTCCTCTGTGGTCCAGGAAGACATGTGAGTGTGTTGAAGGATGCTTTTTTCCTTGGAGAGCATGCATCAACTCCAGGGAAGTTTCCAGGTCCTGCATGCTCTGGTGTCAGCCCAAATTGTTTTGGCTTTCTTGTCTCTATGTGCTGAAGTCACACTCAGATGAAAAGTCAGGTTGGTGCTTGTGCTGTGTGCTCTGGAAACGGAGCCTTTTGCTTCAAATGCAAACACTTGCAAAGAGAAGAAAGAAACCAACTATAAAATATAAGATATAAAATATGTAATTCATTTGTATGAGACACTATACAGTGCCTTTTTATGAACCAAAAAGATCTAATTTTTCCTTCTGACTCTGCAAAATCACTGTGCAGTTTTGAAGGAAAGGTGACACTGTACTACTCTGCTATCTTTGAATGCTTTGCTGTGTCTTCATGAGCCATGCAGAGAACAAGCCAGGAGAGCAGATGGCCCAAAACACCACATCACGTCGTCCTTCTGCTGTAGCAGTGTTACAGATCCCCTGTCTCCCTCCAGGCCACTCTGGTATCTCCTGGGAGCTGAATGGATGGGCTCACAGAGAGACATGATGTGTTGTGATCACCACTGCTGTGATTCTAGAGATATTCTGGAGGCTCTGTCAACACCATCTGAGATTACTTCATGTTCTCTGTTCTTTGGCACATCTGAAGAATCAGTTTCCTGCTTAGAATACAGAAAACTCAATAATTCCATCCCTCTTTGTTTTATTTTTTGAGAACAAGGTGTTGAAAGTAGGCTGTCTTGTGGAATAGAGCACTCCATGGTCCAAAACTACTGAAGGCTCATGTATCTGGGGTGAAAAGGAGGGTGAAGATTTATACTGGTGTGTTAAAAAGTAATGTCCCAACATATCTACATCTCTGAATGCAGAATGAAATTTCACAGCCATGGTGTGCACAATGTAGACAGTCAGTGGAATGTCATGGCTGTAGCCAGCTCAGATGGTTTGGCATGCCATATTTTCTCTATTTTCCAAGTAAAGGACTTTAGGAAATCAAGAATATGCAGAACAAAACTATTCTAGATAAACAGACTCCTTTTCTAATGAGCTTATCATAAAAACATAATCTGTTCACTGGAAAATGAAAGTTTTCTCTTTGATAGCGAGAAATGGGAGGTAACATTAAATGATTGTTATTCTTAAGAACTTAAATAGGCACTTCTTCCTTGAAGTTCCCAGTGTTGCCTTTGGCTAGAGTGACTGAAGTTAAAATATAAGGCCCTTGTTTGAAAGGCTTTTGAATTAACGAAGAGTCTCTGCTGAGTTTTCTCATTCAAAACAAAACACTGTGTCTGTGCAGGGGAGAAAAGGAAATGGAAGTGGTTAAACACTCAAGGAAAGCAATGACAATGAACAGCAGCAGAAAGTGCCTTCCTTGTAACACTGATAAGAAAGAGGAGAAACCTGGTGTGACATTGTTTGTGGTAGGAGCTGGCAGAGCTCCCCTCTTCAGTCTGGGAAAGCAGAGCTTTAAAGAAGTTAAAACTTGAGGAGATATTAAACTTTTAGGAAGATGATACATGCAAAAAGAAGCAGAGATTGTAAAGGGAAAGGAAAACAAAGCAGTGCACAAACTCTGCAGCAGGTTCTGAATGGCAGGAAACTCAAAACCATTGGATTGTTTTTAATACATGAAGAGATCATACTGTGCAGCAAGTTACAAAACAATCCAAATTCATAACTTTGCCCAATAATTTTAAGAATTTAAATCTGGGTTCAGATAGTGAGTAGCCTAATGAGCCAGCTCCCAGACAAGATAAGCTGTCTGGCCAGGAGGTGTCACATTTATGATCAAAGCTTGGGAGACTTGTCACTGTGTTTTCCACATGTCACCCTAGAATAAGCTTAGTAAACCTCATTAAAAAAACATTGTCTTCCCTTGCAGGTTTTTTGTGGTTCCTGTTTTTGACTTATTTTGAGGTGCAGTGCTTTACAACTTCCTATTTTTCATAAGACTAAAATCCACAAAAGACATGATAGTGTAACTTTTTTTTTTCCTTTTTTATTCCACCTGTCTCTGGGTCAAACCCTGCAATTCTCGCAATTTGTCACCCAAAAAGACATCCTGTCTTATCTGGAGGTATAAACACCAGGAAATCTTCCCATTCCCTCGGCAGTGCTGGACACCTGGCTGGAAAATCAGAATCTCTGATATCTCTGATTTGACAAGCAAGATTTATTTTTTAGCGGGAGGGAAATATCTCAGTGCCCTTAAACCAGCTTTGTTTCAGCTGCTGCAGTGAGTGATGCTGGGTGTTGTGGTACAGGGGCTGTGTGCTCCATCCCACACCCAGACACATCCCTGGTGTCCCAGCACACACAGGGAGTTCTGCTGGGAGTTCTGCCAGACCAACCTCAGACCGTGACCCCTGGGAGCCAGGTCTGCAATGAGAATGGGGACACCGGGCACCTGAGCTGTGACAAAGTGTCAGGACCAGGACAGAGCAGGGTGTAGCTAACCCAGATGAAGATGTTTGCCTTCATCTTGACAAACCAGAACATTCTCTTTCAGCAGTGCTGTTGTGGAAATCTGAAATATGTGAGCCGAAAGATGCACGGAAAATGTTGATTTTTCTGGAAATTGTGTTTCCTACTACAAAAAAAAAGTTGTCTGAATGGTGGTTTATTCCCAACTGACTCTAGCACAGATTCTGTCTGAATCTTAGTATTGCCATCTGGCACCCAGTTGGAGAACCACAACAGCATATGCTTCTTTTATGTCGCTTTTTGATATTTATGAGTAAGACAACTTAGTAATATATTTGGCTAATTACTTTTTAAAATTCCATGTCCAGAAAATTCATTGGAAATGTGTGGCAAAACTTTGTTGAACACAAGTGAGCAGGAAATTGTTTTCAACCTGCCATAAAGAGGAAACATAAAGCAAAGACTCAGCCCAAAATCCCACTGCAGCCTGCAGTGGTGATCCTGCAAGGCTTCATTGCTCAGGTGGGAAGTGATGAGCAGTCAGATGAAATCTGGAGCTTCCAAATCAGAAACATTGCCAACAATGTTCTAGTTGGAAATCATTGCTTTTAAATGTAAGGGTGTTTTGTTGGCCCCCTCTCTTCCATGGCCCTGAAAAATTTGTCTGCTTTCTAAAGCAAATGCAAAATACGGATTGAGGAGAAGCCATGTGAGGAGAGGCTGAGGGCACTTGGTCTGTTCAGCTGGAGAGGAGGAGACTGAGCAGAGACCTCACTGCAGTTACACCTTCCTTGTGAGGAAAAGAGGAGGGGCAGGCACTGATCTCTGCTCTGTGGTGACAGTGACAGGACCTGAGGGAATGGCCTGAAGCTGTGTCAGGGGAGGTTTAGGTTGGATCTCAGGAAAAAGGTTCTTCACCCAGAGGGTGGCTGGGCACTGAGCATGCTCCCAGGGCAGTGGTCACAGCACCAAAGCTGATGGAGCTCAAGAAGGGTTTTAACAATGGTCTTGGCCACATGGTGGGCTTCTTGAGGATGATCCTGTACAGGGCCAGGAGTTGGACTCAGTGATCCTTGTTGGTTCCTTCCCTTGATGGTGGAGAACAGCAGTTAGGAACAGGGATGGACATTTTTGGCTTCTGGCATTGTGCAAGGAACTCTTCTGGGTGTTGCATGAACTCCTCATGGTTTGAGAGCATAATGCTGAGAAGTAAACTCTCAGTGTGTGTTGGGGGACTACACAGGCCAGGGGTTTGGACCTGAGACTGAAATTCTCTCATCACAGCAGAACTAAAAGCTGTGGAGTATGTTACAGTACCATGTGGAAACCCCTGAAGAGTTCATTGGGCTGTTACAGGAATACTGCTATAAGTTGCTATTAATTAATAAATAGAATAATTTTTTTAACAATTATTACTAGTAGCAGTCTTAGATGCAAAAATATAAAACTCTGATTCTTTAGACCTTAAGCTGAATTAATAGGTATTAAGGAAAGGACATCCACCAGATTTGCTGGAAGTTTGCTCAGGTACTGAGAGACTGCATGAATCCATATATTACTTTAATAGAGCCACATTTCACAATGCAACACAATTTAACAGATTTAAATTGCAAAACAATGAGTGCACTATTTTCTAAGAGCAGTATAAAAACTAAAGCTACCTTTGGTAGAGTCTGTGCAGAGGAAATGAGAAAGGAACAGATGGGAAAGCATTTACATAGGAGATGGCAGGCAATTTCATTTTTTCTATTGGCATGCTAATTAATGATCTTTCCAAAGCAGGAATGCTGTATAAATCTCCTAAAGGAAGGATAATAGCAAGGTCAGATGTATCTGCTAAACTATGCAGGAATTTGAATGCACAAGTATTGCAAAATCATGTGTCAGATTAATAACCTATTATAAAGAAAAATTTGAAGTACTTGGTAAATACAATTTGAAATGCAGATAGGAGATAGAAGGGCAATGCACTGGAATTTCAAGTTGCAGAACTTGAACTCTTGAGCTGTCCTGGATCCTCCAACCTGTTAAAATCTATTGCACAGGGTGAATGTTGAAAAGCAGAAAGGGGGCTCAGAGCTGTCATTTCCTCCCCTTTCTTGAGTCCATGGATGCCTTTGAAAGCTTGCAGAGTTTAGCTGAGAAATAGGGATTCAAAGACTTCAAAGCACTCTGTTTAGCTGAGATAAACATTTGAAATAGGGGAGGCTTTTCTATAGCTTAGAATAATCGTCATCATATTTGCAGTTCTTGATGTAGCTAAAAGCTGTGTAATGCTGCTCTCTCTGCTGTGCTGGGAAGTGAACAATTCTCCTGTCTGTCCAGGAGGAGCCCAGCTCACAGCTACCAGGAATTCCCAGTTCCATGTCTGGGGTGCTGCTCAGCCGAGGGTCGCAGTGCCTTGTGCACACCAAGCCCATGGCAGTGCAGGCTTTTTTCCTCCTCCATAAAATAAATAGAAAGATTGTCTAAGGTCCCCCTGAGAGGCTGCAGTAGAACTGTAACCTAGGACTCCAGCCCAGCCTTGTGTGGCTCCAAGGCTGCACTGCCTGAGTGTGTTTTAACACCTCTCCAGCCTCATCTCTCTCCTTATCCCCTTTGACATTTTTGGATCTCTTCCTCTAGGAGGACTTTCTGCCCCTGCAGCCAAGTCCCTGAGGATCCAGTGTCACAGTGTGCTGAACTATGCTTTTTAACACATGGACATTATAAACCTGAAATCCACTGTGTCTGGAGACCATTTAGAAAATGTTTTGGATAGGATGACTGTGAGGAGTTAAAATACTCCTGTGTTTTGTGGAAAAGACCACAGGGCCCTGCTGTGCCTCACAGGGTGCCTTGGGACTGGAATTCTGTTTGATCTGTAATGTCCATAGGAATTCTGTACTCCAAATTGCTGGATGTTGAACTGATTGAGGAAGTGCTTGGTGATCCTCACTTTGGATCAACTCCACTTGTAAATAACTCTGGGCTAAATTCACGAGGAAGGCTGAGTAAGCTCCCAACTCCAAACTTAGGGCAGGAACAGCCCTGTGACAGCCTCCTAAAATCCCTGAGCAGAGCCATGGGTGCCTTGGCAGTGTGGAGCTATGGGGTTTGTCTGTCTCACAGTGTAGGACTCACAGCCTCCAGCCATTCCACTCCTTCTCTTCTTGTTTTCCATGCTAGCTGAAGCTTTTCCACACAGGGAACTTTTAATGACTTTTCTCTTCATCAGCCTTTAATGGGAAGCATCAGGATGTGAATTTCATATCCAGAAATTACACTGGAAGAGTAGGGCAAAAGTCCAGGTGCATCTGCAAGTAAATCTTAAGTAAACAAAGGATAATAAACCCATTATGGAGCTGGAAATCAAGATGCTGAAGAATAGTAGCACAAATGTGATTGTCAGAAGTGGTGTTGGACAAAATAATACAGTAAATTCTACTAGTGAGTATTCACACATCATCAAGTGGAAAACTGTCCCCATTCCAATTTTTAAAATGAAGGAATTTAAACAGAAAAAAATAGCATCATGATATTGTTCTGTACTTTCAGTAGTAGAGGAGATGCCTCAACAAAATGTGACTTAAAGAACCTGGCAAGCAAGTAGGATTCAGGTGAGTGAGCCTACACTGAAAAAATGAATGAATACAGCTAGAAATGCAACAAGGCAGGCATTAAAAATTAATTTTAACCTTAAGATTGAAGAAAATGTTAGCTATTGTGTGTTGTTATATTTGTATGAAAAGGTGCAAATTCTAACCATTGCATGAGCAAAAGAGGCAAATCTCCAGGAATAAAGTTTCTCAAAGATTTTAAAACTATATTTAGAAGTGTGTGGCTGTTAGCTTAACTGAGTTAGCATCTAACTTAATAGAAAATGAGGCACTGACAATAAAATAAATAATGCTGTTTAATTACAGTCATGACCTTTAGTAATTGCTGCTTTATTGTTTGATACTGTAAGAGATTTATTGTATTTGCTGTAATAATTGTTTTTTTCCTTTTCTGAAACCATCAGGCATTGGAATGGGAAAATATCTATTAGATTATCCAGTTTGTGCATCCCCTGCTGTGTAATGTCCTGTCCAGTTCTGTTGTAAATATCTTGAAGTGTTGTTTTGTGTGAAATGCACTGGAAGGTTATAATTTAGCCTGAAATACTGCTTATTCTTACCATGGAAATATTATTGCCTCTGGTGAGTTGAGGTCCAGGGTTACTTCCAACCCATTCCTGCTGGTTGATTCTTTTTTTTTGTGCTTCTCTTCATTTAAAATGGTTTTATTAACCCATTCTTCCTCAGAGTATTCCCTTTTTTCCAAGACTCAAACCCATGTAAGAGGGATTTCGTTTTAACAATTCACATGATTGCTTCTCTGATACTGAAGAAAATAGGAGAATGTGCATTTTTTCATCAAATCTGCAGAACTTGTGCAACTATTAGTGAAACAAAGGCACAAAAAAGCACATTAAAACTGGTGCCCTTTGAAAATTCAAACTCAAAGAGATTCCCTAGTGCCTCTAATTTGTTAGAATCCTAATGACAATGGAATTCCTAGGGCAAAATGTAGTAGTTTAAAAGCAAAAAGTCAAATTAAATAATAATAAAAAAACCAAACCCAAAAAATCAGTCCCCCAGGCATCTTTTGTCTGTCCAGGCCTAGTGAACTGCACTACAGGGGATTAATGTTAACACAAGGAAGCATAGCTGGTATTAAAGATGTGATGAGCTCTCACATTCTTCCCTCAGATCAAACTTGTAAGAATCTTTCAAAATCCACAATGATCTGCCATTGTGCTGATCAAGTTATAGCATTTGGCTTTATTGAGTGCTCAGGTGAAATATGTAAGTCACTGGCAGTAAGGGGCTCCTAGGTAAATGCACAAGGGGTTGACAGGGGGTGTGTGTTTGCACCTTCAAAAGTAGATTAAAAAAAAAAGTCACTTATTAAATGTATCTAACTCATGCATCAAGTACACACAGGAAATTAATACATCAGGGGGGGAAAAAGGAAAGGGTAAATCAGGAATTTTCACAAAAAACAAAAACCAAAATACAAACTTATTTTTAGAATTTAAATATTCTTAAAGAGTCAGTGTTGAAAGGACAACAAAAGGTTGTTCTGCACTCTCTGCTGTCACTCTGACTGCAGACCCCTGTGCCTCAGTTTCCCTTCATAGCTGTTTCCCACTGGTTTCTTCCCAAGGCTCACGTGCCTGAGTCAAGCCAAGGGTCCTTTGTATGGCAGAAGGCCAATCCCAGCCTTGCTGGGAGCTGAATACCATGAAGGAACTTGAAATTAAATAATTCACCCATATGAATAAAAGCCTGAGTGCTATTTTTAGAAGCTTGGCTGAGTTCTGACAGACCCAGTACTTTATTTCAGCTAATCTCAGTGCTGGCCCTCCTGAGCCCAGGGCTCTCCTCTGCACTCCAGAATTCAGAAAGTAACACCATTAATGATTTTGATGGAATTTGCTACCTTTTAGCCAAGCACATTCCAGCGGGGCCTGCAGGATCATTTCAGAGGCACTCTCCCATAGAGAAACTGCCTTGGCCAAACTTCCAAAAACTCTCTCAGATTGTTTAATTGAACCTATCACTCTCACAAGCAGTATTGCTTATTCTCAAAGATTTAATAGGTCTCCTGGTCTAGACAGCTCCCTCTGATCATTACAAGAGGTAGAGTCATTAATATCAGCCCATCGAGTTTTGCTGCTCTGTCATACTTTCCCTTCTTTTAATATCACTGACAGTGTTACATTAACACAGTTCTTCTGAGGAAACATGAATATTTTTGGCCTGATTTTCCTCTTGACTGACCACATTTTCAAAATGGGTTATTTTCTTCATCAGCCTGTTTTAGTGAAGACTTTAATTTCCTTCTCAAAGGATGGGAAAAACACTTTATGTCTGATGGCTGCCTCAGGGTCCTCACTGATATGATGGATGCAACCAGACCTAAAAAGCACATATTTGCTAGTCCAATAGTTTTCATGCATTAAAAATTAGGGACTCAAACACAGCAGAGATATCCCACAGGTTTTTTTTTTTTCAGCCATTCCAAAACTCATTGCTCATGGGGAGAGAGCAGTGTGGGATTGAGTTTCCAATGACAAAACTGATCTCCCTTAGGATCCTCTTCCTCATTGAAAGTTGCCTGGATTGGTGATACCACCCCAACATTTTCTCTGACAGACACACAAGAGGCTCCCAAAGTCTTGTTACTAGTTCATTTAATTCCAGTAGTAGCAGCAGAGAGGCATCTTCAAAGAAACAAACAGGCCAGGAAATCCAAAAAGGAAGATCTTTTTGATCATCCTACTTATTTTTTGAACAGATGCATACAAATTTAGACACTTGTAAAAATCAACAGAAGTGGTAAAAATTGCCCAGCAATGCTTCCGATAATATTTTTTAAGAAAAATTGAATGTATATCTCTTCAGAGAACTCAACAGGGTGCTGCTTTTTCTTTCTTCCCCTTATTGTTCCTTGTATTCAGGATGGAACTAATGATTTTCTCAAAGGCTTATTCCTTTCAGAAACCAGTTCAGAAAAATCATCTGTCTTGACAAAAGAGCCAGAACTCTTCCAAAGCAGGCCTTGCTAACTAATATATTGCTCCTTGAACTTTGATGACCTTCAGAAGCACTTCAGCTCAGAGGATAAATCTCATCTCACACCAGTGTCTCTCACACCAGCCTGCAGGTGAAGGCAATGCCACAAATGTGCATTACCCCCTCACAAATGATGAATCTTCCATGTGAATATTAGAACTTGCTAAATGTGACTTCAGACAGTTGAAGGTTTTGATGGAGGCAACAGGGGAAATAAAGGGAAAAAATGTGAAGCTGTTAAAACATGTCTATAGATAGGAATTGTCTTTTCCTACTCCAAATAGGGGGGAAGATCATACTCTATTCTGGGAGCTGCTCTGCCCCAGATAACAACATTTCTTCTGTCTGTCCTCACTTTGTCAGGACCAGGTATCTTTCCTCTTCCCATCTCTCTTTGCCTTTCAGCAACCTCCTGCTCCTGTAACCTTCTCTTTCTTATTCACATCCTTCTCACCAGGCTGCTTTATCACTGTTTCCTTGAGATTCTCTGTTTCTTTCTTCCCTGGCCTTCAATCTTTTCAGATGAGCTCTAAGAGGATCTTTCTTATCCCACATCTTTCAGCTCCAGGCTTGCCTTCCTATCCCTACTTAAAAATTCCTTCTCTCTCAGCCTCCTCTCCCTCCCTGCTCTGTGGGATGGCTCAGGTGGAGGTGGCTGCAGGATCCTGTGCCTCCAGAAGGAACCCAGCACATCCCAGCCTGGACTTTGATGTCCCCAGGAGCAGCACTCCTGGCAGGTTGTCCCCTGCCACCAGGCACTGCAGCCTTGTGCAGCTGCCCTGGTTCTACTTCCCCATGCACTGGCAATGCATTGGTGCCGCAAGGGTGGTTCTGGGGACATGAGGGGTGGCCTGATGAGGCAACCAGAAACTTTGTGCCATGTTTTGCAGAAAATCCTAGAACTGAATTTTCCATGCCCTCTGCTATGGAAAGAGCCCACTGGGACAGGCAGCCCAGGGAAGTGGTGGAGTCTCCATCCCTGGAGGTGTTAGAACTCAAAAGGACATGGCACTTGGTGCTGTGGTCATGGTGGTATTTGGTGGAAGGTTGGACTTGATGATATTGTGGATTTTTTTCCTGCCTTACTGATTCTATGACCCTGTGATTGTGTGAAATACAGGATCTTCATGTGTTTGCATCCTCTGACCCTTCCTCATCCCCATTGCTGAGTGGGGGCTTGCTGTGGAGCCTGTGAACTCACTATTTGAGGCTGTATTCATTCAGGCTTTTATCTCAAGCCTCTTTAATTCTTTGTGTGAAAAAATGCAGTCAAAATATTAAATTCAGTGTAAATCAGACACTTGGCTACTCAGGCAACAAAACAAAAAATTCTCCAAGTGACACTTTTGAGATAAACAGGCCATTCCCCTTCCCAGTGGTGCCTGTGCAGATGCATTCTCACAGGACTGGGTTTAGTCCAACTGGTTTCTATTGTGAAGCAGAAAAACAATTCTGGCAAAAGCTTGTTGTGGAAGAGAGGCCACACAGATGTGAGGGGTGAGCTGAAAAAGAGGCATTTCATCAGGAAATTGTGCTCTGTCTGAGCTCTCTGAGCAGCAAGGCCCTCTTTCCTAGGGTGAGCAGAAGTGGCAGGACCCACTTGTCCCTAAATCCTGTCTTTTCTGGGCTCTGGTGTTAGCAACAAGGGCAGCATTTGCCTCAGGCTGCCCCAGGGTGCTCTGATGTACATCTGGCTGATGGCACCAGAGATGGTGCAGCTTTGTGTCCTCTCTACTCCATGCAATGCCTTACTGGTACAAACCCAGAGTAAGAGCATGCAGAAAACTCCATTTAAAGTGGTGAGTGTGTGATTGCTGCTGCAGCCCTGTGAAACTCATTGGAAAAGTCACCACTCTGCCATTTCATCACTGTAACTTAAGGGAACAAAACCCTGACCAAAAATGGCATATGGATTTTCCCATTAACCTTTAAGTGCAGTCAGAGTGTGTATTTTAAATGGCTGTACAGAGACGAGGAATCCTTCGTGAACACAACTGGGAAACAACAGATCTATTTTTACTGGATGTTTTCAGGCCTTATTCAGTACATAAAAATTAATGGGCAAAAATTTCCTACATTCCTGTGCTATTAAAAAAAAATAAAAATCCAAACCATCTCATTCAATTTCTCATTTTGTACCAGCCTGTTCTAACAGGAATTGAGGCAGTTTGCCAAAGGCTAATGATTCAGTTTTATATGATGGTTCTTTAGCCAGAACCAGATATTTAGAGGAACTAATAATTTGTTGCACTGCTAATCTCTAAAATGCCTGAAAAGACTCATATCTACCCACACTGAAGTGTAGTCATGAATCTTTTTGTTCATATTTTTCATATTTTTGGATTTAATATATTAATGTAAGAAAGGAACAGTGACAAAATTATATGACCCATATAATTTTTCACAGCTTGGCATCACAAGGATCTATAAGCACAAACAACATAAGGGAGAAGTACCTAGATAGAAGCTGGAGGTTTAATTAGGTAAAATTATGTGCCTATAAAATTGTCAGTATTATTCATAACTGACCTTGATCAATCAAATTGTCTTTAAGTGGAGGCACAGAATTACCTGACTCTGTGTCTGCAGTTAAGAACAGACTTGGGTATCTCAGAGCAGCATTTTGATGGTGCCTGATAGTTTGAGATGCCTTTATTCTTGAGTGTACCATGGAAGGGACTCTGATGTTCAGAAATGTGGTGAAAATCAGTTCCCTTTATGATCACTTGTGCTGGGTCTTTTGGACTCTGATATGCTCAGGATTATTGATCATTTCTCAAAATGCAGCATGTTTCTGTATTCCTCTAAGCCAGCACAACTGGGGTTCATAAGGGAACCTTCAGGCCTCTTTATGATGCTGACTGTAATTCCACTAAACACTGCATTTGCTGGTGCACATCACACAGTACTTAAGCTCCTAAATAGCTGAAAAGACATCTGTCGAATCTGCAGATAACAACTGTGAAAAATGTGCCTCTTTTCACTCTCTATCTGAGGCAGCAGTGGGAGCCCACCACTCAACTCCTAATACCTGCAATGCCTCTTTTTTTCTCTCCAGGTGATACACTGTAAAAAATCAACATTTTAAAAATAAGAAAAAAAGAAAAAAAAAAGCTTTTTAATAGAAAAGGAAAAGGTAAAAAGAAAAAAAAAGAATTTTCCTCTAATAAATTGACTCAGTTTAAGCCCAGTGGCCAATGCCCATCTAAATTGTCATAAAAATTAACATAGGAATGACCAGATCAGAATGTCACAGACTAATGCTCCATCTGGTCCAGTGTTCTGTTTCCAGAAGTGACTTAGACCAGATGCTTCAAGGGAGGAATAAAATATTAAGCATTTAGAGAATGCTATAAGTGCCCCAACCAGCCACTAACGTGGTCATTGGGCAGCTGCTTGGAAATCTAGTGGCAGAAGGAGCCTGCCAACATTTCTGCTTTCCTAGTAAATAGAGCAAAGAACTGCAGTTCCCTGTGGGACACTGGGATCTGCTGTGTCCAGCCCTGGCACATTTATCATTCCTCCTTCCTGGTGTGCTCACGTGCACACACAAATCCTGCTCTCTGAAAGGCAAAAAATGTGCAAGAGTTGCTATACCAAGGGTTTTATCAAAGGTGAAAAGTTGCTCAGGAGGAGGCTCACAGGGCAGGATTTGTTTTAATGAAGCACAGACATTTCCATCTGATCCAGACACCTTAAAATCCCTTTATAATCAAAAGAGCAATAATGGCACTTCCAGGTCCTGCCTCTTCTATCTGGAATTCAATGTCTGCTTTAAGAGCCTCTGGCTTGAGCTCCATTGCCTTCCAAAGGTGTCCAGGATGGCTTTGCTCAGACCTCACATGTCTGTGTTTCACCAAATGAGTCCCACCTTTGGAGCCAAAGCTAATATTTTTAGAATGATAAGGGGCTTTAAGGAATTAAGATCCAAAGCAGCTAAAGCTCTTGAGGACATATTTCAGTCTGTCCCTTTCCTTGGCCTCCCTTATGGCCCCGCAGTAATTACATCTCACAGAGCCTGGGTGATTATGGGAGTGGGATAAGAGCTTTTCCCCTCTAACTAGCAGCTCAAAATGATCCATCTTCATAATGACCCAAATGTGTTGGCAGGAGATGGCCATGAATGGGTTGATTGCATCGCTAATGGTTGATCACACAAAATGCCCTCTGGATTAACATCAATTTGCCACCTTGGTGGGGACTTCAGGTGAAAAATCTGTCTGAACAGGGGCAGTGATTGGGTTTTACTTTCCCTGCAGAATTGTCCTTTAAAGGAGGAAAAACCCTGAGGGAATGGTGGCACAATCACTGGGTGTAGAAAGTGACTTGTCCTCCCCATGCCTGGCATCTTCCAAAGTCACTACATTTGTGTCTGTCCTAATTGTTTTATATTTCTTGTTGTTTATAATTCAATATTTGTTTATCTTAAGTACAGGTTATGTTCTTAGGGGTAGAAAATAGCTTTCTGTGTATTTTCCTTACGTTTAATTTGGTGACCTTCCATTTTATGATTTTTTGCCTCTAGTGACTGGGGATAAGCTGACTTTAGGTGGCTGAGTGAAAATAATACCAGGGCTGGTAAACCATTACTATTCCTAGGAACCCAGGAGTACACAGGATAGATAAACAAAAGCAGAAATCTTCAAGGCACAGTGTTGTAACACAAATCAATGTCAGAGAGCAACACAATTTAGAAAGACAGAACATGCTCACCCAGAGTGCAACACACCATTAAATACAATGCAGACAATTTTATCTGCACCTAATAAGGGAGAGAAATAGAAACTGCCTCTATAAAATAACATCTATTAAGCCTGAGAATCAATCTACACCATAGATGGAAAATTAATCTTTAAAGTGTAAACCCAGGTATTGTTTAATGCCTGATCTCACAAGGACACACAGTGACATTTTTTATTTATCTCAAGAGTAATTGCAAAGGGGAAAACTATCCTTAGGTCTTGATGTAGGCATGGCATAGAATAATGAGCTGGGAAATTTAACTGTCCAGCTATAGCAGCTGAGCTAGATTGCCTAGAAAGGTTGTCAGATCTCCATCAGTGGAAGTTTCTAAACCAGGGCTGGACAAATATCTCACAGGAACTGCTTAACTCTTTACTCCTGCTTTGTAAATTGGTTCATTTTGATTTAATTCCAGAGAATCAGGACTTTCTTACAACAAGGTGTAATATAATTCACTGTAACTTGTTATGTGTAGAAGAGGTGTACAGTGAGCTGTCAAACCACCAGAATTCAGTGGAGAACAGCCCTGGAGCTGCTTGTCCTGAGAGCTACTGCTTAGCTGTGCTGCCCCAGCTGCAGGGTGCCTGGAAAGCTGAGATGCTCAGGGAGATCTGCTAACTCTGAGATAGATCCTAGATCTCTTGTCTATTCATATTTAACAATTTTAATAAATTTGGCCTTTCAGGAGGGTTGATTTGACTGGTTTTTTGTGTTTCTGTCTGCCCACTCCTCTCTCCTACTCCCTTTCTTAGCCCTCTTGCTCCCAAGCAAGAAGAGGGGTTCATCCAAATGTCCCTTAAGGAGCACAGGAGACCCTAAAGCTCTAAGCTGCTTTTGCTGCAGTGTAGAAGTTCAGGATTTTGGGCTCCTGAATGCACAGCATATCAGAGATCATTGGTGCTGCTGGTCAAGGAGTTGGGACTTCACAGTGAACCCAGTGGTGCAAATCAGGAGTAGGTGCTGCTGTGAATCTCTCAGGTGGTGAGAATGGAAGTTTTCAGGTAGCTGATTTAGAAATCAAAAACCCTCTAATTTCTGACTGTTTTTACCTTCAAAATGAGAAAAAGATTTTGACTCTTGGCACTGAATTTCCATGAAGATGTTTGGTATCTTGTATGCCTTGGTCTAAACACAGTGGGAGAGATGGGACAATGTTGTTTTTCCTTCTCTACTGTTCCTGTATGAGCTGAGGCACAGAACACCTGTGGTGGAGGGAAGAAGAACCTGTTAAACACCTCACACTGGGATCCTAAAATCTGTGTAGCTGAGTTTGATGAAGGCACTGTTTGCAGAAAGCATAAAATCCACAACAAATGGGGCCTTTTAGTGACAGACAGTGGAGATGGCAGGTTGTCTGGGATTATCTTGTTCCACCTAGAGCCCATGCTGCTTTCAAGCCTTCTCTCCCATGTCTCCTGCAGACTGAAATCAGCCACTGAGGATGATTTGGAATAACTAAGCAGAAATAGGTGCTGCATTTTGCAAAGGCTCCATGCCTGTCTGTGTGCACTTATATATGAGAAAAGACGTTTTTTCCCCCTTCATATTTCTCTAGCACAGTGTGGTTGTGGCTGAAGTATTCATTTGAGTTAATATATATGCAAATAGTAGAGACCATTAAATAGACATTAGTTCCTCCTGTTAATGATCTTCAGTACTCTCACATTGCTGCACTGTGGCTTCTTCCCAGTGCTTTTTGCTTGCAAACAGCTGACTCCCCACACTGTGAGGGCTGGTGCTTCCAAGGAGTAGGGGGAAGGCTCAGGAGTTCACTGAAGCTCCAGGCATGAGGGGCTGGAATGCCAGAGAAGGGAACTGCTTGTCCTCAGCCTGCCAACACAATGGCTTGGACAGGCCTGCTGTGAGCCAGATCAATGTGCTGATGAACTGATCTGCCCTGAAAATAACCTGGTAAAAAAAGATCAATTTTCTGATCCACCTCACAATGTTCTATTGTCACAGCTGAGGTGGCTGCACACTGCAGTGTGCTACATATTTATGGAAGGAACTTCATTTAAAGTATGTTCTGGGTTTGTCTGTTATTGAAATAAAGTGAGCAGGAATTAATGTTCAGACACCTGTGTGGCTCACACGGGCACCATCTGACAGGGCAGTGTGGGATAGCAATGGACATGTTGTTCTTAGTCTCCTGACAGTGGCAGTCAGCAGGAAAATACTGTTTGGGGGTGACTTATCTCCTTGCTGGAAACTGGAGAGAGTTGGCATCCAATCCCCTGCTTCTGAGCATGCAGCAGAATCAGTGCTGTCAGTGGCAGAATGAGAACAACCAGTTCTGGAGGCAAGAGAAGAATGGAACACGTCAGTTTTCTGTATTTTGGCCAAAAGCTGCCGTCATCTTTGGAGACTACAATGGGCAGCTCAGGCTGGAGACAGAGGGGAAAGCTGCAGGTGTGAAAACTTTTCTCTCCAGGCTTCTATCCATGAGTCACAACTATCTGTGGTCAGAGCTGGGCACAGCATCTTCCTGTCCCTGTGTTTGCACCTGTTTTCATCACAGCTCAGCTATGCTGACACCTGCCCAAGCCTCAGCCATTATAAGGTCTTCATGAAATGGGATGGAGAACTGGGTGTTTCAGTTCTGCTCCTTTTACCTTCCAGCAGTTACTTCTCCTCTTGCAATAATACAGGGGGTATTTTTGGACTGTTTTTCTTGCTGGATTTGGAATCTCACTTTCTCTGTTCATTGGTTTGGGCTGTGGCTCTGGGATACCATATCCATTTCCAGAGTCAATTAAAGAGCTGTGATGGGATTCAGAGTGTGATTCTGCTCCTTTCACTTCTGAGGACATCATGAGCAAGCAAGTCTTCAGATTGACATATTTTCCTCTTTTGTAGCTTTTCTTTGTTAGGTTTTATTAGCTTTTGTTTGTTTGAATTTTTATGGTTTTTTTACTTGTCAGAGCATTCTGCATCTGGCTGTTGTGACTGATCCCCAGTGCAGGGGTATGTTCAGATCATGTCCTGGTGAGCAGGTAATGCTCTGGTGCCAAAAGGGGCTTACACAGTTAAATGGAGAAAGTTAGAGCAGTCCTAAGACCACTTCATGGGGCAGTGTGTTCTCTCTCACTGGGAGCAGAAAAGCTGATGCTTGCAGTGCAGCTGAGCATCAGGTCCAACTTGTAAAAATGTTTGCCTAATTCTGTCAGGAGAGCTCTGTGAGGAGTAGGAAATCGGTAGCAGTCTTTCAAAATTTCTTAATGCAGGCACCCTGTCATCCCATCCCCCTCCCAAACCACTCAACAGTGATCTTGCATTCATGTAACATTTATTCCTTTCCACTTTTATTAGGAAGATGCTCCAGAGTTAGATGGTCACAAATGATTTTCTGATTTTTAGCTTGCATTTGCTCTCTCTGGTTTATACATATCTGCCCTGTGTCAGTGTTCAACTTGGAGTTAAATAACTCTTCCCCATTTCTGTTTCCTTTCCCAGTATATTTATAGGTGGCAGCTTTACCTTAATTAGGCTCCTGTAGTTTCTCTCACAAGACAGTTTCTTCACTGCCCCAATCATCTGCCAGCCATTATTTGCATCTGTTCCAGTTTTGTTTTCATTTCTCATGAATATGACTGACCAAAAGTGCACCCACTATCCAAATGAGGTGTCAGCAGTACTCTGTGATTTCCTACTAATATTTCTCAGCCTTTACTGGAAAGGAAAGGCTTTCCCAGCAACTCCTTGCAGTGCAGATTTTGTTTTCACAGCCTTCCACACCGGTGGTTTATAATCCTGTGATCGATTACTGCAATCAAATCTTCTTCCTCTTCTGTTAATTTGAGAGCTGCTATAGGAACCAAATTATACTTACAGGAACACACATAGTGTTATTGCTCCCAGTAAATGCAGCTGAGGTGGGATTTTGAGCTTGCAGTAAATATTCTGGGATGAATTTCACTCCATGATGTTTAACTAAATTACTGGGTAAAAGCTGAGCATCTCACCTTACTGGAAGCAAAGCAGCAAAACCCAGAGCAGCAGCCACTGCTCAATGGCACAAATGTGTAACCCACCAAGGCAGAGATGGAGAAAGTTAATACTGAAGTATCATCTGTTAGAACTTGGGGGAAATTTGACAGTTGCTGTTGCTTTTTTTCGAAAACATCAATGTCAGTTTTTTGTAGTTGTGTTTGTCTCCTTTTCTTCACCTGTTTCTTCCAAAGTGCAGGTTGTGTAGGAGAAGCTCTATGGTTCAGTGAAGAGAGAACAAAAATTACACTTACATCTTATATTTGCTGTAAGGAGGTTTATTTAGAGGTCAGAGTTTGTGGAAAGGAGTTGAAGGACATGAGAGAATGATTTGGTCATTAATAGCTGGGCTCTACTCCGACCTCCTCAAACCCCCTCAGCTTGCCAGCAAGACCTTGGAAATGCCAGTGCTTTGACATTTGTGGGCTTCAGACTTCCTGAGTCTAGAGAGAAGTTGCTCTCCTAAAGTGCATCTGTCAGAGTAATGAGTGTAGTGAATGAACTACGGCAGTTTATTTCTGAATTAGGATTTTATCGTGAAACCGTGTTAAAAATTTACTGAAAGACACTTTTCAGCACATTACAATGTCAAAAGCCCTTAACTTGGTGAAAGCATTTTGAATGATCCTGCAGTGGCTTTAATTCAGAAGAAATATTTTCCCTCTCCCCTCACCAGAACATTCAAACCACAGGGGAGAAATCCACAAGGTAGAGTCGAGTTTGGCTTGACCTTGACCTGGATGTGCTGCTCTGTTTACACAGCAAGAAAAGGAATTCTCCTGAACAATTTCATTTCTTAAAGCATGGAAAGCCAGGAGCTCATTCCCATCTTTTGAGGACAAAGGAATATAAAGCACATTCTTCTACTGCTCAGAGGAGCCATTTCCTTTTGGGTATCACTGGAGTCCAGGAAAGCGCACTTTGAGCTGTGGGTGCCTAGTGGAGCATGAACAAAGATAGCAAAGAGGAGAATGGCACTCAGATGGTGACCCAGCTTAGTGGGCAGGCACGTGTCAGCATAAAGCTGTCACTCTGGGCTCTCTCAGAGGCACAGCTCCATGCAGAAGTCACACAGCTGTGCCTGCAGTCAGAGAACGTGCTCCCAGAGCAGCACTTGTCTGCACCGAGCTTGACTGAAGTGCTTGGGGCCTCAATACTAATTGCATAACATCAAGAAGAGTTTCCACACATTCTCTCACATCTAACTAATCATTAACTAATCTGACTAACAATAAATGCTAAGAAAATGGAAATATTCTTATCCGTCTCTTCAATGGCAGTCAGATTAAGGGTGTATTGCCAGAATGACAGAAAATTAAGTCTGGAAACATTAGGAATACTGTTAGATAATTGAGAGACTGATTACTAAGGGGGTAGGAAGAAAGTTAATGAGGTATAGCTAGTCCTTTCAGAAAAACATGAGATGAGTCACTTTTATTCTTTATTGAACAAAGGTCAGCTTCCACTGCCATTAAAATAAATGGGAATGCTCCTCATGGAACAACATTAGGACTCTGATACCAAATGTGAGAATAATCAAGTAGATCCACACGACCAATCTGTCATTTCTGCAATTGCATAACAGCTCTTGATGTCAACTGAATTTGGTATCCACATTTCAAGTAGATCTTTACATTTAGTGAAACATGTCTCAGCCATTAGGAAGTGTGGGTCAGGCCCCAAATTGGAAGCCAATGAACATCCCCATTTGGTTCTGCTGTGCCATGTGAATAATGACACCTTGCACAATCAGAACACTTCAGGTTCAGACCCACAACACTTCTGCCTTTCCATGCAGAGAAGGAGAGGAAAGGTTTCACAAGGGTAGTGTGAGTATTGACCAGAATATCAAATGTGGGCTTATATTCAGTGCAATCTGATCAAGTACACACTGCTCTGTGTTGTGAGAGGGGAAGAGGAGTTTTCTGTGATGCTGTAACACAAAGAGGAAGATGTGTGGTAGTGATGCCTGGAGAGGCTGACCTAGAACAGAGGCTGGACAGAGTCAGAGGATAAAGGGCGGGGATTTATTGGAGACCTTCACAGGGACACCTTGGGCAGTGCAGGAGTCTCACAGAGACCACACCCAGGATGGACGGTGGGCACAGGTTTTTGGGACAGATAAAAGTTTGGTCTATTTGCATATCAGGGGTTAATTGTCCAGTTACAGCTTCAGGGAGTGCAGTCCTATTCCCTGAGTTTGCATCCTCATTTCAGTTTTGGGGACTGTGAGAAACAAGTTGGCCTTGGGTTTCAGGCCTGGAGAGAAATTGTTTTGTCTGAATAGAAGGGGAGAACAGGAGCTGACAGGCTGTGGAATTTTAGAGTTTTACACCAAAGCAGTGCTGATCTGAAAAATGCGAGAGTTAAAGCCTAAGGCATCAGTAGCATGGTAGTATCAGTCACAGAAGAATATAATGTCCACTCCTTTTCTTATTGAGAGAGCCAGGCAACACACCAGCTATTCAAAGCAAATCTCTTTTATAACTCTGCTGGATGAGTTCCTTCCAGCCCCTGGGTTACACCACCAGGCTTTCAGTCAGAGCTGACACCTCAAAAGGGTGTCCTCTGTGTAGCCACATCTGTAGAGGTGGCCTGTTATGCTCCACCACACAGCAGGAGATCAGCTTTGGAGTTGTAACTGCCAGTAATAAATCAGTGTTTGTCAAACAAACTTATTTTCTCATTTTAGAAATGGATTTGAGATATGGTAGGGGGTTTTTTGCTTTACCAGAGAAGGATATTTCACATTCTTTCTGCTTTCTTTTCCATTTCCTGAAATTATGAAAGGGAACATAAGAAGTCCAGATGTATGAACAATAAAACCAAATGGTCCTTCTCTCTTAGGATGTCCTATGAGCTGAGTAGTATGAATTATGATCAAAATTTTTATGGTTAGGACTTTCTATGGGATCCCCCTCCTTGACAGATTCTCTCACTGATGTCTTTCCTTTAGAGTAAGAATTGGTACAATTTCCTGAGTAATTAATGGATTTTCAGGAAACCAAAAAGTTAACATCTCTGTGTTTTCTATTTTATATGATATTTATTTTTTATTTAAAGAGGGACAAAGGGTTAAAAATCATTTGAGAGGAATGACAGGTCTGCAGATCCCCACAATCACAAAAATCTCCCACCCTTAAGAAACCACAAAAATAAAGTAGAAAGCACTACATGAGGTATTTCTCAGCTTCATTCCTTGCAACACATTGCAGATATTTTTGTAATATCATGTGATTTCCATACTCCTTAAGTAGCTTGGGGTTTTTTCTCCTTTTTTTTTTCCATATAGGATTAAAACAATCCCTCTGTAAAGACTCATCATGACGGTGCTTTAAAGTGCCATGACTGTCAGCTCACAAGTCATCTTAAAGTTGGATGGCTGACATAATATCATCTTTTTTTTTTTTTCACTGACCTAATTCAAGCACTGGATGGATCAAGACTTCTCCCTATATCATCTCAAAGAAGGGATTTTGGCTTTCATTTTTTTCTTAATGCCTATGTTCAGCTATTGGTTACTTTATGCTGAGCTGTGAACTGTGTGGTTGTTGGAAGCAGCATTAAAAGCCAGGGAGTGCCTCTGTTTTCAAGAATATCCATCACTCTACTGTTTTAGGCTCCTGACTGGTTGTAAAATATGTCTACAGCCACATAGGATCTGTATTTGATCTGCAGACCTCAGAGATGAACAAAACCAAATTGTCCAGAATGAAGAGATTTAAAAAAATATGGAGGGTGAGTGAAAAATATGCATCAATCTATTAGAAAGATTGCAATGGTAACAAATAAATTGCAAGCAGATAATTCTGGTGTTTGTGGACGAGTTGTCTGGCTGCATGCACGTTACTTGATCAGACTTTTTATTGCATTGCTGCAATTATTGTTTGATTGTGTGCCTTTTTGGGGTTTTTTGCATATTAGCTGCATCTTCACAAATTTCTCGAGGCATTAAGCATTCAAGTTTATTTGACTTTTGAGAAAAGTTTCAGAGAATTTGCAACAACAACATTTATACAGTAAGAGCTCTTGAGGAAACTAAACTAAACTGATTTCCTCTGTGGCCTTTAAAAATGCCATTTAAGGTTGGATGAATATAAAAAAGCCATTACAAAAAAAACAAGCCTCTTTTCCCCTCAGGCTGTATTTTAGAGCTGAGATATACTGTAGAGCTGAACTAAATGGGACATAGTTAGAGCTCTTGCAGCACTGGAATCTAGCATGATGGTCAAATTAAATAATAATAGGTTGTCATATTTACTTTATAAACAATTGTATGTCTCATAGGTTGGAAATAAGAGAAATTAAACAGATGGTGCTTTAAAAAATGTGAAGTTAATTTGGTGCAACAAGTGAAACTGGCATCTCTCTGATGTGTCATGAACTGGGGTTCCTTGAAAAGTTTGGGGTTAGATTTTCTCATTGTTAAATTTGCTGCAAAGAGTAGCCATTTTAAAAGGAAGTCTTTAAATGCATTTGTTTGGATGCTTTCAGAAGATGGGGCTCTGATAATAGTTAATTATGTAAATTATGTTGTATTATTAGTTAAATAATGTGTATTTTCCCTGATCTGAAGCTCAGCTGACTTGCATAGTGATAGCATTGATCTGACTACTTTGAAACAGCTTTGATTTGATATTCTATCAATGATGAGAAATGGTTAATTTCCATAATATACAGTAATTTATAGTCAGGGCATTGAGTACTAGAGGACATTCACAATCATAAGTTTGTCTTCAAATAGATGTAAGATCTCTATTTACGGTTTTGTTTGTTGAAAAGGGTTATTGCCTGAGTGAAAATTATATTTTAATCATCATACAAGTTTCATTTGTGCAAACAGGCAGTTTCCTCAGAAATTAAAACAGATCCATTAAGCATAAGTAGATATTATATCATATTAAGTGACATGAGATAATTACAGTAGTCAAAGCATGGTGCTTAAATGGGCTCCGGGAGCGGTTTAGTTGTAGGAGACAAAATGTCCTTCTTGGATAGAAGGATTTTATTTGCATAGAGCTGTGTATGTTGCTGTGCAGCTGAACACTTTGTCCTTTACCTCCTATTTGTGAAAGCTATTTAACTGCAGGCTATTAGGCATCCTTTAATTGATGCATTTTCTCCCTGAAGCGTTTGTCCCAATCCCATCATTGTGGTACCTGGTATTTCAGGGTAAAATAGCTCAAAATTACATTTCTGCAGAATCAGATGTCGGTTTTAAACACTACTGTTTCCTTTTTTCCTGCTCTAAACTACTCTGGATAGAAGCACATCACAATCTCAAAGAGGGCTTTTATGGTTGGGATTAAAGCAAAGGGGTTAGACCTTATATTGTGCAGAGCGTGCTTTTACAATAAGCCATAATATATTTATGCAGGAGATTATATGTCTGTGATATGGCACACAGTCCCTTCTTCCACTTAACTCTCAGCATTAACTTGCTCAGTATTTATGGGTATATCAAAATTATGATTTACACTGTACTTATCATTAACATCCCTTGCAATAGCTCTCCGTAGTTCTTGCCATCCTTCAGAATCCAGTCATAAAATGAAGAGATTAACAGATAATTAAATTAAATCCTTAATTATTTGGGGATGATGAATTCACTCTGTGATTCCAGAAAGGTATAGAGAGTCTTTTTCACAGGCAGTATAAATTGAAACCAGTGGAGCTGTGATGATTTATGCCTTCTTGATGATCTGACTCACACTGTTAATTTTCTGCTCCTCTTTTAAAAACATATTAATAAAAAATGGATGTAGGAACTGTTTATTAAAATATGAAGCTTTCAAGATATTTTTGAAATATTATATACACTCCAAGATAGCACTGCTTGAAAAGTATCTGTCATTTTTCACACCAAATACAATGTCCTTCAGCAAAAGGCAGGGAAACTTCACTTTTATTTCTCCAGAGGTTTCTGCTCCTCATTGTTTTCAGCTAATTCTTGATCTGGCCTGTGTTTCATGCCCATCTCCAAAGGGCTGGAATACACCACTGACAGTTAAATTTTCCAAGGTGTTCTGCAGGTATCCACTCCTGCTGGAGAAGGGGCTGGTTAATAAACACTCCTGAAGATACAGCCAGTTCAGCCCAGTAAGGACACAGAGCCAAACTTACCAGAAAAACAACCCCAGGGAAATTAATTATAGGGTAAAAAAAAAAAAAAAAAAAACAAAACAGAAACAATGAGCAATCGATCTCTCTGTACTCAATTCTGAGTGCATTTGCTCAAAAAAATCTGCCTGCAGTCATTATAAAGTAAATTACAGCTCATGGTATTTGATGGGGGTGCTGAGCTATGGTGAGGACTGAGGGTTATAATATTCACCTTCAGTGTTGGGCTGTTTTGAGACCTTCCTGAGGCAGAGATGTCTGCTTAACACTTGCCCCAGGCTTGGAAAAAAACACAGTGCCGAGTTTTGTTAGCAAGAAAAAAGTAAAGCAATTGTCATGGAAACACCAAAATTGATATGAAAGTATATAATGGCTACTTCAAAGCCACTGATTCCCTTGTGTAAACCTGTATTTAGAAAAGAGTTTAGAGCAGGCATTATTTACTCAATAGGGCACTCCATTGTGATCTGTCATACCTGTAAATGTTTAAGCTCTGGTTTTTTTAATGTGTTTTTGACCCAATAGACTATGACAACTGTAAAATCTATTATGGCCTTCTGTGCTAAGTGTTTGAAGGGGTATTTGGAGCAAATACGACTTTTTCAAAAATCCCTATAATTTGTTCTGGAAAATGCTTATGGTAGTGGGCTGGAGCAATTTGTTCTGTTCAGGAAGAGCTCCTGGAACTGTCACTGATTCTATCAGTCAGCTGTACTTTCCCACTTCATAATTTTTGCATTTTAGGCTGCAAATTGATATAAAAGCACTGATTATGGAGCAATTTTTAAGTCTCTCTGATTCTTAAATACATATCTTCATAAATATTATTTTAGGTAGCTTCTGTTAGCAAGTGTAAGGACTGAGATGCAAAAAGAATGTCTTATTTAAGTGCTATTAAAATACACAAATTTTAAAGAATTATAGCCTGAGCCCAGACTTAAAGGCAACAAGGCTGCAGTGTTTTAACCTGCTAACAGAATGTGTGTCCAGACTTTTAGGGCTTTCCTTGTCCCTTGAGTGGCAGCAATCTGCCCTTTCACTGCTGAGCACAGGGTGCCAGTTCCAGCTTGTCCACCAGTTATGGTGCAGCTTTAAATTGGAGAATTCCATTTCTTCCTTGCAGTGTGCAGGACAGCTGCTCCTGGGCTGTGCTGTGTCACAGCATCCTGCAGCAGCTTTGCCTAAGCAAGACCTGCTGTAGGAGCTGATGGCCCCAGATGTGAAGGAGCAAAGATGGATTTAGGCAGGGAGCACCCATCTCCGGAGATTTCTTGATCGTTTCTTTTCTGCCTCTCCCTCTAGCAGCTTTTGACAGGAGGCTAATGGTTGCAACAGCCCATCAATTAGCACCCTCCCCACTTTCCATTTCCAAGGATGCTGCTCCCATCCTCTGCAGCAGGCACTAATGGGGGAAGGAGGACTGGGAGAGGAGTGGGAGAGAGGGAGGAGGCATCTGAAAGTCTGCAGATGACCCTCAAGGCAGGCAGGTGGGGAAAGGCTTGGGCAGCCTCTGGCTGAGCACATCCTGCCTCCCTGCAGCAGAGGATGAGCCTGCACCACCCATGGGTGCCAGCCCAGGGGGATGTGGAGCAACCCTCTGGCACCGTGAGCAGCGGGGACCTGCCTGAGGATGATCTGGTTAGTGCTGGCAGGTAGGAATGGGGTCTGAGAGGAGCAGAGGTGACAGAGACCCCACAGACCCCAGGTGCAGGTGGGGAGATATCTTGGGGGAGCTGCTTGTTGTGTGGGCAGAGGGCAAGGGAGGGGCCAGGATTTCTGCTTTTGTGGTTCTCCCTTTGCTTCCTCCTCTCCTGCCTTTGCTGGCTTTGTGATCAGGTGGAGAAAAGGAGGGGGAAAGAGGGATTTGGATGGAACAACTCCCACCACCACTGCTTCTGCTGGGACCAGCTCCAGTCCCTCAGACTCCTTTGTCCCCAGGTAAGGAGCAACAGAGAAAGAAGGCTGTAGACAGGTGTGGGCCAGCTCTTTTCTCACAGGTAACAAGAAATAGGACAAGAGAAAACAGACTAAAGTCATGCTAGGGGAGGTTTAGATTGGATATTAGGAAAAATCTTCTTCACCAAAAGAGCTGTCAGGCTGTAGAGGGATGTAGTAGAGTCACCATGCCTGAAAGTGTTCCAAAAATGTGTAGATGTGGTGTTTAGGTACAGTTTAGGGGTGGACTTGGCTGTGCCAGGATAATGGTTGGACTTAGAGGACTTTTCCAGCCCTAATGATTCATGATTCTGTGTGGGGTTTAGTTCCTGTGATTGTGGAAAGGTTTGGCTGTGTCCACTTCAAGTCCCCTTTCAAGGACTTCTCCTGGCTGAATGGGGAGGCTCCCCCATTCTCCCCTCTGGAGATTCTTGTCCTGGCCCAGGACTCAGCCACGCTCAGAGGGCTCACTTGGAAAGTGCTCAGAAAAGTGAACCAAGAAAACTGTTCAAAAACAACCATTAACATGAATCAATCACTTATAAACTTCTGTTTATGGAACTGAAAAGTGAAATGTTCACCTTGAGGAGGTATTTGGCCATTTGTTGCTCTCTGTGTGATGCATTTTGCTAGTGAGGGTGGCTGAACACAAAGTGCATAGATTTAAAATAATAAGAGAGAACATTTTAATACGTTCTTAAACATAACAACATTTTAGTATGTTTTTGGACATAGGAATTAGTGCTGCAGAGGTCTTCCTTGCAAAGATGAGTTTGCTCAAACTGGTCTTAATTATTCAGGGCCTGTCCTTTGTGCCACAAAACTAGTGAAAAAACCCTGTAAATCAATAGAAATGTGCATTAAAGATTTTGCTGGGAATTTCTCCTTTTATAAACCTTGTAATGTTTCTAATTATACTTAACTCTTAGTATGTGGTGTATTGGTTCAATATGGGAACTACTTAATTCACTTCATGTTTAAGGGGCAGAGATTTTAGTGCCCAACCTCCGAGGTCAGTAGGGGACTCTCAAATGTGGTAAAGCACTTAAGAGTAAACTGAATTAGAGAACTTACACATGCTTACAAATCTCAGGGAGTAGGCTTTAAATTGCTTGATTTAAGGTTTTAAGTGGACTTGGTAAAGCAATCTACAAATACATCCTCCTGCAGCATTAGATACAAATGTAGCACAAGCTATTTTAAAATACTGCTTCTGCTTTCCATTTGAATTTTGAAAAAACCTGTGGATAGAAAACAATATTGAAACTTAACACACTGATCCTGCAAACCCTTATTCAGATGAGTGATTCCATTTGTGACAACAGTTCTGGTTTCTGTAGGAACTGCCTATAAAATTAAACATATCTATAAATGTTTACTGCCTCATCAGAAAAAAATTAATGAATTGTTGAAAAATGAATGGCATTAGGTGTTCACTGCCTGGCAGTGTTGTGAGGTTTTTGGACAGAGCTGACTGAGATGTATCTCAGCCATAGCTACACAGATCAGGGACTTAAGGGTGCTCCTCTGATGGATTTGGATTCATCTCCCTCTCCCGCAGGTTGTAAACCCCTGGCAATAAAGTGCAAAGGAGACCCTCCTAGAGTGAAAAAGCCCTCTGTCCCCAACATTTTGCTGCCTTAGCGAGTTCTTTTGAGGTTATTTCATCTGAAGATATCAGAGAGTCTGCTTGTTTAATACTAGGGATGACATCAGGATGTCTGTAGCACAGGGGCAGCATTTCTAATTAATTTTTACAAAGAAATTACTCTCTCAGAATATCGTGCTGCAATTCAAACACTTCAGCAACATAAAGCTAAAATGGAAAATTGAGCAAGCAAATGAAAATGAAAATAAGCATTTCCAGTCTTTTTTGTAAATCACTTTTCACCTGTGATCCTCCTTTCAGGAAAGACCACGTTAAGAAGCTGACTGCCCATCTTTTCATAAGACACTGATGCTGTGCTGATGGCTGCCTGTAATCACTGCTGGCAGTGACAGCAGGCTGTGTGAAATGTACTTCAGCATTTCTAGTCAGTATTTTCACTGTGAGTGATGAGATCTGAGCTTTCTGGACTAAAATCCTTGTAGTCATAAGCAGACCTCCAATAGCTACCAAAGCTCAAGTTTTAGTGCTGAGGGTCTCCTGGTTGAATGCATCTGACTGAACAAGCTGTGTGGCACAGGGACTTAGCTGCAATGCCTACACAGAAAGACAGCTTCAAATATCCTGTTCTTATTTGAGATACAACATAATTGATTTATTTTTGAATTATGAAGAGAGGGGAAAGGAGGAGGACAGCACTAGAATTCAGCTCTCCTGTTCAGGGATGACATGAGCAGCTTCTCTGATTTTGCATTCATAGGATCACAAAACAATTTGAGTTGGAAAGGACCCTAAAGATCATCATTATTTATCTCCAGGGTGGAAGGGCCTCTTCCCAGCACAGCTCAATCTCATGTTGCTCTCTTCTCTATATTATCCATCCTAAACTGCATGGACTGAGTTTCTCAGTACTAACAAAGCAATGATGGGGAGCTGAGATTTGGCTTTTGATTATTCATTTTCTGTAGCCACAATGGTCTTGGTAGAGTCTTGGGGTTTATGGAAATAAAGGGTCTATATATCACTATTGGATGTAGGAGTTTGAGCCTAGTCTTGCTAATTTAAGTTCCTAAATCAGACTTAGCCTCTTCCAAGCAGAAAAAAAAACAACCAACCAAGCAAACAAACCTGTGAACAGGTTTGCCTTCCAAAAAGTGTCAGTGGAGCAGAAACTGAAAGTAATTTCTTTACATTTAGCAAAAATATCTGTGTATGCAAAAATATGGGCTTTTTATTGCCCATATTTAAAGATCTATCAAAATACTGATGTCAAAAGCAGGCTGCCATCTCACACATTTTTAAAACAACCTATGAACTCCTTGCTAATGGCATGTGGGGATGTCTCTGCCTGAGAACAGTGACCCTTGGCTGGCAGTTTCATGATCCTCTGAGGGCCTGTCAGGACAGATGGGCTGTCCTGCTCCTCCCTGGGCTGTGGTCCCAGCACCAAGGCAGATCTCCCTCAGGAGGATGTACTACCTCCCAAACCCCAAAGAGGCTCTGTGGGTCTGTGGGAACTGGGCTGTGTCGTGACAGAGCTCCCTGGCTCCACACCCGGACCCCTCTCCAACACAAAAAGCTGAGCAGGAGCAGCCCTGTCCACTCTTCTGACATCCCCACTGAGAAAGGCTTTTCTTGCAGAGGCTTTCTTACCCATCAGTTAGAGTTTTCTCCTCTGAGTGGAGGGCAAGTGTTCATTACCCAAGAGCTTTTGCATCTTGGATCCCACAAATAGTTTACATAAGCAAGAAAGCACATGAGCCTGGTCCAGGCTGGCACCTGAGGAACACTGCTGCTGGTTAATTTGCATGTGCCCTTCTAAACTGAATATTTAATCTGAAAATTTTATGGGTTAAACTCATGGGAGCTAATGTGCAGAATTTAATGGCAAATAACACAGTCAGTAAAGGCCTCCTTGTAATAATGTTATTGGGGTTTGTGTGTGCATTGCTTTTTTTTTTTGTTTTAAAAAATATTTACATTGTCCTGGGACTCCTCTTGCCCCTCTCTCCCTAGAGGGTAATTGTGATTTCTCCTCCTTTGCCCAGCAACAGCACTGGAGGGTGGGAAGGTGAAAGTATCCTTGAGGCATGGCACAGAATAACTGTTTGGTGGATAATTGCTGCATTTAGAGAGGGAACAGAATTAATGGTATGGTGTCCTTCTGGCAAAAAAATTGCATGTATTAGAGAAGCAGGACTAATAATTCAGAATGCCTCTGCAAATGTAGAAGTTTGCATAATTGCACAAATTTGGTGAGTGTAAAAGCTGTGTAAAAGTAATGATTTCTGATGGCAATAAATAAAATGGCACATCTTTCAGTTCATAAAGAATTTGTTTGTGCAAGCTCTGGAGCTTACTGACATCTAAGGACTCACTCCCTTTGTCCTTTACTGGGTGCTCTGGGGCAATGTGTTACCAGTCCCTGTTTTCAGGCAGGATGGCTGGCTGCTCATCTCATGATGAAAATCAGAGCCTTCTCCAGCCCAGGCTGAAGATATCTCAACATGGAGAATTGGTCAGGAAGGTGGTTACTTCCTTACCTGCTAGCAAGTTTTGGACAGTTTTTCCACAAGTCAACAACCAGAAGATTTTTCCTTTCTGTTTCAGTACCAGAGCAGCTCCCGGATTACTTTTGTCCTCACTTCAGACATACCATTTTGGAATTTCTGGCCATTTTTCTCCTGTGATGATTTCCTTTTATTACCATTGGCTTCCAAATAGCTCATATGTGAGGCAAACAGGAAAAATATTTCTGTGTATTGACTGTTCTCTTCTAATACCTAGAGGTGTTCTTGCACCCTTCTGAGATCAATCTTTAATTTCATCATTTTTGCTCATTGACAAAGAGGAAATGATCTTTCTCTTTTCTGCACAAAGAAAAGGACAACATCTGGAGTTGAGTGGTGCCAGCAGAAACCCTCCTGCTGGTAAAAAGACCCAAGAGGGCACAGATGTTTAACCATGAGGTTGGATGGAGACCTTCTATGGCACATCTGAGAGCCTGTATCTTAATTCTGTCAGCCCCAGAGACTGAGAAGGTCTATTTTAATTTGTTGTCTCAATCTCAACCACCTGGGAAAGCCATTTTTTGTTGTGGAAATCTCCCTATGATTAAAAATATCCATTTGTTTTGAACACCTCTGTTGTGTTGGTGCATTAGAGCAGCTGAGCTGCATCCCAGGTGTTCTCAGAGGATAAAGAGGTGCAGTGACAAAGAGAGGGGTGCTCTGGTGTACCCCACAATCACATTCCCATCAGGAGTTTGGACTTGTACAAAGCTGAATCCTTGGAGGGAGGGAGCCCTTAGAGTTGCCTTGCTCAGCCCTTTGGGAATGTGGCCTGAAGAGTCAATAGTATGATAGAATTTGGGATCATTTGCTTTGAAACCAGGATCTGACCTGTACAGATTTTGGAAAGGGTTTCTAGTGAGAGTTTCTTGCTTTTCTTTCCCTTGTCCTGTTGTTGCTCCCCATAAAGCTTGGAGCAAGCACTTGCTGGACCACATGAAAGAAAGAGGTTTATGGCTGCTCTCTGAAATTCACTGTTTTTATTGCTTTTGTGGGGCTGTTCCTGACAGCTGAGTATCTCCCAAAGAGTAACTTTATTGACAATAAGGAGATGAGATCTTGCTCCCCACAACATCTGCTACAGTTCCAGCTGTGTACAGCAAAAAGCCCTCTTGCAGAAGGACAAATCCAAATCTTTGTTCTGGTGAAGAGCAATCCCTTCTGGAGGATATGAACTGCAACTAAAAGACACAGTAGGGTGGACTGAAGTTTTTTGACACTTATTCCTTCACAGAGGTGCTCTAAATAGATGTTACACACAGATTTGTTCCCTGCCCAAACTGCCAGAATCGTTTGTTTGCTTAAAAAATGGAGCAGTAATGGCATACATTACTTAGAATAAATTTATCTTATTTTAAAAGCAAGAAAATAATAAAATGAAACTGAAGGCTTATTTTTTTAAAGATACATGGATATTTTCCCACAGATCATAGGGTTCTTTATGGATTCTTCTTCAATAGATTTTTTCCATTTGAATGTGAACTAGCTTTTTTGTGTTTCTTCTTGGTTCAGGCCAGCTATTTGTTTTTGTGAAAAACCTTCCTCCTGTTTCATATCTCCCCAGTACCTCTAAAACTATGAATAGAGAACATTTTTCATGTTTCTGCTCCTAAGCACTCTAAAACCACTGGGATGCTCCAAGGGCTGTATCTGAGTGGGCAGACACACCTCATGAAGGTTCTGCAGCGAGAGTAAGCTCTGTGAAATTAATTATTAAAAGCTCTCAGGCTCTGTCTTTGGCCTCTGGGACTGCCCTGCCTGTGAGAGTGCTGCTGATTCCCTGTCACTGAGTGCTCAGGGCCTGTGGGACTCCCACCAGGAGTTTTCAGGCTGCACTGGGTCTGGGCTCAGCCTGGTGCCCAGGATTCCTGCCCTGCAGGGGATGCTGGGTGGGTGGGTTGCTGCTGGTACCCTTCAGATATCTAAACTGCACCTATTTTCCTTCCTCACTCTCTCCTCATAAAATTTCTTGTCTGCCTGTTGTACACCAGCACAAAGTAAAGAGGACTCTACCTTTTGATTTGTGATAAAAGTGATTCTAAAAATATCTTGAAGAGATCCCCTTGGCCTCTCTTCCTACCATATCAAATCCAGAAATCATGTTTGCTCTTTGTTTTGCTTTCTGATGTGGATTTTTTTTTTTGTCTCCTTCAGTACTCTTTCATAGGATTACAGTCAGGCTGAAAGAAATGATCAAAGGATTGGAACAATTATATAAGAAAGAACATTAAAATATGTATAAAATGCTTTGATTTAATGACAAGTAATGTGGATGTGAGTTTATAAGAGTTTACATATTTATGAAAGATGTAAACATGAAGAAGACAAGAAAATATTTGTCATAATAAGTTAGAGCTTAATTTACAGTTATGGAATGAAATTTTAAATGGAATAATGTATGCTGAATATAAACCAAATTGTACTGCCTATAACATCTCTTCAGCTATAAAATAGTTCACAGGAGATGCAACTAAATCCCTTTGCTATTACATAAAAATTTTCAACTGACCTAGAGGAAACACTAAAATATTGATTTAGGAGAACAGTCTTGCATCACTAAAAGGTGGTCTGAATGATGGAGTGGTTGGGGCTGTTTTTCATCACCAATTCCCAAGATCCAGTAGTCTGAATTGGACAAGATGTGCAGAGAGCAAACAATCTCAGAGAGACAGTTTCTACTTTTTGTGCTATTCAGTGGGGCTAAACAGCAACTGCTGCAGTGAACCCCAGCCTTCAGCAGCCTGTGATAGTACTGCATCTAAGTGCTTTGCAGACTATATTGTACTTTACCTTGATATCTGTTAGGAAAAAAAAAGTCTCTTAATTCCTTTTTGCACCAGAAGTGCTTTGATGAAGAAGTGCTAATGTTGTTCCAGCAGAAGCAGTGTCTGTGCAGAGCAGTTGCTGTGGGTCCAGAGATACCAACCTGTTGGACCACCTATGGCAAAGTTTATTCCTCAGCCCTTCATTTAGAAAGTTCTCAGGCCAACACAAGCAATAATTAATTCTGGAGCAACCCATTGAGGCAAGCAAGCCTCATTTTCCAGGCTGTGCTCCTTGGAAAAGCTCTCCCAGAGCTGTGACCATCCCCTGCTGCATGCCCTGCAGTTACAGCTGCTGAGAGCCTCAGTGTGCCCCTGCCCAGAGAGCTGGCACTGAAAATAATCTGGGGTGGCATTTCACCTGCTGGGGAGATGTGCTGTAATGGAAGAAAAGCGATGTGACCCTGCAAGGCTTTCAGAACCTGTCCTTGGTTTGTGCTCTGAAAGTGCCTTTATCAGTCAAGACAGCACACCAGGATGCAATTTGCTGTGTAGACTCCAGATATGAGTTGGGCACCATGAGATTCTAAGCAAGTGGAGCTCTTGAACTGGCAAATATGAATAATTTTACTTTGGATTTTACATACTTACTAGAAGGGCATACAGAGATGATGTGGCAGATACATGAGTTACAGTCACATGGAATATATGAATGTGTGATTATGTGGATAGCAAGTGATAAAGAAAATAAATGTAAAAAAGAAGAGATTTTTTTTAAATCAGAACAGAAAAAGAACAGTAACAGGCAAGAAACGTAATAGTGTGGAAAATCTTTCCTGACTTACCTCAGTTCAGAGGTCTATGTTGAGATTCAGGAGAGGTTTGAGGCCATCTGCTGATGTAAAGCAATGCTGAGGAACCATCTTGGTACAAAACAATCTGCCTTTTATTTTCTAAAACTTGTATGAAGTTAGCTTAATTTATCTAAGGCAACTAAATATGATATTATTAAATTATCTTAATACAACCATGATAAACAAATCCCTGTACTGCTAATATGATTTTTCTCTCTGTAAGGTAATGAATATATTTATTCACTGATTTGTAACTCAGCTGGATTTCTGACTTCTGCCTATAGAAAGCTCCAGGCCACTTCTTTTGAATCTCTTTGCTTCTAATCTTTTCTGGAAATCTTTATTTTCTATTAGCATAGCTAAACAGAGCAAATGAAGCCTACAGCTATTACTTGCTTATGCTAAGCTCCTTCATGTATTGTTACATTATTCTGGATATCTGATTGTTGTTCCTTGTATTATCTTTTGCTCAGTAAGACATTCAGTACTACAGGAAGACTTAAGATGAAATGATAGGACAGCACTTAGCTCAGTCTTTCTGCCGTTGTTCAGAATTATTTGGGATTTAGGTCAGTCATCTAAGGATTCATCTCCTAACTAGAAGACAGATTTTCTTTGAATCATTAAGTCTCACAGGTCTCTTCTTCCCACATCTCTGAAGTGGTTCTTTCATTTATAAGCTGCTGGCATGCTCAGATAACTTTCTTACATGGCCTGACACAGAATCAAAGTCCATTACTCACTTACCAACCCCAATCCCTCCTCTGGCCTCCCTGCAGTGAACAGAGCTGGAGCTCCAGCCTGCCTGGGACTCAGCCAAACCCTGCCTGAGGGATGGCTCCTGCAAAAGGGCTTCTCAGAAACAGCAAAATCCCCTCACTTGCAAGCCCAGTGCTGGGGGCAAGGATTCCTCTTACAGTCACAAACTCAGGGGCAGGAGGAGGAACAAAAATAATGCACAAAAATTGGCATACTTCAATACAAACAGCAGCTCAACGTAGATCTGGAGTTCTTGGTGTCAAATGTAAATCAGAAGAATTCAGAAGTGGATTTCCCAGATATTTTAATTCTGTTTACATATATATACACATAAATATACTTCCTTACACATGCAGACATGGAAACCCCACAGTCACACTGCACGTGGCTGTGATGTAGGAGTGCAGCAGTGCTCCTCAGAGAGGAGAGCTGTATTGCTCCACCAAAAGGTGTTTAGAGAGAACTTTGAACACTGTAGCAGCAAAGCCATTCCAGCAGTACAAACTTGGGGAAGATGAACCTCTCTTAACTTAAATGAACTCTGTGTAGGTTGAAAAACCCCTTTTCAACAGTGCCGAATCTTTGAAGCGAAAATCCTCACGTTGTGAGGGAATGATTGAAGTGTGAAAACCACCTGTCCACCAGAAGCCTGTAAAGGTGCCCACCTGCTCTGATCAGTGTGGAAGTGTAACACGAGCCATGGCTCTGTGCTGCTCTCTCTGTGCTGTGCGTTTCTCCAGCCCCAGTGTCAGTGCTCAGCTCGAGCCCTGGCACTGAGCAGCTGCCGGTCAAACACAGCCTCACTGACCACCCTGGCACTGGAAAAGGGCCACAGGACTCACAGCTGGGGGGGCAGCTTAGCTGGAGGGCTGGCACAGGGGGAGAGAATAAAAAGCTTCTCAACCCAGGGACACAAAGAGAGGTTTTGCAGTGAGCAGAGATCAGATATGTGAGTGGTGCTTTTTGGGTTACATGAGCATTGCAAAATTCATGGGGAACTTGGAAAGAGAAGATCATCCAGCTGAAGGTTGCCCGTTTTTCTGTTAAGGGAGAGAAACTCTCTCGTTCTGGGTCTGCAAAATTTCTCTCAATAGAGTGGGGCTTCTGCAATCCCTTTGGCCAAGGGATCAGCACCTTCCTACTCCCATCTCCATAGGCACAAGGCACTTGCAGTGGTCCCATTCAAAGCCCCAAAACTAAGTTTGAGACCTAAGGCTACATTTCCCAAGGTTGTGCAAGCCCAGTCTTGTTACTGGGGTTTGCCCCAGGTTGTATCAAGGCTGTTCTCCATCACAGTCACAAGCCAGATTTCAGAAAATCTGAGCAAAATGAAAGGACTGTGTCAGGCAGCTAAGGTGAAGTGGTGCCTGAGCAGAGAGTAAAATAACACTTGGGTAGAGTAAGCACCTGTGGGAGGCATTTTTTTTCTACAGGGACAAAATAACCCTTTATGTTTTGGGGATTTTTTTGTTATTGTTGTCTTTTGGTGTGGATTTTTTTGGTTTTAGGTTGGTTGGGTTTTTTTGTTTGTTTGTTTGTTTGCTTGTTTTTGTGTTTGTTAGTTTTTTTTTTCTGACTATCATTATTATGAATTGTTACCACAAAGCAACTGCTGTGTATTTCTAAAACAGGAGGCATAGTCCAATATCTGTTCAGAGATTTTGACAACCTGATTGGTTGAATGTCCTATAACTCGTGAATTGTGAATGTCCTATAAATATTTTAAAACTCCTGTTCCAGCTACAGACTCACTGAAATCCATACTGAGACTTCATTTTCCTGACAGATGCCTTTGTATTTGCAATTCTGTCTGGTCTTGCTGCTGCAAAATCTAATCAAGGAAAGCAGGTCCCGGCTGGTTGGAGCCTGCTCTCGAGCTGTTTGGGTTGGGGGTACTTTGCAGTTGTCACCAAATTCTTGCACAGTTTTGTGACCTCAGACCTTTTCCCCAGACCTACAGGTGGGCTTTGCTCTCAGAACACCTCCACACTACACAAGCAAGCTGGGAAAATAAAATCCACTGAGGGGGGAGGAAGGGTCAGCCACAGCAGTGACTGGGATGAGATCTGTGCAGAGATCAGTGACAGTGAAACGCCCTTGAAAAATCTCTGCCTCAAAGCAAAATTTCCTTTGCCTAATGTTCTCATTTTGTCTTGTTGGGTGAATAAAAGGTTATGATAATCTCAAGGGATCTTGTAATTCCTCTGCTGAATCACTGTTTGCAATAGAGATACTTTTTCTACATAAACATGAATGAAATCAGAGTTTCAGGACTCAGTGGTTGGAGGTATTTCCATAATCCCAAAATTTGGAGTATGAAAGGAATACAGCATCTGCCCCACTTTCATTTCCATTAGAGTCACCAACATAAAAGTGTAAATTAACCCCAACCTATGTTTATCAAGTCATTAATAGTAGGACTAACAGAAAGAAATGAAGATTTTTTAAAAAATGTACCCTCTAGAGTTCAGCATAATTTTATGTTTGGCTTACCTATGGTATTCATACCAACCAATATCTTCCAATTATCTACAAATCCTTGCTAGAAGGCTCCTACACTGCCCAGAAGTTTAAAAATAGATTTTACTATTGTTCTGTGATATATATGTGGGTTTTACTTTTATAGGCATAGAGCCTTCCGCAGTCTTCCAAATTCTGCACCTTTCAAAAAGCCAAAAGCCCTCAGCTGATTATCTCACTGAAATATTTCAGAGAGTCACTCCAGTTGTGTCTTGTTTTCTGCACTCAAAAATAAGCACCAAGCATTTACTCTTTGGCTATGTAATTTATAAAATTCATTTGCTAACTAAAAGTCAGATTCACTGACAAAGAAAAAAGTAAAGGCAAGTGAAATGTCTTCTCTAAAGGTTAAGTGCATACTTTATTTGCAAGAGAGGATTAAGGATCTTCCCCACAAAGTTTTGTGTATCTGAGTAACCTTGTAAAAATGAATTTTCTTTCTTTACAAGCTGTAGTTCTGTGGTTAGAGAGTTTTCTGAATCCTCTCTGCCATGGATGGTCTTTGGGGTAAATTCTCCAGTGCCTACTAACAGGATTGCTTTTGTCATCTATCACTTCCTTCTGTAGAGATGTTTACTCTTATCTGTCTTCCCTACCAGACCGCCCACTTGCACAAAACTTGTGGGACTTTTGATATATTTGTTGAATTTTATTTTGTTGAGTAGCCACAAGTCCAAAATTGAGCAGGGCATACACATATACAACATAGTCATATCAGAAAATCATTAGAAAGCTGGGTTTAGAAAATCAGATTAAAGATAAGAAGCCAGTGAGGAGTTCTGTGAATCCTTTTGCCAGTGTTTCTGAGGACATGCTGATGTTCTGCAAGGTCTCAGTTGAGTTTGCAGCTGCAGTCAGAAGCAAGAGCAGTGAGAGGGGATGCAGGTAACGATTCATAAACTGTTTGGGATTGTCTGTGACTGATTGTCTGTACAGAGAGCTGGAGAGTGGAAAAGAAAAAGGTAGAGCAAAACTTTTGTGAGCAGGGAGCAACTGAAAGGTGAGGTAAAGCTGGAGATGAACAAAATGTTCCTTATTTTGCTCACATGAAGAGAGGACAAGAAACTTCTTCCCTGTACTTGGTTTTACAGGTTTGGTAACAGATCTGCTTCTCTAAATTACAAATGTGCTCTCTCTGAGGGCAGATAGGGCAGAATTAGCCCCTGTTGTGCTCCCCTAAGTAAAGCACAGCAAAATTACATCCAGGAAAGAAAGCATTTGCAGAGCAAATCTTTCTTGAATACTCAGTGTGAAAATCATTTGTGTAACTTCTGTACGTGGCATCTTAGTTTTGCAGCTTGTTATACTCATTCTACAGGACAAAAACCCTTCCAAGAGATCACAAGATGAAAGAGAAGGCATAAATATTTGCAGTCAAAAGGAAATCAGGCTGTATCAGGTGAGACTCTAACTAGATATTTGGATCCCATTTTTAGCAGCCTTCAGCCCTTGAGTCTACCAAAGGCACTAAATTAAGCAGCACACGACCCTTTCTAGATCAAGATGAAATGATGTTTAAGCACCCCACCAGTTAATGGGTGATTAGTGTATGCCTTTGCTCATTACTCCATCAAGGAACTTTCTCTCAAACAATGAGCATTGAGAAATGCTTTAATTGTTCCTAAATTATTTTGTGGTAATTAGTCAGCTGCAATCCCAAAGAAGAAAGCAAGTTGAGGAGAATGGCAATATTTCCTGATTACCCAAAAGCATGTTCATGCCCTGCAGTCCTGAACGTGTCTGGGAGGAGGTTGACTCTGCCAGAGCCCTCAGTCCTAGCTGTGTGGTGTCTCAGTGTACAGCTGAGCATAAATACCAAATTTCTGACCCTTTGTACATCTTGAGCCATGATTCACACTCCTTCCAACAGCTGAATCCTACAAAAAGCATAATTAGGGGAACTTTATGTATTCCGTGTGAATAGAATCTGTATGGCCTCTGTTGTAAGGTTAAATCATGTAACCACAACTGTGCATTTCACTTCCCTCTCTTTGCATTGATGACTTGGAATGTCTGTCATTGTTTTCTGCTGTAGCTTGGTGCCTCCTTGAAGGTTTCTTGGCAAAATTTGAAACCCACAGAAGCAATGCCATGAATTGTGGCTGTTGAGTCCTAATTTATCCAATGGTAATGCAGGGATGGATCTCAGTGTGGAAGCAAAAAACAGCTCTGAAATTCAATGTGCAGAGCTGAAAACGAAACACTGTGTTTGTGTATTTGCAGACTTGTAGGTGTAGTTTGACATTATTATTGATAAATAACCAAAAATTGTGCAGAATAGGAGCACTCCATCATTTCCTCGATAACTTTTATATTTCTGGGCACGAAACATGTAATTTCTTCTGTCATCATAGTTCTGAAATACTCCCCAAATCTTCCATGTTAATCTAATAAGTGTGTGTTTACTTTACCTACTGCTAAGTGAGTCAAAAGCAGGGAGTTTTTTCTGTCTAAGCTACCAATAAAGCACAGTGTATTCTGGAGTATTCTGGACAGATAATTGAACAGCTGGCAGTAGTCCTGTCAATGAGTACAAATGGTACCACAAAAGGCAGCCCAGCAGCTTTTCTTCTCTTGTTGTAACTTGCACAGTGCACCCATTTTCCCCCTCTGTCTAAATCAGGCAGCTGTACAGCAATTACTGTCAGCATAAATTGAGCAAGCTTGCAAATTGTCTTCAAAGTCATCCAAGAAAGCAACTTTATCCTTTAAGGTAACTGAAATATTATGTTGATATTATATACATTAAATATATATATATATACAATTATTCATATAATTTATAGGTTTTCACTGGGACAAGTTAAGTGCACTTTATGTGTTTTATCTGGATGACTCCTAATGCATGGAAATGTGAATTATTCATAAGCTGCCTTTTGGTTATAGGAGTCTTTATATAGCTTTTGTTTGCTAATGCATTTGATAGGCTATTTTGTGCACTAACACATTATATAGAAAATGCTGGCAGTAAAATAAATGCTAAATTATGCATTCTGTAGTTCTGCATTAAGAGCTGGTACGGTCTGCTTCATCATCTTTGCTCTGCTGTGCTTCACAAATCCAAAGATAATTGATACTGTGGAACTATCACTAACCTCATCGAAAACACACTGCCACTGGACTATTGCTCTGTGTGTTGGTGGAGGGCTGGCAGGGTTGGGCAACCCTTTAGAGCAGTGAAAACCCAAATATCTGACATGGAAGCTTCATACAACACCTGGAGTCCATTTGGGGGCTTCTTAAATTCTTAAATATGAAAAATTTTATAGTTCCCATGCAAACAAAATTATTAGTAAAGGTTTTGAGCGCTGTGTGTGCCTAGGCAAACTCTAGCCAAAGTGATGATGGAAAAGGAAAAGGAAAGGGAAAAGGAAAAGGAAAAGGAAAAGGAAAAGGAAAAGGAAAAGGAAAAGGAAAAGGAAAAGGAAAAGGAAAAGGAAAAGGAAAAGGAAAAGGAAAAGGAAAAGGAAAAAAGAAGGGAAGGAAAAGGGAAAAGGAAAAGGGAAAAGGAAATGGAAGAAAGGGAAAGGGAAAAGGAAATGGAAGAAAGGGAAAGGGAAAGGGAAAGGGAAAGGGAAAGGAGGCAAGGCAAGGCAAGGCAAAAGGTAGAGTGACCTCCATATTTTTTCAGCCAGAAGACTCGCTGTGCAGAGTATAAATGAGCCAAGGTGCTTTCGGGAGGACTCTGCAAACACAGAGGGTTCTATGTGATGTGGAGGTGGGAGAAGAGCTGGCTCCAGCTACCTCCTGCCAGATCCTTTGAGTTAGCAGCTCCCTCACACCTTTCCCCACCCCAGCACTGCTATGATAATAATTAATGAGCAGCTTTAACACAGTCTGGAGTTTTAAGTGGCTATGATCAAGTAGTCACTGAGTAAATGGCATTCACTCATGCTCTGGGACTGTTGGCACTGTTGGAATTCCTCAGAGGTGTCAGCACTATGGCTGTGAGGTGGGGCTAATCCCTTTGGATTGTTTACTTATGTCCTTGGAAACAGTGGATGTCATATTGGCATTGCTCATGGTCATTTTTTGTGAGCAGGATCTTCTCTAATAGACTTTGTCAGTCTCTCAAAATTTTTAATAATATTTATATCTCTTCTCTACTGGACATCTTGATGTAGAGTGGCTCTCAAACTCCTGGTTTGCACAGCCAGATTGGGTGTTTCTTTCCCCACAAAGGTCAGCATTCAAAGGAGCTGTGGAATGACTTAAAACCTACTGCAGTTTCCTATAGACTCACCAGTGCTAACTCTGCCCTGGGTATGTCAGGTGGACTCCTGTGGATTTGAACACTTTGGGACCACAGCATCATTCATCTTACTGAGAGTTCCTATTATCAAAATGTGCCTGCTGTAGCAGATCCTTGTCCCTCAGGTACATTGAGGAGATTTTTCACTGGAAATGTGTATTTCAGCCAAGACAGTAATAAAAGAGTAACCCTACAAGGCAAGTACCAGACACAAAATACCTGACTTAACAACAGAGGCAGGAGCAGGAGCCATCTACCAAGTCAGTGAGATTACCTTTATGTGGAATTTATAATTATGGCTCTTGACTGGTGTCTTGGACATTTTCACAGCCATTTGGATCCTTAGGTCACACTCTCCCCCTATCATATGTAACATACATTTCCTCACTGTTTTTTTTTGGTGTCAGCACTCTGGTTTACCTTTATATTATTGTTGAGGAGGACTGGAGTAGATGGGTGACACTTTTTATGCCTAGCAATTCAATCACAGGGGAAAACAGACAAGATTTGCAATTTTGTGTTCATCTTGAGCCAAATCCATATTCCAAGTCCAGCCTGAGTCCCACTTAGTGCCTGGTTTGATAGTTCTTGTCAATAAGGTGTTCATCTATTGGGTTTGTATCTTGCTTTTGGCAATGATCCATGTATAATGCTCCAGAAAAGGGACTAAAGGAAAAAAAACCACCCCAAAATATAATTCACTAAACCAGTTGCACAACACTGTTCATTTATTCTCAGTGTCCTGTGAGCATTTTTGTGAGTTCCCCAGCCTCAGCTGAGTCTGGTCTTAGGTTTCATAAATAAAAAGTAATTACTGTTAATGAACATTTTTAGCATCTGTATTCAAATTAACTCAATTAACTCAGATCTGCTTTTCCTTAGTTTTTAAGAGAAGTCTCAGTCTGGAATACAACTAAAAGCCAAGGAGGATTTGCAGTGCACATTTTCCCATGTTCATGCAGACCACCAGAATATTTACTCTGTTGGAACCATTCAGATTCATTTATTAATCTTTTATTAAACTTTTCCCATTCCTCTTGTGTGGATTCATATACCTCCCATTGTGATGTAAACCAAAAGGCTCCCAATAATAGCATTGCACTATTCTTAAGGATCCCTGGTTACTCTCACCTGTGAATTAAGCTTTCAAGTAGTTGAAAACAGGGAGTGTGTTAACATTTACTGAGTTAAGATTAATGGTTATTACTAGAGAATAATCTTCCTTTTTTTTTTTTTTAATTTATTAATGGTTTCTCAGTGATGGGCTGAAAATATTCTCTTTTACCACTGCATTATCCTTTCCTTTGTTAGGAACTTTTATTGCTTCTGATAATTCAGTTGATTTAAGCATATTCATTCAGAGGAGCTGTATTTAGCAGAAAAAATTGCAAGAGAGATTTCTACTTCTGAAAATGATATAAAATGTTGTTTGCTTTTTTCTTTCTTTTTTTTTTCCTAATAAGATAGTTCATTTTTATGTTATCATTTCAAAGCTTTTCTGAGTTTCCAGGGGAACTATTGGTTAAAAGTCATCAGAATGTATTTATTAAACTCTCTAGAATTAAATGAGTGAAGGGATGAGCAACTTTGGAGGGAATCCAAATCTTCATAAACTTTGTGAATTATGATATAAGCACCTATTAAAACATATCATTATTCAATTAATCTGGTAATGGGAACCTTGTTTCCAAATTACTTAATCTTTATACTTGTGAGTCTGCAAAATATTTCCAAGTGCAGTAGAATATATTAAGGATTATTCCTTAAACTCTACCTTAGAAACCTGTTTCTCCATTACTTTGTGACTCAAGTGGTCTTTTCTCACTAGAGAAGATTTAGAATTAAATACTCCTAGATGAGAATTTTCCTTTCACACCATTTGCAATCTGATGTTATCCCACAGGTTTTTCCTGGAGAAGGAGTTATATGGTAAGAGCTGCAGGCTCATATGTTGCACAAATTCCTGGGGTTCAAAAGCAATTTCCTAGAAATTCCTGTCATTCCGAGAAGTAAGGGGACTGTGTACTTGACTCCTGGAATCCATCAGCAGAGTCTACTCTTTTTGTGTGCTAGACACATATCCACATTGAAACCAACATGGAATTTTTTGTTTGTTTGTTTGTTTTTGTGTTTTTCTTGTTGTTTTGGGTTTTATTTTTCATCCCCATTTGCTGTTTCTTTCTTTTTTGCTCCCCTTATCAGGAAAATATTTTGCAGAAACAAGAGTTTCAATTCCTCAAATTATTCTAAACAGCAGCCAGACTTCTCAGAAAAGAGCAAACCTAATGTCTTCAGAAGTTCTTTCCTGTCAAGTTGCAAATTGCAGAATCTCCCAAATATAGTGTATAGAATCATTGCTAAGGAGATTAGGCCAATTTGTGCAATTGGTTCTAGGATCCCCTAATCTAATAAAAACATGAAGTAAGTGTGGTCATCCTGAGGAAAACAGAGAATATTAATGAGGCAATCATTACATTTGATCTCCAAAAATAATTTGATTAGTTTTTATTTTAACAGGGTAATTAGAAAAGATGACTCACATTTTACTGATTTCATTTCCTTCAGCCCGTATAAGGACATAAAAATTAGAAATAAAACGTCTATGTGGAACACTGATTTAGGTATATCTTATGCTCCCTACTTAAATTTTGTGTTCTCCATTATTCTTCATGCACTGCAGTGCTTTACAGCTGAGATTTCTGAGATATACTCTTCCCACTGACGTTAATGGCAATGGTACATCAAAATCCGCTAGGTGGCTTTGAAAATTTCAGATATATTTTTAGTCTACTGTGGGAATACTGCCGAATTTATCCTTATACCACCCCTCAGAGACAGGTAAATATCCCTTAAATATATTTTATTGGAGTTGAACTGTGCAGAACAGAGATGTGAGAGACATAATGGGCCTAATCCTATTGACTTATTCTGGCACTGGAGGCGTAATCATGAGCCAAAACCATTAGGCATTCATCAGCAAAACTAGACTGATATTGTAGTGGCCTAATACTATCTAAAGATATGATTTAGAAAATATCTGTGGCACTCTGAGCTCTTTTTTTCGTGTTCAGAGGGCAGGAAGTGCATTTATATATTTTGAAGTGCAAACCAAAATATGTCTTTATAATTGACATTATAATGCTTCATGGGAGGAATAGCTCTCGAGCTTCATATTCTCTTCTTGGCAGAACTTTTTTCTCTTTGTGATTCAAGAGCAGCTCTGGTCAAGTCTATCACAACATAAATTCCCATCTACTGTGGGCCACAAAGAGATAAAATGGATGAAATGGCCTTTACTTTCTGAACAATTTCTCTGCTCTTTACACCTTTTCCCCTTTGTCCACCACTTCTGAGACTTCATCTGGGGTACTGTGGCCAGTCTGGGGATCCCTAGAAAAAGAAAGTCATCAATAAACTGGAACAAGCCCAGGCGTGGCCACTAAGATGGTCAAGGGCTGGGTAAGGGGCTGAGTGAAGAGAGGCTGAGGGGCTTTTTCCAGCCTGGAGGAGAGCCAGACTCAACACTTCTTGGAGGTGCACAGCTGGAAGGATGACAGGACAGGGATACAGGTTACAGGAGCAGAAAATTAATGAGTTACTGGAGAAGTTGCCTTAAATCATTGTGCTATATGTGAGAAAAAAATGACACTGTAAGGAGACCTCAGTTAAAAGTGTTGGAAAGAAGTGTTGCAAATCATGTATTTGTGATTATGGCAAGAAATGATAGGTTTCAGTAATGAGTGATTCTCATCAGACATCAGGAATTAATGACAATGTTAAGCTAAGGGGGAGTAGGATCAATTTTCAGTAGTTTGGAATCCCCACTACTTAAGGTGTTACAGGACATCCTGGAGGAACACCTTTCAGGAATGGCCTAGGGGGAGGATATTTAGTTTTTTGGAAGGACAGTCAGATGAAATAGCCTCTCCCAGGCTCTTCCACACCTGTTTTATCTGGTTTTGTTGAAAAAGTGTAGAGCAAAAACTTGGGGTCAAAGGCTTGGCTCAGCTGCAGTCTTCTTGTGTGACCTTGGGTACATCAGTCAGGTTGAGCTGGGTTTCAACATTCCATCTCCTCAAAGGAGATTATTATTAGTAGTGTTTAGCATGAGAGGTGCACTGAAGGTATAATCCATTAATGCTTTTAAAGCACTGGCTTACTACATTAATGATAAAGATAAATAAATGTTCTGTCCTTGCAGAATTTGTAATCTAAAAAGATGAAAAAATCTGAGAGGAAACATCAATATCTTTGCCTTAGGGACGAACGACACAGCCATGGGAGAGGTGATTTGTCAAATGTGGCAAAACAGGACTGAGAGAAAAGACCCAGATTTGTCATGTATTCCTTAAAGACAAAACCATGTTTCCTCTCTTAGCATAAGTGGTCACAAATATTGTGATTTTGTTTTTTTAAGCTCCTCCATCAGTGTTTCTTCACAGGAGTCATTTTTCCTGACAGCATCAGTAGGAGCAATGAAATCTGCAGCCATTCAGTTTGACTTTGTTTTAAGATGGTGGTGAGTTTTACAAAATTAACAGGACTAATCCTGTGGTGTAGCAAATCCTCCCATCTTCTGCCCAGCCACAAACTTGTTCACACTGTCAGCTCCCTCAAAGGGTGACTTGCTTTACACAGTGCAGGCACTGCTATTAATAATCCATGTTACTCATTTTTCATGACTGCTGGATTCTACTGTCTGGAATTCTTTGGTTCTTTTTGACTTCAGGATCTTTGGACCAGAAATTCTGCCAGTGGGTTTGATCCAGCCCTTACTTGTGCTCAGAGCAGTGTTCTCCAGACTGCCATGAGTGCTGCCTTTATTGCAGAAGTAAAGATGATCTCTGTGCTGGCTTTTGTACAATTTACTGAGGCCTGTGCAAAACCACAGTAACTTATTTTAAAAACAAGAGCTAATCCAAGAAAATGCATAAAAGGCCTGGAGAATGCTTCACCCTTGGGTGAGAGCTGCTTTCTCCACGCTAAGTGGAGGCACACAGACCTGTGACTCACTCATAAGATTATTGTGCGGTTGGAACAGCCTGTCACAGGCTGATGAATGATGTCAGGGCAGGACTCCATCTCCTAGCAACTCCTCCAGCCCAGAGTTGTTGCCTTTACATTTAGCCCATCTAAATCTCCATGCGTGCCAGGATGCCACCAGGATGTGTTTGCTCTCCAGCTTCTGCCGCAATTTCATCAATACTTCTCTTCCACTGCTCTTTGAGCAGTGGGCAGGGCAGGGCAGAGGGCTCCAGCACATTGACTTGGCTAAATGCAGTGGATCAATCTGTGATGCCAATGTGATTTTCCCCTTCTTTTGCTTTTCTGTTTCTTTTCCTTCTGCTTTTTAGGCATGGGATTGTTTCTGCTTTATCATGTGTTCAATAATCCCTATGGTTTCATTGAAGTCTGCCTTAAAACATGCTTCTCTGCATGGCTCTGAGCTCATGGTATCCAAAAGGAGTATTTTTAAATGATCAAATGGTTTAAATAATGCAGGGAAAAATCCAGCAGCAATGTGAACTTCAAGACTTTCCCTTTGTTATAGACTGGTAGATAGATGGTGCCTCTCCAGGATGCAGCAGCTCTTCTTCGGTTCCCAGTTCCTACCACGTGTGACACATGTGCCTGGTGACAGCAGGAAAGATGTTTCCTTGCTGAGAGGAAAATTGGTAACAAAACTCTGTGCAAAGCCTTTCACCACACTTTTCTAAAAAAATAGGATATAGGTGGTTTATAGAGATAATTTGATCTCAGCAAGCTAAGTAAAGGAAGTCACAGTGTCATTGATTTAGAGATACACAAGAGTTACAAGGCAAAGGAAAGAAAGCATTTATCAGTTGTGGAAGGGTAAAGGGATGCCTTGTGCCTGAGCTGCTGTGCTTGGTAAAGTGACTTTTGTCTCAGATCATGGCATAAAAGAACTTGCGTGTTTGCTTAACTCTTCTTGATGTCTGTGCATTGTGTTCAAGAGCATTTATCTGAATGGAAAGCAACTCTTCATATTTTGTCTCAGCTTTAATCTTTGAATCTTTTCATATAAATGGCATTCATGTAAATGACATTTGGGAAGTTGGCACCATCCAGTTGCTGTTGGAATTGTGCTGTTCAGACCAGTTTAGTTTATGAACTGACATTATCCCCATGCTTTGGCTGTAAGAGCTCATGTACTTGTTGGCTGCCCCATCTCAAACCATACGCAGCATTTAGAACTTTTTATACCCACAGCCAGTGGGAGCTGAGCATCTGGCACTTGCTGAGCATGTGCAACTTGAAGAATTAGTTGGAAATTTGAAAATTATGGCCAAATGGAGTCCTCAGCCCTGGCAGTGTTTCTCTGTTCCCAGTCTGAGTCGTGAATAAGCAAGAGGAGCACCACGTTTGTGGAGACAGAGTGCCCACACGGCCCATCTTCCCAACATAACCTCACAAAGGTCCCTCAGTGAAAGGTGCTTCATTTATCTGTGCTTACCAGCACTAAGATCCCTGCTGCAAATCACTCCAGAAGCAGCTGCCAATTTATGTCCATGAATCACCTCGTTGCAGCAGCCCTGCTGTGAGCAGCAGTGCTTTGCTGTAGTGCAATCTGTGTTCATTACAGAAAAAAAGTTTGAGCCTCCTCACAAGTTTGGGTAATATTGCAAATCTTTCAGCATCTATTAGAGCTGGAGCTTGAGGCTTGAATGCTAATGATGCTGAAGCATAACACCGAGGTGATCTGACAAAGTCGCCTAAGGAGGTTTTCATAAACCTTTTGTACAATTTCTCTGCTTCTTTGCCAGTGAAAATTAACCTCTACTTGCAAAAAACCCAAAACTTCACCTAACTCATTTAGAAATAGCAGAGAGAAAAAGAAAATCAATCCATAATGAACAGTATCACATTAAGAAAATCTAATTAGAAATGGCTTCTCTTTTATTGCACTGATAATGGTAAGCGTTAAGAATGACATCATTACAAATTCAATAGTTTATAACAGAGTGAATTTTTTAAAAAGTGTTTAAACTACCAGATCAATAACTTCACACACCACATAATTAAATTGTACAGAAATTCTCAATAAACACTAATGTTAGAAATGTGGTGCTCTATTTTAAAATATATATTATCTTGTGCTGCATGTACTTCTAAAAGTTGCCTTGGTATTACTGAGGACTGAAATTCTCTCTTTACATGGTACTGAGGACAGTTTTCCCTGCTTAGTCTTACTTATTTGTCTTCAGCTGGAGTTGGGTGGAATTTGGTTTTGAGTCTATATGCCAGTGTTATTTGAATATGGATGAAGGTTTTTAAGGCAGGGACTTGAAGAAGTAGAAAAATTTAAACCTTTCCAATGTAACTTCCAATATTTTCTTTTCAAGATACTTTTGTTTCTTTCTGAAAAAATTAAAACTAAGAATGCTCCTACTACCTGGAAATAGGCCTGAATTGTAAAATTTATCCAGGGTTCCCTGTGTCATACAGTCCTTAAGCCAACTTCTGTTTTATGAAAGTAAAACACCCACTAATGAGTTTTTAATCAGTCACTGCATGACTTGATACTTGAGATAATTCATCAGGTTCTGGATGCAGCTAAAATCCAGCAATGTGCTGCACACCCGCTATACCCTATGGCCTAAGGTGTAATTTAGCAGTGGTAAAATTATGTTTTTTCTAAATGCACTCAGATAATCCTCACTCACACTGAGGGAGCAGCACATCTAATGTGTAATCTTCTTGTAATGAGCCTATTACTCTGGTTTCTAGGTAGAGTTCCACCAGGCATATCTGTGGGCAGTTTTGTTCGTACTCTCATTAGAAATGTCTCAGGAAGATGAGCTGCTGTTTGGCAATTTACATGCCTAGATATATTTGTTTTTAACAAGAGCAAGAGATAATTAATACACTTTATGCAGAAAGCTTCAGCCATGGAAATAAAGAGGAACAAGATAAAATCAGTTCTGCTTTCTTTTTAACCAGTCAAGGGTTGCAGGAGTTTCAAAAAGTTTAGGAAAAGGATTCAAGGTTACACAACAAAAGAATTTCTCTAGCATGGACCTTGCAGATAAGAAACAATGTGCTGCACATAATACTTCTGAGATTTGAATTAAAACTGCCAGGGATATTGGCAGTGGAGATGAGCACTGTAATGCACTGTTCTGCAAAAGGAGTTCATCACTGCTAACAGAATTTGAATTATGCTTTACTAGATTTCCTGCATATGTCAAAAATAAGTAATTGCCAATTATCCTGCTCAAAAGAGCTGGTGGGATACAATCATTTAACTTAAGCATAAGTGCAGAGCTGCAGAGCTCTGAGAAAAAGCTCTGCAGAGGGAAAGCTTCAAGAAGTAGTTGCTCATAAATCGAGATAACTTCAACTGAAGCAAAGGCCAATTTTAACTTCATCCTAGCATGTAGATTTTCAGTAGTACTTCATACTCTGCAGCAATGCACCAGCTAAAGCAATGGGTTAATTCCAACTGGCTCAATCAGGCAGTATCTTTAACTTTATTCCTCAGGAAAGAAACAGCCACAGAGACTGTGGCTCGCTTGGGATAAGTGTGCAAGACCAAGAATTAGCCTGGGTCTCTCAAGCTCACCACCCTATCCACTGGAGTCTGCTTTCTCTGGATGGCCAGCAGAGAACTAATGAGAAAATATGATTCCTTATATTGTAGGCTCTTTTTTCATTTTTCTTTCTTTCTGCAAAGGTTATTGAATCCATGCAGGAGCCAGAATTCTTAATGGTTAGATCAGAGATCAGAGTTCAGAGCTAGAGCTCAAAATTTCTCTTCCAGGTTCTGCTGCTACTTCATTTTAGACAGGTCACTTGTTAGCTTCCCCCGTGGCTGAAATGGAAATAATTACATGGAGTTTATGGTGGTGCTATGAGACATACTTGTTGGTTTAGATTGCCTTGGGATCTTTGCAAGAGAGGTGACAGAGAAATGTCAAGTGTTAAAGTACTGAAATCTTTCCAATGGCAGAAAAGGTACACTGAGAAACTGTGCACACAGTATGAAAAAGAAAATTATAGAACACAAAATATAACCATATCATAATTGCAGAAGTTTGTCTACAAAACACTAAACTCTGGTATGACTAAACTCTGTCTGGCACAGGCAAAACTGAGTTTGACTCCAAGCATCAAACAGTTCCAGTTTTTTGCATATTCTTGGGTTTCTGCATATATCTGTGTGCTAATGCAATAGATTAAGAAGAGATTTTGTAAATAGATTTCCATGAGTCAGGGTTCATGGCAGTTTAAATTTGTTGGGAAGCCTCTAAAATGTATCCTGCTGGTTTTTGTTGCCTACACATAAATTCTTGAGACCCGAGGACAGCAAATAGGGCTGATAAGTGTGTGGGACACAGGCAGAGAATTCCCCAGGAGCAAAGCAAACAGCCCAATAGTTCCCTGCATTAGCAAGCCAGTTCTCCAGCTGCCTTGAACAGGAGAAATTATCACCTAAACTTCCCAAGCTCAGCCTGCTGTGGTGATGATATAATTAAATTAAATGCAATAAAATACTGTGAGTAGCACACCTACACAGAGGATGAGCAGGTCTGCCCTAGGTGATACTCTTTGACATCTCAGGTAGCTCTTTCTGCCCATCAAGGTCTCTGGAAAGCTGCCAGCAGGCTGTGCTGGTGCCTCCAGGCTCACAAGGTATTGCAGTGGGGTCTTGTGGAAATCTCTCAGGTTCCTGGAGCCTCTTAAAATCTGCCCAGCTCAGGGTGTTTTGGGACTGGAGTTGGAGGGCCAAAAGAGCTGAGAGGTGCCTATGTAGGCTGCACATCCTGGAGTCACAGCTGAGGGTTTGATCTCCATGGTTCCCTGGTTCTGGGGTTGGGCTCCTGAAATAATGGACCAAATTTGCTTAGGGCAGCACAGCAAGTGGTGAACTGCACCCCTAAAGTTATTCCAAAGGTCTTGGATTGCCATTTAAATGGATCTCTGATTTTTGGCCTGACTTCCTCAAACTCTTGACCTTACCTGACACATCTGGCAGCCAGAAGCTAAGGGAATGCAAAATTGTTTCCTCAGAAATTTAGGAGAGAAACTGTATAAGAAAATTGCCTCTAAAAAATAAAGTATTATTAGCTTCTTAGTCAGAATCCTAAAGGGAGACAATGAGAATTGAGAGGGAAGAGGCTGATAAATTTTGCTGTCTATGAAACTCCAGCAAGGTCTGAGAAGAAGCCTGTGATTGTACCATCTTCTCTGGGCTTTTACAATGTAGAATGTGGCTTGTGGGCTGCAGGGTGATCTGGTACCTAAACCTGTCACTGGGGCAGTGTGATTCTCTCTGCCCACTCCAAATCCGTGTAAAAAAAATCATCAGATACACTGAGGTCACTGCAATCTGTTCTTTTGATCAGATTGTGCTCACCTTAAAGAAATAGGTCAGAAAAAGGTGATTTTCTGATGAAAGCAGTAATAAATCAAGTAAAATCTTTTTGACAGGTTTTTAAAGTTTTGGTTGGTTATTTTTTTTTTTTCCTTTTCAAAGAAATAACATGCACAGAACTTTTTACTCAGCTTGCCTGGAAACTTGGTAACTCCTGAGATGCACTGACCTATCTGAGTGAATTCAGACTCTTCCCCTTCTGTGGGAGATTGTTGCCTCAGCAAGATTCAATGTGGAATGAAAATCCAGCCATGTTCCCAGCACTGCCTTCCATGGGGAAACAGCTGCTGCATTTTAACGTTTGACTGGAGAAAAAAGTAGGTTAGAAGGTTTTGGTGTCCTCCCTGGAGCTTCATCCTTGGCTGAACAGATAATAACTCTCTAGGAAAACACTCCAGCAGTCTGATGTTTTCATCCTCCTTCCCTGCAAAACCCACTTCTCTGAGGAGATGAGGAGGGTAAATGTCTGCAATTAGAAGATGATCCTGCATTGAGGAGCTTGAGAAGATTTGATTTGCATTTTGGGTATGTGGTACCTTTGAAACAATTGGCCCCTAATCCTCACCTGACATCCCTCGATGCTACAGAGCACCTGATGTGCTGCAGGCAGGACTGTGTTTGGCTGTGAATCTGGTCTCTAGTTTTGGCACATTCCCTGCAGGTTTGAGACACATTTTCAGTGGGAAAAAACAAGAATGGTGCCTTAAAGGCACGGACTAAGGCTGTACAGGATATGTCTCTCTGAAATATGAATGCCAGAAAAATCCATATCCAGGTGACCTGGTCACTCCAGGCTCTCTCTATAGCCATAGGAGAATAAATGGCACTTTTAGAGTGTAATTTCTGACCTAGGTTTCCTCAGCTGTTTTCTAGGAAGCCCCAGATCCTGTGGAGAGCTCAGGTGTGGGTATCTTCCCTTGGCCAGGTGAAGCTGGAGCCTCTCTCAGGTTTTAGGATTCTGCCATTGCCCTGCAGTGTGCCAAAATAACTACACATGTAATATTACACTGTCTTTCCTAAAGTGTGACAGAATCCAGTCCCCTCCATCCTGGGTTATTACTGAAATAGCATCCTGAGGACTCTGGGATGACTTTTTGGGAACCTTCAGCTTTTTATGTTACGTCTGTCTGGAGAAGGAGTAACAGGTTTTGTGGCTTGACCTCAGCTTCCCCTTCTCATCTTATTTGGCTCAATTGCTCTGGCAAATGCTGCAGTGGTTTGTGGGTTTGCCCATATCTGCCCACTCTTTTACAGTAAGCACTGAAGTGCTTTTACCCTTGCTTTTCTCATTCAGTGTCCCCTCTGTCCTTCCTGTTACTGAGGCAAGACAAGGTAATGCAAAGCTCCCAGCCCTCTTTCACCCTCTGGCATTCTTTTTAATAAACAGACATTGCTTTAGGCACCTCCTCCCCCTTTGGAGCTGTGATTCAAATGGTTTAATACTAAAATATAAGTTTACGTTGTCGCTCACCTTCATTTCTTCTACACTCTTGGAGTGATACCAACCAGCCTGAGTGAAATATTGCATTTTAATTTATTGAACTGTTCTTTCACCTCTTTTCTTGACACATCTGCCTTCATGAGTACCTTGGCTTCATTACCTGTAAAGTGTCACCTTGGGACGGATATTTCCCATTCACCTTCTCAAGTGGCAGAGGAATGAAAAGAAATTCATTTCGTTTCTCTGCACTTGGACTGAATCATTTCCTTCTCATTCTCTTTGATTGCCACTTTTACACCACAGGATTGCTGCTAACAAACTTTCCTGTGGGCATCCTGCTGCTGGGAAACTGGGTTTATTTCTCACCTTCACAGTCTTGGTTAATTCATCTTCACCTCTGTGCCAGCCTGTTTTCAGTAGGAGGTTTGCAGTAGACCCAAGAAGTAGAAGTGCACACGTGGAAGTGACTTTATTACTCACCTCTTTTTGCCTGAAGGTTTTTCTGGCCTGACCTCATGCATCCTGCTGGTTAATAAAACTTGGGGAAAGCTCTCTGGTAGTTTTCTGGACTGTCCTGGGTTCTTACAAACTGTGCCTTGTTAGATGATTTTGTAACTTTTTTTCCCCCAATGGTGCCCTGAGGGGAAAAAAAAAAAGATTGCTCATAATTTAATGTGACTTTTTAGGTTATTTAGAAACTCCCTAAAAGGAAAATTTAAGAGAATACCAAAAAGTGTCTTCAATCAGCCAGGCAGTAGGTAACAATCACCTTGCTGTAGTTCCTGGAGGATTGTCAAGCCTGTACAGAGAAGAAGATGTTGAGCATGTGAAGAAATGCCCCATCCCCTGGAGTCTGAAAGCACTCCAAAAGGAAGGGAATTACTGCTGGTACTGCAGGGCTTTCCCCTCTCCCAAGCAAGGAGTGAAGGGCTCTCAAATTCCCACCCCTCTGCCCTGGGGCTCTTTGGTTGTCCCCTGTTTACCTAGATACAAGAGAGGGTTATATCAGGACAAATGTTTCTGCTGCTTCTAGTAGAATTTAACTTCAAGATCAATCTGTTCAAAATGTGGCTGCTTAAACTTGTTGACTCAGTCAGCACTAATTACAGAGGCAGTGATTGTATGATGCTGGAATTATGTAATTCCCTCATTTTTCCTTCCCTGATTTTATTTATTCTCATTCTACATTCTATTCTTGGCATCAAAAGTCTTGTCTCTTTCTATTTTTTTTTTCTTTTCAGTTCAGCAAAAATGGAAACTTGTAGACATGGACCAATTTCTGATTTACGTTTGACATGTAAATCTGACATTTCTTCCAAGATTTAGCCATTAGGATGGATTACATTGTATTTAGCAGCATCAGGGTTAAGTTTTTCTCTCAGGTTTCCTGGATTTGTTCTTGTTGGACTATTCTTAGCCTTGACTTCCAACAACTAAAACATATTTACTTGATCCCCATAAATACATGGTTCTGCTCCTGTAGGATTAATCATCTGACATGATTCTTCCAAAGCACCTTTTGGCTTCCTTTCCTCACTTACCAAATCTCTTCTACCAGTTGCTCAGATATTATTTATTTTCATTAACAAAATTGTGTATAATATTTTTATTTTTTTTCTGGTGGGTAAATCAAACCTTCTTAATTGGCTCTGTCCTTCAAAAACTTCCCTGATGCATTTAAGGTAATAGTTAACCACAATTCTTCCACTTTGTCATGGCCCTAACACATGGAGACAACACAATTATGGCTGGCTTTTGGTTGGTTGTTTGGGGGTTTTGTTTTATATTGGGGTTTTGTTTTGTTTTTTTCAATTTAGCAGATTCAGTTTTGCATGTCTGTAAAACACAACAGTTGTCAGTTTATCCTGCCACTGGAGCCACTGGAATGCAGCTCTGTGCTCTTCAGTCCCAGGACATGTTTGAGGCCTGGATTAAAAAAAAAACAAGTTAAAACAGTCAGACTTGCTGTGCTTTACATTAAATGGAATTAGCTCTTTTTGACCAGCACCTCTTCATATCCTGGGTTACTTTGGGAAGTTCACCATTCTTTCATTTTCTACCCCAGTTTTTGAACAGAGATTCTGATTCTGACATGATACATTCAGCAGCTCCAGTGCTGAGTGTTGCTGTTGCAGCCTTTTGTATTCCATATAATGACTATGTGCTTTATGCTGAACTTTATATTTCATTCTTGGGAGATTTTATAATTTATTGCATTCTGCTGCATGAGAAACATCCTTTAGATTAATTGTCACAGAAAATTCTGTATTCATTAGGACTAGACCCTTCTCCTTTATTAGCCTAGAGACTACAATTCCTGGCCTACATGAAAAGCAGCTATTGTCCAGCTTTCAAGCCTTAAAAACATCTTCTCTATCCAGTTCATCCTGTGGGGGAACCAGGAAAACAACCATCAGCAGCCATCCCTAAACTTCCTTGTCACTACCCAAAACTGTCCAACTCTACTGAAGGAGCACAGAAACACTTGTGTGAAAAATCCAGCTTTTGGCTGAGTGGGCTCACTGTGCAGAGAAATTTAGGGAAGTTTCCATGTGCCCTGTAGATAGCAAATGAAATTGTCCAGTTGGTTGAGATGCTCATCTACTCAACACACACAGGTGTGTGGAAAAAGATAAACATTTTCCTACAGGAAGTTGTTTTTCTTTTCTCACTCTGGAAAGCCTGTATCTGGCCACTTCTCATTAATAAAAAAGAAAAAGGCATTTCTGAATCACCTAGATGGCCAGAGTTGCCTGAGAATGAAAAGAATGTCATGAAAAGAAGATAATGAACAGAACTTGCTTGAGCTAAGTTACCAGTTTAAAAGAGTACAGGAAAGGTAAGGTCAGGTCTAGGTCTACACAGAAAGTCTTCTGCAGAGCTGTAGTTAATAAAACAAAAATTCCTGATTCAACATCCAATGCCTCCTCTTTGCATAAGCATGATGAGCAGATAAATAAATAACTAGAGCAAAGCCAATTGTTGCAACTCTGAGAAATTCACAACAGAGAATTAAACACTAGAGATGGGGATGAGGGGAGGTAATTAAAACAAATTGGAATTCTTAATAGGTAGAAATAAAAATGGAGAACTTTCTATCAATGAGTAATCTTGATTGCAAAAGTACTTGCAGATGGCTTTCAGCCTTAGAGGATTTCAGCTGGGAGGTTCTTCAGCAGCACAATGAGCTCTGCGAGTGCTGACCCTTTGTAAGTACCTACAGTAATCTTCACTTGAAATGCCTGGGGAATTGGGAAACAACTGACACTTACCCCAGCTTTTCTCAGGTGTGTTTTGCCAAAGGCTCCCAGCAGACAGGATGGAGCTGTTCACAAAGACATCAGGAACCTTCCCAGCCTCATCTTGTACTTGTGTTAAAAAGGAAATTAATGCAAAATACAGTCGGGAACATAATGAAAATTCTTTTCTGATAGTCTTTACACTGCTGCAAGCATCCCTCACTTCTCTCTTTGAAAAAGGATATAATAGTCCTTTTTTCTGTTTTGTTATATTTGAAAGAGGAACATGTAAGTGTTTTCTACTTTTTTATTTTTTTGCCATTTTTTAGTAACCTAAAATGCAAATTGGATGAGGACAACATATAATCTCCTGGTTTATTATTTTCTTTTTTCTGCAGAAAAGATATGCTCAGTATTTTAATAGCACCATCTGTCACAGTAGCAAGTGCCAAGCTGCAATATTGATCTTGTCACTTTGGGGAATGGTATGGTATTTAGGATTATAAATAACATTTTTCTTTGCTCTGTTCATAGTTTTTATATAGAATCCAAACTCAAGAAACCACTCTTGCCATCTAATAAGACAAGGAATTTCTTAGAATCCATAGCAGAGCATCATTAGGACCCAAAGCAGTATTTGTGTTATTACCTGTCACAGCTCAGTAGAGTGAATAACCCAACTGGTCTGTGAGATTTGTATAGTGGCAAGTATAGCCACAGCCAAGCAAAGATAATGTCTTCTAGTGGCCATAAGTCATCACTGGGCACTAGTTCCCTCTCATTAGAAGAGAGAAGATTATGCTGATGAGATTTTAAATTAAGAGCACTCAAACTGAGGTTACAAACATAGCAAGTGCTGCAGTTTTTGCAATTTTATGTATTGAACAACAGACTTGTTTGTTTGTTTTGTTTTTTAATGGCTCTGTTCCCTTCAGATCATTTGGATTTTGGTTAAAGTTTTCATTTTATTTTGCCTTGGGAAAGAGAACATGCAGTATTGTAGCCAATTTTATCTCCAAACAGACCCTCTGGAGAGGGCAGAATGGTGGTGTCAGGTTTGAGGTCATTGTGAGTCTGGGAAGGTCTCAGTGTGTTGGGCTGCCTGATTCAGAAAGAGACTTTTCCTGGCAAGGAGGAGACAATTCTCCCTTCAATATAAAATCTTGTGGGTGTTTCCTTCCCTGGTTACATTTCTGGATGTAGATGTATTTTTCAGTGCACTAGGCAAAACTCTGGTGCTCATGGATGGTTGAAGAAAAAGATGCTGGACAGATGTGAGAGGTAATGAAATTTTCAGAGTGGTAATGATGTTTTCCAGGATTTACAGGGCTGAGTACTTCTCTCTGTAACAGTCTGTTAGACAATCAACATTTTAATAGTATGCCAGCATTTTTTTCTGCTCCACAAGTTACTTTGCTTCGGGCTGGGTATTACATGAATTTTGTGCCTGATAAAGTAAGATTTCACCTGGGACTTGAAGTGTTAAATTGTTAGAACAGAAATACTCTAATATTGTTTTTTCTGGTAGTAGTTCTCCTACTGCTGAATATATATTTACCCTCTGCATGCAATTTCACTCACAACTTCAAGGCAGCTCCATGGTGCTCCTAAGCACTGCATTTTATAGATTTTCAGCAGTTGTCATTAAACATCTCTCTTGAGGAACAAAAATACCAAACACATTTACACAAAACATCAAAAGCTTGTACTAAAATAATCCATTATAATCCTATTCTTCATTTTTCACAGTCTGTGTAAATTGATTTCATCTAAGATATTACCCAACTATATTCAAGGTTGGGGCTGGTTCTTTCATCTGTTTCATTTCCTGTAACTCAAGTAATTTTATCAAGTGCAGTATTTTTACTGCAGGAAAATAAAATCTAGTAAATAATCTGCTGTATGTTGGGATCTGGATAATCCATTCTCTACCTCACTGCTTGTTTTTGCTGCCTGGTTGTTCAGACACTTGCTCAGCCGTTTCTGAGTATTAGCATTTAATTAAAGTAATACCTGGTGTAGAGGGCAGCCAGGCTGTAGCCATGGATGCAGCAGAAATTTATACAGATGGCACATCAAGCTGCTGTACATAGATATACAAACATTCTGCAGCATAAGCCTAGAGAAGTACAGAAAATTTCATGTATTAAGTGTGGATGTGTATATATAGGTATATTTATAAATGTGTATGCATGCACACACATATATATATATTTATATATAAATATATGGGATAAGGGCAGTTGCAAAAATCTCCACAGTGATTTTAGCCTTGCCTTTGAATACCAAATGTGATTTTTTTCCCGGTGTTTCCTGAAGTGCCAAATGTGAGCCCTGGGTAGTTCATAAACACTGTGTGAGGCTCTGGCAGGGGCTGATCATCAGCTTTTGGGGCCATGGGAAGTCTGGTTGGGCAGTGTCCAGCCCATGATTTGTGGGAACTCATCCCACTCTCCATGGACACATCATGGCAGACAGGCAGCACTGTGGTGTGGCAGGTCCAGGATCTCTGCTTCTCCAGCAGGGAACAATGGTTTCAAACAGGAATGGGCTTTATTTTGCATATTGTTGTGTAGGAAAAAAAAAAATTCCTATTTTTTAATGCTTTTTTTTCCAAGCAAAAGGGAGTATCTGCCTCACCTCCTCCTTGCAAATTTGGCACAGGGTACTCCTGCATCCATCACCTTATGTCTGTAATTATTCAATGCTAGTGTTCTCCTGTATGTGGGTCGTTCTCACAGGTGCTAATTGCTGATCTAACCTCCTTTGCTGATGCTCCACTAGCTCAGAGCCAGCAATGCCTGGCTGCAGGTGGGAAAGGAGACAACAAGAAACATTGCTCTGTTTGAGGCTTGACACAATCAGCTTCTCATATATACTCCTCTGCTCTGTCTGTGGTGGTGGAGGGAGCTATGCTGTCATTAGCAGCCAGCAGGGTGTTTTAAGGGATGTATTTTTACATTGAATTCATCTCCCCTGGTGCCTCATGAGTCTCTCTGCCTTCCCAGCTGCAGAGTGGGGGAGGCTCTGGGCTGTCTGGGTCAGCAGGAACCAAACTGCTGGGAAGAATGGAAAACTGGCAATAAACTCACCTTGTCCTTTGAAATGTGGAGTGACTTGCCTGGCCTGGGGACACTGGGGGAGGAGGTTCTGCACAGAGCCAGGGCAGGAGGAGAGCTGCAAGGAGCCGAAGGGTGTGGGGTGAGAGCGTGTTTTGTAGGTAAATGAGCAGAGGGAATGGAGGGAAAAGGTTTACATGAACCTCTGTGATCAAAGAAAAGATTCTGTGTGTTTCACCAAGAGTTTCAACTCCCCTCTGGGCTGTATTACACAACCAGCTCTGAAAAAGAGCTTTTTTTAAAGAAAACACAGGTAGCTTTTCCCTTTTGATGATCAAACGAGAGATGCATAAAGTCACCCAAAGTGCCTGATTAAAACCAAATCTGCCTCCTTCCAAATGCCTGTGCTGACAATTGTTTCTAAATGTGAGAAGCTTTGTCCAGTTGTATGCAGGCTATGCCTGGGAAAAAGGAGCAATTAATAACCCTGGGGAAGCAGAGGAGGATGTGGTGAATGCAGCAGGGAGCACAAACCAGAGAAGAAGCATTGGCCAGAGGGTAGGAGAGACAGGCACTCTGAGTGCAAATTAATTAAGCAGCAGATTTAATTTGAAGTCATGAAAGAAAACATGTCAGCCTTATTACAGTTAAAGTATTTATATTTGTAAATGGGTTGTGTAAATTCACAAATGAAGAAGAGCTGTTTTGGAGATGGGGATGGATGTAGGAAGTGTGTGTTTTCACACACCAGCATTTTGGGAGTGGCTAGGAAGGGTTTGTGGAGACCAAGTGTGATAGTTAAGATAGTTAAGAAGTGATAAGTAGGGAATGATTCATGTTCTTGTTTGTTAAAGAAAAGAAAAATAGAGGGGAAATATTTTTCTCTAAGTATTATCAGAAATAAGGACTAGAGACAAGTGCTTTGACACAAGTGATCTCTTGTAATAAATTGTGCTGAGTATCTCTTCATTAGAAAGGCCAAGAGGGTGGTTAGAAGTGTGAAAAATGCCAGCAAGATAACTGCAGCAGGACTTGAGGGATATCCTGCTTCAGGGAAAGTCAGACTCAAGGATGTAACAGAGCAGCACTGGAGCAGCTCCCCTGTCCTTACTGGACCACCCAGACCTATCTTCCCAAAGAGTTTTCTGGCTGGTGGGCGTCTTCCTTCCCTGGTGTGGGTGTCCCAGGGGAGCATCCAGAGCTGGGATCCTCTCTGATGAACCATGGGAGGCTTTTCCCCGTGACCTTGGTGTCCTGAGGGGCAGCAGTTCCAGGGCTTACCTTTATTACAGCCCTTGCTGAGCTTCCTGCCCTTGAACTGCAGGTTTGTGAGGACACTGAGCATCCAGTGCCTCAGCCACGGGGTCTGAGGGGAGCTGCAATCCCAGAGCAGCTGTGGATGTATTTGGGGTGTAGAATGCAAGGCTCAGGGCTGCAGGGCTTCCTGTAAGAGGAATTTGGGCAGACGACCTACGCAATCAACGCATCAGAGAAAATAGGAATGGAAAGAATCTCTAGAGGTCAGCTAGCTCACCCTCTTGTCCAAAGGCCAGTTTAATTATACCCACACCATTCCTGAGAGATGTTACATCTCCTCAGCATCTGCCTCTCTAAATTAAACCATCTGAATTCTTTCAAGTTTTTCCTCAGATAGGATGGAAAACTGTGAGCCTCTCCTGGACTCTTTCCAGTTGATGTGTGTCCTTCAGAAGCCCAGGGCTGACTGTGGCTCATGCCCTACACACAGTCTCTCCAACTAAAGAAAACCATGGATTTCCAGTTTTGTTTCATGATTCCAGAGATATATCCAGCCTTTCATAATGATTTGGAAAGAGCTTCCTCAGACATCAGTGCAATATCTTGAAGAACTCTTGTTTGAGTTAAGGGCCTCTTTTTACCAGCTTCTGTCAGGGTGAAATAATGAGTCAAGTCTAAATTGAAAACTTTTAGAAATTGCCTCCAAATAAACAACTTTGTGTAGATTGAAAATTACTACAAAGTTTTTGATAAATGGCAAAGTCTCTGTTTACAAGGAAATGCTTAGTGCAGCTGCCTGTGTTAGGTCAGGTCTCATTTACCATCTCCATTTAATGATCCTGAAGAGGGAGTAAACAGTCTGTTAATGAATTTGTGTGTGGTGCTGTATAGGGAGGAACTGTGAGCAATAGGCAGGAAAGAAAAAGACTACAAAGGGACATAGAGATTATAAACATTCACAGATAATGAAGTTAACTTCATTTCTGTGTAACACAAATTAATGTATTTGGGTGGAGGGGAGGAAAGGAATATGCTTAAATAAACTTGGCCTAGTTGAGAGAATTTTATGAGAAAAGTAGACTTATATGCCATGTACCTGAAGGGGGCCTGTGAGAGAGCTGTAGAGGTACCTTTTACAAGGGCATAGGACAAGGGGAGATGGCTTTATGCTGAAGGAGGGTAGATTTAGATTAGATATGAAGAAGAAATTCCCATCTCTGAAGTGTTCAAGGCCAGATTGGATGGGCTTTTCAGCAACCTGGGCTACTGGAAAGTGTCCCTGCCCATGGTAGGGGTTGGAACTGGATGGTCTTTAAGGTCCCTTCCAACCCAAACCATTCTATGATTCTGTGTGATATTACTCCCAAAAAATTGAATGGCTGTTTGGACTGTTCAAGGAACTGCTCAGACACATGTGAGACACAGGAATCTTTCCTCTCTGTTTGAGTGCTACTGTTCTGTGTGCTTTACTACCAAGGAGACCTTCGAATATACACAAAACCTGTGGTGAAAATGAAGGAGGAGTGGTTAATGAGACTGAATTGAAATATCCTGGGGTAGCTGATTGCCCTAAGGGACAGAGCAGCCTGTGGATGTAGTTTTCAGCAGAGAAAACAGGTACCAACATGGCAAAAGGGAAGATGTATGAGAAAATGCATTTGAGAACGGGGAAATTGTCACCAGGTGTTTGAGCTGATCACGTGTGGAGAAGAGTTCAGCCTGGTGCTTAGAAAAGTGTGTAGTATGTGGGGGAAAAATACCAGGGAAAAGCTGAATTTCTGGAAAAGATGGCAGAGGATAAAGGGATGTCATCCTCATCCTTATTTTAATTTATTTTACCTCCCCTTACATTGTTCTGACAAGAGTAGCATGGGAGGAAGCTTAACAGGAATGGGATTCTGGCCCTAAGAGTCTCTGCTGAGAGCAGGTTCCCTCCAGGGTTTCAACCCTTGAGTCCCCTCTGCAAACAGAGATGAATTCAAGGATCAGATATATCAAACCCTCAAAGATTTAGATGTAAAAACTCAGAGGTTTTCTCCATGCTATTTCTTCTCTTCCTTTTGTGAGTGTCCCAGTGTGCTGGAGGTTTGAATAAAGGAACTTACCTATCTAAACTAGAACCCATCCAAAACCTATTCCCAAATGCATATTTGTGTGCATGTGTATAAAGAGATTGAGGGAATGTTTAATTATGACTTTCCTTTAAAAAAACTGCATAGAAAATAGGGAAAGGCATTGAAAAATTAAGCTGGGCCTGTTAGACAGTAACTGGCCTATGGGTAAACAGCAGCAATGTCCTTAAATATCACAGAAATAATGTAGGAATGCTGAGGTCAATGGGGGCTTTAAAAGACATGAGTAAGAAATGACAGATGAGATTGTCATTGCAAAAAGCCTCTGTGAGTTCTGTGCCATTAGTATTTAGAGAAAAAGCTGAAGGTCATATCAGGGACTAGAATACATTTTCCTGGGGGCAATATGAAATGCTAAAAGGTTTTATGATTATGCCAGAGCAGATAGTTAGGCAATTAGAGCTGTTAGAAATTGTCAGGGCATGGGATCCAGATGAGTTACATCCTAGAACTGAGATGGAAGTAGCATGTGGAATTGAAAGCTTTGGCAGATATTTTTTGATCCATCTCCAGGGATGGGGTGGTTGGAGAGGATTGGGCAGTGTGGCTAATGCAGTTGCTATATATAACCACTGCTCATGAAAAATCCAGTGCCAAAGCAACTCTTTGGTAAAAATACGACTGAGAGAGGATATTTTGCTTGGACTTAGGAAAAGGAGGTTTTGGCTTATAAATTCTCTTGACTTTCTGAAACACGTTATTGCACCAGAAGACAAATGTCAAGCAAAGTCCATAATTTATCTGACTTTTCTGAAAGCACAGCATGCAAAATATCGATCTGCTTAATAAATGCACATTATCTCCTGAAAATGACTAAAAATTAGCTCAGGGAGAACAAATAGTGTCAGTAACACTGCAGAGGGATAACAGAGACCCAAAGAGCAAACATACATTGTGCATGGTCTATTTGCATCAGGTTAGACATCCTTGCACAATGTTTTTCTTGTTTTGAGCTTTAGGCTTCAAACGTAGAGGAAAAAGGGGGAAATCTTGTACTTCTTGGTGCCAAAGTACAGGTACAGTGAGGGGCAGAACCACCACAAGCCATTCAAGGCTGTGCAAGTATTTAGACTGTATAAAACTTCATGTCCACTGTTGGCAGGGGCTGCCCCTCGGGCACGATTCTGAATCAAAGGAGCTCAGCTCTGTCAGGGGTGATGATTGGCCTCATAAAGTATTAATGATGGCAAACTAGGTTGTGTCCAACACAGCTGAATGGGGTGTCAGGAAATATTTGTTAGAGAATGAAGAATGCAGTGTGATAGTTTTAAATTTCCCCTCTGTGCTGGGCTCCTTCCCCAAAGAGAATTCCTGCTCCTGGTTGGAGATGGGAACTCCCAAAGCAACAGCAACGGGCAGCTGTCGGTCCCTTTGATTTGTGTGATGTTTTCCTTGTGTCCCCACCTTTCAAAGTGATACAGGTCACTCTTACACTGACCCTGTGTGTCCCTGTGAGGCAGTAGACATGCAAAGGGGCAACCTTTCCTTCCTCCTCACTCTTCTCTTCATTCTAGGGGTGCATTTATTTCTGAGGGTGTCCTGACATTTCTGCAGACTGAAGAAGCTGTAGCAGGCGAGGTTTTTGTTCAAAGTGGGATCTGCCTCCTGGTGTAAAGGGAGCACACCTCCCTCACATACCTGTGCTGCATTCTACCAGGCCAGACAGCCCTGTTGCACTGACCCAGAGGAATGCAAATAGGAATTGTACTCAGAACCTTCAGGGATCCAGCCTTGTGGTAATCTCCTCCTCCAGCATAATCTTCACAGCTGAACCACCGTTAATGTGTTTGCTATTCATCTGTTGTAGCATTTAAATAGTAATTATTAGTGGTCTATTCTTTTGGGTGATCAGCCCAAAGCTACAGTGCAGGAGTGTGACCTTGAGTTTTCCTACAGACAATGGAAATTAGTTGATAATGGACAGCAGTAATTGCTTGGATGACAGTGCACCTCTGGAGCTACATCACCACAATACATCACTGAGGCCAGGAGCTTAGCAGGACTCAGGAAAAAAAAAAGGAATTAACAAAATGCAAACAAGATGTTGAAATGCATAAAAAAATGGGACAGAGGATAATACAGAGGGTAATTATAATGTAATTATATAAATATAATTATATAAGTAAGCACTGTGGTTTCACTGGGAGTGCTGCATGCAGGGCTGGGCTCAGAGATGGCTGCTGAGTGTGTTTTGAGGCTGGAGTAAATCTTACTCATAGGAGAATTCTTAAACAGTGGTGTTACTTAGTTTTGGAAAGGAGACCACAAGGAGGACATGGAAGTATGACACAGGGCTCTACAAGTGTCAAGCTGTGGGCCAGACCCAGCCCAGTGAAGGCAAAGTGTCCTGCCAGGAATCCTCAATTTTGGAGCCTTTCTCTCTCTCAGGAGAAGAGGATGAAGGAAGGGAATGGGACTAAACAGAATATCAGGACAACTTTTCCCTTTCCTCACATGCAAATGGTCATGGTCATTGATGAACAGATGCACAAGAAGCTACAGAGAGGAAGAAACCAGGGTAGCAGAAATCAGAGCAATGAGATTTCCCACTCAGACTCCTGTTAAAGAGACTCCCCCAAACATTTCCCTGTGTCTCTTGAAGTCCTGCTGCAAGGCATGATCCAGGGAAGAGAAAACAAAAGCTTCTGAACAAGTGATAAGTCTGACATTTCTAATATTTGAGTTCAAATTGAATACACAGACTTTACTTTCACACACGGAGCTTGTTGCCACAAAAGGAAATGAGAGATGAATTCTCACAGGTTTGGGAAGAATATGGAAACACATCAAAATTAAGAGTACTGCTGTTGTTCTGATTAGTAGCAGCACCATTTAGGAGGGATAGTCAAACTCCACAACTTAAATTAAACTTCAAGTATTGGGGATGAAGATAAAAGCCAAGCTGGAAGCACAGCATCCTTCCCGGTTTTTACTTTTCTTGAATTAGTTATGTTTTCTACACATTGAATTCACCCACTTGTATTTCTAGTCAGGTCTTCTGTGTGCTCCTGTGTTTACATGAACAAAAAGCATTCACAGTTATCAGCATAAAGATTAGAAATGTATAAAAAGAGCTTTTGGAAGGAATACTAATAATTTCACAGAAAATTCGTGCCTTTAAGCAGGTTTGTGAAAGTATTTTTGCACTTAAATCTGGCTGATTCTGTCATAATATGAGTTTTACTAAACTGATCATTAGCTTGATCCAATGTAATGTGTTTTGTGGTTTTGATCTTGCTTGCTGCTGCAAATATATCCTTCACTGAGAAATGGCCTCACAGATCAGGTGTCTGCACTTGCAGGCTCCAGTTTTATTACATTTGCCAGGCTGATACACTCATGCCATGTAGTATCACTTTATCACAGATAAAGACAGCACAACTAACTACAAAAACACAAAAAGCCTTTAAATTTTACATCTTGGAAACTAGTTACAATTCACTTTTGACCAGGGGGTCTTCTTCAAGCCGAGAAGAAAATGTAAAATGTATAATTTCATTACCCTGCATTAAACTGCTCTCCCTTCATTAGAGTTTCTCTAGTGAAATCAGCATGACCAAAATCCTGTTCACTTGCTGTTGTTTATTTTTCGTGGAACTCAAAAATGGGCAATACTTCCATGACTTTTCCACTCCGTGGTTTTATTGCTGAGACAATATTGTTTCTGTTACAGCCTGTGAGCAGTACTTTGTATCTGTTCTTAAACAGATCTCAGGCGTGAAATGATGATGTTCCTGTGCTTTCCCAGCCTCTGACGTTACTGGAGCCAAATATTGTCAAGTTTGCTAAATGTTTAGGTGAAAGAGCTGCTGCACTGTCAGACCTGAATGTGCAAGAAGTAATAATCCATGCTAAAAAGAAAAATATATCAGCATTTAACATAAAGAAAATGAGTACTGGCATTTTAAAAGGGAGTGTATTTTCAGGCCTCTTTATCTCTCTACTGGGTTTTGCTCTTTGTGTTAATGAAGTCAAGCTTTCCCCTTTCTTCAGGAAGGCCAGAAATTGATTTTTTTTCCTTCTTTTTAATGGAATTTGAGCTTCTCACATGCCTCACTGTGTGAGGACTCTAAAGAAATCTCCACACATCAGTCTTTCCTGAAGATTTAGTTGTGCCTTCTAGCAACCTCTCCAAACATGCTTGTCTGCTCCAGCCTTTATCATAAATACCTCCCCTCTTTGCAAATGCATTTTAGTCCTGAGTAAGGGATCGATAGCTGAAGGGAATCCTGGAGGAAGCAGCCTGGTGCAGTTCCTTGGTGTCTGACTAACATATCAGTAGGGTTTGCTCTGCCTCCCATCAGCCCAGCACTGATGGAGTTTCCATAGTGGGGAAAGCAATTATTGCCAGTTTGCCTTGTAAATGTTGAAAGGCATCTGCTGTTCCTCTGAGGTGCCTGGAGAAATGGAAATTGATGCTGATAATAAACATAATTATGAAGAAGGTTGCTGCAAAGGCTCCTGATTTGTAAGGGAAAAGTGACATTTTAAGGGCTGTGCTGTGGATACAATGAGAATTGGTATTGCCTTTTAAACCACTGAGGCTGGGACGGATGTTTGATTAATTCTCACCCATTATGAGACCCTAGATTGCAGAAAGTTTGTGTTGTATCAAAGTCCATGATGGCACAAGGGTTTAGGTTGGAAATTCTTTATTCCTGTATCTCATTTGCAAACCTCTGGATCTGGGCTTTCATTGGGGTTTGTTGTTTTTTTAGTGAGACCTTCCCTTGGCAAACTCTTCTAAGTCCAGTGAGGTTCAAGCCTGGCCAGTCCAGACCGTCATCAGGGACCTGCTGGGTTGAAAAATACAAAGAAAAATGTCTGGGTTTGGTGCAAAGCTTCTGGCTTGATGTACCTGCACAATCTCGTCTAAGAGGATAAGAACACATTCTATGATATTTGTGCTACCTGATAGTTTATGTGCCAGGTATTTATACTGAGGTCACAAAATACCAGCTTTTAAATTAGAGACAGCTTGGTGCAAATGCCAGTAATAAAAGAGTCAAGCTGAAAATAACATTAAATAATTACTGTGAAATAAAAGGACTATTTTGAAGTTGTAATTGAGTTTGATGTGTCATGATTATGTTTTTGGTAGCAGTTCATGGCTCATCCAACGTTATTATTGTAGAATCGATGTTTTCATTTAACGTTTTCTGGATTGTTGTTGTCATCTGTGGTGCTTAATTGAATAAAACACAAGATTCACTTGGAATAGATGCAGATACAAAGTACTAAATTTCTCAGAGGAAGAATGTTTTCACTTTGTTTAACCCAAAGCATTACTTTATTTGCAAATATAATTGATACTGGCTTGAAGAGCATTTCTGGAGCACATTAAGTAGGACAGGCATAACAACAGTATTAGATTTATGGCAGATGAGTGTAAATAGTGCAGTATTAACTGTAATGGATTCTGGACTATAAATAAAGCACCACAACCACTGGGTAGGATCAGGAGTCTTATTCATGGATGACTCTTAAAAGGAAAAAAGCCCTGTACTTTGAGTTACCTCTTGACACTTAGCACAAAGCTGCATATTTTGGTAATTCTGAGCTGCAGGGTAAAGCCCAGGTCTCAGCCCCCAGTAAGGATGAGCTCTTGGTGTCCAAGCCCAGCATTAAAATTGAAACAGAATGTTGAGTGTGGTGGAGGTTCCATCAAATCTCACCTGCCAAGGAGCTTCACCTGTGCAGGGAACTGCACATTTTAAATCCTCTCTCAACCCAAATGGTGGTGTAACAGCACCAAAAGCCACTGAATGTGACCCATTCAAGCTTTCTGTATCCAGGAAGGGCACAGAGATGCAATGCTGCACACAGGGAAAGAGCCTTGTAAGAGGTGCCTCAGAAGTGACTGCTGGAAAAACAATTATCTGTGCTGTGTGGAAAGTCCCTGATGGTAAAAAAGTCTCCTCAGGAACAGGCAGCAGTGTGCTGTGCAGGTGTCAGGCAAAATATTCTTCTTGGGGCTGTAAGGTATTTTCTGCAGGGTCTGTTGTTCTGTGGGAAACTTCTCTTCCCAAAGCACTGGGAGCCCCCAGCAGTGCAGCCCCTTGGTGCTGTGGTAATACAAGTACTGTATAAAAAGAAAAGGTTATTTTTCATTTAGTTTCATTACAATGATAATCTGCCATGTTGCATTGGTTGTATGCAGCTGTACCACAGGATTATTCCACAAATAAATGCTTTTTTGACTTCAGCACACAAAAAATGGGTGTTCATTTAGACAGTCCTCACACTGTGTTGGCATTGCTCTTCTCTGACTGTGTAAGGAGGCTTCAAAATTGATGTGCCCTGCACTTACAGCCACTCAGAGCCACTTCACAGAGCCAGGGTAACATCAAGGACCTTCAGCACCTGGAAGAAGATGCACAGGATTTTGCCAGGATGGAAGATCTATCAGCCTTTTATGCAATCAATTATCTCTGATTATAGGAATTTAAACCTCATTTACAGTGCAAAATCTGATGAATATACTTAAATTTCTGTATCCTCCAAAAAAAAGGCTTTATCCCAAACAAATTAACTACCCCTTTTCCTCATGGAAGGAAAGTCAAAGTGAAGAGATGTTCTGGTATCATGTTCCATAATTCAGTGTGAGCTCTACTCTTTCAGCAAAGTCCTACCTGTATCATAAGTGTTTATTATCCTATCTGTGTTTGTGTAAATGTCTTTTAACAAACCATATTGTTATTGGGCAGAAAATTAAATCTTTAGAACAGGTTTCTCTAAGGGAACTGTCTGCATCCTCTGTGTTGCTAAAGAATGTATCTGTATCAAAAAATGTGATAGTGCAGTTTATTTAACCATGAGATACAAAAGGGTTTATTTCATCACAATTCATGCCATCCTAATGGACCACTTGATAAGAAACTATAAAAATGTAGTGCTGGATGGACTGTAAGTGAATATTTATTTGCCTTCTACCACTACCACATAGATGAACCAACAATCTCAGGCTGGTACTTAATGGTTAAGATGGACTGTTTAATCAGGTCTATGGAATTCTGCTGCCAATATTATCTGTAGTCAAATCAGCTGAAAGAAAACACCCATTGAAAGCATCCTTGCAAGACTGTAACTGCTATTTTTGTAGCTTTAATCACAGGCAGCCCATCTCTGGCATCTATGAGGAGGGGGAAATGTTGAAAATAGATTTATCTGTTTTGGAAGTCTTGTCTCTTGATTTCATTTCTGAACATAATTAAAAGCCTGATCTGTTGGTTAGAATTTTCCCATGTGCTTTGACTTTGCTGGAAGGGGCAAAGCAATCAGGCCAGGTACTTCTGAAGAATGATGTCTGTTAAAGCTTTGTACAACAGTTTCCTCTTTGTGCTGAGCTCAGACACATTGCCCATCAATCTCCTCTGTTTTCTCCTCATATTAATCCTCTCAGAGTAGCTACTGCTTGTTTGGTGTCACCAAACTGCAACTCAAGGTGAGAATTAGTTAACTCAGTGCTCTGGATTGCTCTGTAAAGCAGATGGAATTTTTGGTTTTAGTTTTTTGGGTTTTTTTCTGCTGGCCAGCTTCTATTTCCATTATTTTCTTGCAGCTTAAGCCTCTAAACATCCCATCCTGCAGTCACTTTGCACACCAGCAGAAGTCTTGATCTACAAGATGAACAATAGAAATAAAAGACTGCTGATTCCATGAATAAATATAAGCCCTAAGCTGCCTTATTATCCCCAGAAAATATGTCCAAAAAGCTGTCTTTGGGTAATATTTGCAATAAAAGGCTGATAGTGTTCTCAGGACTGATGAAATCTGCCCCTTCTTGTTTCAAAAACTCTGATTTGCTCAACAGAGAGTGCAGTGATGGGTGATGCAACTCTTTTTTCTAGCATAAGTTCAATGTATGAATGTGAAACTTTGTGAGCTTTCCAAACATAACACATTCCAGATATTTCACAGGTAGAGTTGGGCCCTGACCCAGGGCTTTTCAGAACACATTTTACAGCAAAGCCTGATCTGAGCACTTGATATTGATCTCCTATTGATCTGCCCACGCTGGTGGGTGGCTTCTAAGCCCTTCTGCATCTCCTCTGGTGACCAGGGCAGGGTGACAGCTGGCTGGGGTGACAGAACCAGGACAGAGTCACAGCAGGCTGGGCTGACAGCTGGAAGAGGAGTGGGCTCAGCTTTTGTCTCTTTGAGAACTTTGGTGTTGTAGTCAAGCAAATGTAGGCAGTCACATGCACCACCTGTATCTGATTTTTGTGTGTGTGCATATGATGGGCATATTCCATATGTGCAGTTACATGCAATTTGAGAGGTATGTAAATGAGACATGCATTAATTAATTATCTGTGACAGGAAAATGACCTGCTCTGGTTTACTCCCTCACACTCTAGCTCATATTTTATATTGTGTGATTTCCTAAGTACTTTATGTTTGGGGGGGAAAAGTCCACATTCCTGAGTAGCTTTGTGTAACCATGTTATGGAACTTTCTATTAGTCTCAAAATATCTCAGTTTCCCTTCCTTGTGCTATTTTCTAAACTAAAAGAAATCACAGAATTTTACTGGGTTTTGTGCAAAAATTTGGAGGCTCACAGCTGTAAGCTACTTGGAAATGTTTGTGTCATTATTTCTTCTTTGCTGTATTTGAAATATGGTAAAATGGAAAGGTCACAGACACCATATCAAACAACAATGTGGGGAAAATGTGTTGGAGACAAACTCACTAGGGAGTGTTATAGAATGGATGAGTTGATTGTTTTGGGCTGTGTGTGGGAAGTCAGGATTAAGTACATCACAGTACCTGTGCAATGTTCAGGGAGGGCTGTGCTGTATTTTATTCATATTCATAAAAAAGAGTCAAGCTCTGTAAACTGAGCTGGGGCAACCTCAAAGAAATACTGAGTCACAGTGTGTTAAACAGAGGTCCTCAGTCCCTCAGTGAGTGCTGCTCAGCACTCCTAGGACCCTACAGACCTGCAGAGCCATTCCCTGTGCCTCAGCCTGGCTGTCAGACCTCAAAGAACAAACATCTCAGATGGGAAGGCACAGGGAATAGTCTTGGCAAGAGACTTTCCTATGCTCCCTGTACATTTTGGATCTGCCACCTCTGCTGCTACTGATCTCGTGCCACTGGCAGTCAGAGCCTTTTGGAGACTCCTTCCTGTTTTCAGTGGGCAAGGCTGAGGCACCCTCTGTGATTTCAGGTGGAGATGTGAGGGTTTCACACCCCCTCTGCCTGCAGGGCTTCAGGGGCTGTGAGTCTGCCCTTGTTCCAGCTCTGCCTGAGTGCCCAAGGTGGCGTTGCTGGGTACCTGATAACTCTCTGGAATTAATGAACATTATCAAGGATATCTTATCCCCTTTTAGAGGTCTTTTGCTGTGCTCAGAGCCCTGCTGTTCTCCTGTAAGATGTATAGGATATATAGATGTTATGTATTAATTTTCTTGAGTTACAGGTAGATCAAATAAATAGATGAGAACAGGACTTTACACTGCTTGAGTTATTTATTCTATTTAGGTTTGTATTCAGACAGTTATGTGTTGCATGTGTTTGTACATCATGCTGTAAGGTCTCCACTTTCTTTACTGTGTCATCTGGCCACAAGTGAGTTGGGAACCTGGTTTGGTGCAGTATCCTCAGAGCTGAAGAGTACCTCTCTGAAGCAGTTAAAACAATGACATAGTTCTAGCGTGCTTCTGAAATGAAGGCTCTCTAAGGTGGTACAAATGGCACATCAAAACTGCTGGTCAGGTTTTAAAAGAATTAAAGCAAGGCATTGTTCTGGTTTCTGTTTGCTTCATCACAGCAGAAGCAACTACTGAGGTCACAGTAGTAAAAAGCCAATTCTGCTCATCTCCTCCTTTATCTATTTTAGTAAACAAACATCTTTGCCTCTGTGTCAGAGGTTCTGGGTAGGCCTTTCCAGTAGGCCCATTTTCCATAAATTGCATTTCCACTAGAGGGCATTTAACATAGCAGTAACAGGTTTTGTCTGTCCTCTGGGATTGCACCTGTGCTGTGCAAGCCCTGCAGTCCAGACAGGGGAATGAGGGAGGCTACTGAGGCACAGAGGGGGGAGGTGAGTGATGTGACGTGAATCTGTGCATCACTTGCTTTATCTGCTCAGTGGAGTTCTGCCCAAGTGTTGTTTTCTGCCTCTTCCTTCCACCTTCAGACTTGAGTACAGGAATCTGAAAACCTTGTGGGTTTGCCTTCTCCAAAAATAAAGACACAAAGCAGACAGGAAGGGCTTTGGGTCCCTTTGTGCCTCTTTTAGAGAAGACAAGTGTTCGGCAGTGTTTTCATTGTTCAGACTCTTGAGGAGGTTATTTTAGGTTGGTGGAAAAGCTCATCTACCACAGAGCTAGCAGGAATGTAGCAACATATGCTTACCTTATGCAAAAGAGATTTAATCCCAAGAGATCTAGAAACACTTGATAAAATCACACCAGCGTGCAAACCCTCAGAGCCAACACAGCCCCTACCAGAGACTGAGGGCAGGGACCACCACAACCCATCCAGCTGCTGTGAGCGTGTTGGGGAGGCAGTGAACACAGGGAAAACACCAGTGCAGGTGGCAGAGGTGACATCTTTGCACCTCTTGGTGTTGTTTGGGAATATTTGAGAGAAGTTAATGGGTCTGACATGGACTCAGCAGGGCCCAGTGGTCACACCCTCTGCTACAGGTGATGGCAGACCCAAGGAGATCCTCTCCAAATGCCTCAAGCTGGGCTCATCCTGCTCAGCCTGCAGGATCCACATGCCAGGTTTTATGTTCAGAAACTGAGGCTGTTTGGTCTTTATGCCTCCATCACCTGTGAGACCTCAGAAGTTGCCAACTTTCAGGTGTGAGACATCTTTAAGATGAATGTATGTTTTATGCATCCATTCAACAGTGCCAGTATTTTGCATCTGACATCAACCACCACTGCTGGAAGTGTAAGGCTCATGTTGGGAGTTCAGGCATGTTTTCCTATTTTTTTCTTTTTGTTAGAGCCAGTATAAAAGTAAATGAAAAATAACCACCATTGCCATGAAAAGTGTACTTCATAAAACAAATGCTTAAAGAGCCACTCGCTCCAGCTGCAGCTTTTATGTACGAGGATCTCTCAGGCAATGTATGTGCTTACATAAGAAGCCTTTCACAACATTTACATTTAAACCAGTCATCATCTTATATGCAGATCATTTATCCATCCTATAAATCACTTTGGAGCTAAAAATGAAGATGAGGCTCTCTCTTTTCCAAGCAGTAGGCTGCTAAATAGTCTAATATGTTTGCAGCTGTTGTGAAGATGGGGATTCTCTGTTTGACAGTGATTTTTGGGAGAGGGGGTATTTTCTCATCACTAGTGATGTCTTTTACATTTTTTTACATGGATATTATTTCAGTTGCAAAATATATGTTGTGGCTATTCTGTAAAACTTATATTTAAATAAAGAAAGAAAAAGGGAAAAAAAAAAAGATGAGGAGCAAAGACATAAATTTTTCCACTCCTAAAACAAGAGTTAAAAGGAACACAAACGGAGTCAATAAGGAAGGAATTCAGCTGCTACCTAGAAATAACCAGGAGGTGTGGGGGGAAAATGTTAGTGAATACTGATCCCTAAGACCACAGGGAGCAGGAATACTAAGCCAGACTGTGAGGAGGCAAACTTTGAAAAAACAATTTGGAGACCATTCACAGCTGGCACTGAAATTGGGGCCTCAGAAGTCTCTCTCACTCTGATAAAAACGTGAGGAAGAGGCATCTGTTGCATTGCAGCTGCCAAGGTCACAGCAGCAGGAGCCGGCAGAGGGGCAGAGAAAAGCCAGGGACGGGGTCTGTACTCCTTACAGGGATAACACAGCACCAAACTAATGTGGCACTGCTCATCCCCTGCCTTTGAGACTGGGCTGATGTATTAAAATATACACACTGACTCCAAAAACAGCCCCACAGTGGATTAAAAGCAATGTTTTTGAGCAGTAGCTACTTCAGTAGAAAAGCCTGACTGTCGGAATACACGCTTGGATCTTCAGGGTAGGGAAACCAAAGCGGGTACGGAATCAGGAGAGGGAAGGGCACAGGTCCCTGCTGTGCTCCCCAGAGCCACACTCCAATTCAGGCAGGAAAGTGCTATGCAAAACAGCTCTAGCTGTGCATGAAAGAGCAGACTTCTTCACAGCTTGCCTGCCCGTGTTGTCTTATTTGTTTACCATGAACTGTGGGGTCCTGGAACTCGGAGCGGCAGCGAGGAATGGGAAGCAGCAGAATACAGTGCTTCAAATCACCATATCACAACAGTTTTAAACCACCTTCTCATGCTCAAGATTAAAAAAAAAGATAAAGCAACTTAGTGGTGTTTTGGTAATGGACAAATAGTAGCAACACCACGGGACTATTATGCAGAAACACAAGTGGTTCTTGCAGGGCCCATTGTCTCTGTGTCCCCTGCTGCCACGTACCTGCTGTCCCTGAGAGCAGGAGTTCTCGTGCTTGTGGGAACATTTTGAAGTGTATCCCCTGTAGGAGCAGATATTCATGCAAATGACTAATTAGTGGCATTGACTAAATAAACTGGATTTGATATGTTAAATGAAAATAGCACACCAGATTGCTTTCTTAATGATTTTGGTCATGGGTAATGGCAATGTGATGTATTTTTAACTGTAACTATATTAATAATCTGCTATTGGCTCTAGACCTTTCTCAGAACCTTTGAAATCCAGAAAGTCATCCACCTGAGTGGACCCCCAAGACAGAGAGGTCCTCAGAGGAGCCTCTGAAAATTCCTCTGGACATAGAGACTCCCATGAATAACCCTTGGTAGAACCAACATGTTGGAGACAACCAGAGAGGGGCAACAGTAGCAGAGCAGATGCAAGATAAAGCTAACCAATGCATATCCTAAAGGCCAAAGATTTTCTTTCTTTTATAAGAAAATTAGTTTTGGGATGCTCTTTGACAAACTGAGAAATCTTGACAAAGCTAGGGATTAATTTGGAAAAAGACTAAAGTGTATTTTTGGTCTTCTAATAGGAACTATTATGAGAAGCAGTGCTGGGGATGGTGTGTAGGCAATAGAGATGCTCTGCAGCCTTTGTAGGAGTAGGGCTGATGTCAGCTGATCTCTCATCTAAGTGTTTCCAATTCCAAATTCCAACTGGGGACATTGCTGTGCAATAATGTGATATTAGTGTTGTCACATTCTTGGAGAGGGGCAGGGCACAAACTGTGCTTTCCAAACAAAACAAAATTAAATTCTCCCTCTCCAAAGCTTATTCAGATGAGCACAGAACAGAAATCTCCAAAATGAACAGCCAGAATATTTGCCTGTTTCTGAAGCACCTAAAGCATAAACTCCTATAAAGTGAGTTTCTAACCATGCAGCCCTCATGGTTTTACAGTTTTCTGTTCTTCTGTGACATCTTCTATATGAGGAGCTCTTGACCTTCAGAAGGATCTGCAGAGGAGGACACAGCCCCCTCTGACTCTCTGCATCTGAGCCATACAGGAAGGAGAGGGGCTGTGCCATTGCTTTTTGTGTGGATGAAAGGTTGGCACTGGGACTGAGGATGGTAACTGGTCACCAGCATGGCCTGGCACATCTTCAGGGTCATGGACATCTTGATTTTTATGGACCCTTCCCTCTCGTTCCTCTTTGAACTTCTTTAGGAAGATTGGAATGGTGGTGCAGCAGGGCAGTTCCAAAGGTATTTTATCAGTCTTGGAGGCTGAGTGGATTTTCCTTTTCTGGATATGCTGCTGCTCTTAGAAGGACATTGTTCAGGGAAACCTTCTCACACCATTGCTTCAGGAGCTGCCAGCCTTGTGTCCCCATCCCACTGCCTCCACCCCTCAGAAGCAGCACCAATGCACCCTGAGCACTGTTCCCCTTGCACCCTGTGGGTCACTTTTGACCAACCTTTCAATGATTGAATGCTAAAATCCATGGCTGAAACATTTTTAAAGGCTCATCTCACCTCACCTTTCTCATAGTGATTGCCTGTGCTGGCAGTTTGTTTCTCTTGCTGAGTTGTCTTTGAAACATGTACTACCTAAATAACTTTCCTAAAATCCTGCAGCCCTTACAACTTTTCCTTTGTCACATACCTCTGAGTAGATTTTTCTCTTGTCATGTACTTCCCTGGGCCTTGTGTCCTTCCTGAACTGAGAGCAAATCAGCCACAGCAGTGGGAACTGACAGCAGGTGTGAAGCCCAGAGGGGCTGGGTGTACAAACCAGATCGTGGGGTGTGCTCTGCTGGAGGTAACACATTTCTGCACCCCAAATACTAATGGTACTAGTGCCTTAGACCTCCCCAAAATTTCAGGTACATAGCTCTCCATGGGATCTGGTCATGGTCTGGAGAAGGGAGAACATTAACAGACTGTGCAAAGGTTTGGTTAATCAAGTAGAATTAATTTCCACCCACTTTGCCCACTGGCTTCAACTTTCACGATGTGGAAATGAAAGGGGAATAAATAAGCCAGTGTGGCACAGCTGAAATCCCAGGTTTCAATGGAGCAGAAGGGTTCTGCATCCCATAACTGTAGCTGCTGCTGCTGCAGGTATCACTGCTCTTGGTCTGTGCTCCCTGGAGCAGATGTGTGCAGCTGGAGGGCTCACTGTGAGCACAGGCTGCTGCTGGGCCTGGCCTTTGTAACACACAGGGAACAGGGATGCTCTGCACTGAGTCCTGAGAGCCCATTGCTGCTTCCCATGAGGAGCTGCTCTGCATCCAGACACCTCCACCTCCCTGGAATGGCAGAATCAAGGATGGCCTTGTACCCTGATCTGCTTAAAAATATTTGGGAGCAGTAAGAAACTGCTCCTTTTGCTATCACGTGTCACTGTAATGCCTCATCATAAAAATGGTTATGGTGCTTAACTCCTAGGAGTTCACGAGTCTTTGTGGTGATGACAGTTTGAGCTTTTGTTCCACCTGTCTTCCAGAGCCACTGGAACATTAATTTCTGTTTGCAGTGTTCAAGGTTTTCAACAATCTTTGAGCGGGAAGAAGCTTTGTGGTGACTTTGTGAACTCCAAGGAGAATTTTAGGAATGATCCCAGACCACAATCTTGTTCCTGCCAGTCTCAGGAGAATGAAGCATTCTCCTTCTAACAGAAAATGCTCTAGGACATGTGTGACTAATTTGTTACAAGGTAATTAAAAATTATCTGTATTACTGCAGTGCTGCAGGATTTTGTTGAAACAAGCACTCTGGTGAAGATGAGTTGAGAAGCTGGAACGGCTCCTTTTATCTGTCACTGGTTCCTCTCCTGATGGGAGGGAGTTGGCTCTGTCCTGCTGTGGTGCCTGAGGAGGTAATTGCAGTCAAGCATGGGGATGGCATTCATGTGGTTGTAGCTGGCATTTTGAATGTGCATCTTGGCCAGTGAGGAGAGCTGTCTGTGCTCAGAGTGGGCATCCTGAGCTGTCCCAGTGGTGGCACAGTGTGGACTACCTGGACTGGTGGAGGATGCCCATGATGGGGATGCAGTTTGTGTGGCAGGCAGTGAGTCTGGACACTGACACCTTCTCATGGCACAGCAGGGAGTGGAGACAAACCTGTTTCCATGATGGGTAGAAGAGGTTGTCCAGCCTGAAGCATATTTGACCCTGGCAGGGAGGAACAACCAGCTCCCTGTATCCTTGTGATCACCTGGGATGCTGTGGAGAGGGATGGGTGGGAATGTACTCCAGGGTCCTTGTCTGCCAGAGCCTCCTGCCATGCCCCAAAGGGGACTGTCTGGGACCCATCCTTCTGCCTGCTGGGTTTGGCAGACACAGATCCTTGTCCTTTGGTGGGGTGTGTTGTCTTTCACCAGTGATGACTCAGTAGCCTTGGACCCTAACACAGCTCAGAGGTCAGGAAGGTCAGGCCTCAGCCCTGCTCATGTCCCAGGAGATTATTCTCTGCCTGTGACTAATGAGCATTTCTGACTGGCAAAGGTCACTGCTTCCCCCTTCAGTGTCTCCCCAGGAGGTGTTTGGCAACCTCAGAACCCCTTTGGTCAAGGTAGGATGGTGACAGAGAGCTTGAGGATGTCACTGCCCCTGCTGCCACATCCTCCAGGCAGTGAGCAGCTGGTGGCCCTCTGAGGGGATGGGACTCCCTGCCCTGGTCAGGGGTGACAAGGAGGTACTGCAGGCAGAGAGATCAAGGCATTTCAGTAACACTGGGTAGCTGTGCCAGGCACTGGGACATGCAGTCAGAGCAGCAGCCCCCTAATGCACCCATGTAATGAGGCTCAGCCACATGCATTTGCATAGCTAACTGCTGGACTAATTAGCACAATTAACTTCCTATGTGTCCAACAACAAGCTTAGTGGAAAAAAATCTACACTGTAAGGGAGAGTGGCCATTTCCAGAAAAACAGTGAAAACTGTGTCTTGAGTTGTTAACTATGAAAGAATTGAATCTGCATGGGGAGGGCATGAAGTGCAATTAAGTTCAGGGATTGCCAGTGTAGGTACTGAGAGGACATGGACACGTTTTAAAAAGGGATCTGTTTTGCAGAAATTTCCAGCATGTATGGTGAGGAAGTAAAAAAGTCCCATCCAACTAAACAATAAAAATCCCAGAACCAAAAAAAACCCTGACCCCAAACTAACACACCAATTCCAAATACAGTTTTGTTTCATTTGAATTCCTCTTGGAAAGAAAAAATAGCAGAAGTGTGGAGTAAAGCAAACCTTCATTACCACTCACAACAGGTAGAAAAGTAGACCAAGCCAACTGGAAAATTCAAACTGATCCACTTATATAAAACCTTAAAAACAATTCTGTTTTGATGGCTGGGGGAAAATGTATGAACAGTAACCTCACTATAAACATATAGAAAATATTGTGACTTAAACTATGGGGACTAAAGAGACGGAATTGCAACGTAAGCTAGGAGTATAACCCAGCAAGAAACCAACACAGGCTGTTAGATTTGAATGCAAATTATTGTTTCTTGTTAGAGAGGTGCTATTTTGGTTTTTTAATGAGCTGTTGATCATGGCACATGGATTGTGGCACCTGGGACAAGGCAAGGATGTCCAGTTTTCTCCCGGCACAATTCTGGGTTGTAGATCTTTTATGTCGTGGTTCCTATGAACTCCTGAGAATGTAATAGTGAAAATGCAGAAATGTTTAGGGAGTCTGAGTGGTGGCTTGTAGATATCTTTAGGAAAAAATTGGCCTGCCATTGATTTCTCCCTGAACCAGGGATCAGAATTATCCCAGGTGTAAGGAGACACTGACTGTAGTGGCGTTGGTGAATGTGACCTTGTGTAATAAATTCGTGCTGTAAAATTAAGGATCAAATGAGGCATAATCACTTCCCTGTCAGATAAACACTCTGCTGTTCCCTTTCCTTCGCCGGTTATCCGCAGACTCAGCAGAGATCCCGGTACCACGTGAGAGAGGAAACATTTCGCTTTCCACAGCTCTACAGCACTGAGGACAGCTCTGGGCTCCTTCCCGGCTGTGCTGGGTAGGAGGTGAGGATGGCAGAAGCAGCAGCGTGGCATTTTCGTGTCACCTGGTGTTGGGGTGAGTGGGGGGCTCGCACCATCCCAAACAAACACCGAACAACCTCCGTGCTGCTCCAAGGTTTGTCCGGCCATGCGAGGTGCCCTTCCCGGAGCGTGGCTCTTGCTCTGTGCCTCGTGCTCGGGCACACCCCGTGTCACCCGTGCTGACAGCGAGGTGGGCGAACGGGCTAGGAAGGCTCGTTTGGCAGCCCCGATGTGCTGGAGAAATGCCTGTTTTGGCAGAGAAGCTGCAGGGAGCGAGCTACGGCAGCGCGGAGCGGCGCGGGGAACGCGCGCTCCTGTGTCACCCTGCAACGCGACCTACATGGCAGCTCCACGGCAGACGGGCACGGTGGCCCCGTCACATCAGGGACACGGAGGGGGCTGGGGAAGGCTGGGGGCACGTTTCACCCTTCGGCAGTGAGGGGGCAGCTCCCCGGAGAGAGTCGGTGCTCCCCGCGTCCCATCGCGGGGAACCTGCTTCCCTGGCAGCGCGCTGCATCCTCCGAACCGCGCCGGCAGCGGGGCAGCGCCTGCCCTTGGCACAGCTCTGCTTCAGAGCCGGGCACTGACGGCGCCGGAGCCCCCGCAAGTTGGGAGAAGACAAGAGCGAGCCTGCCAGGAACTCCGCATGTGCGCGGCAGCGGCCCCGCGGGGATGCGGGATGGGGCAGAGACCCCACAGGGATGCGGGATGGGGCAGGGACCCCGAAGGGATGCGGGATGGGGCAGGGACCCCGAAGGGATGCGGGATGGGGCAGGGACCCCGCAGGGATGCGGGATGGGACAGAGACCCCCCGGGGATGCGGGATGGGGNGCGCCGAGGCAGCCGGTGCATGCGCAAGGCGCGGGCGGCCGCCGTGGAGGTGGGGAGCGAGGACCACATCGCTGCCTCCGGCTCCGAGCTGCCAGTTGCTGGTTGCCAAGCAGTTATCATTGTTTCTGTGACGATTGCAGAGGCTGTTGCTAATTGAAGAAGCCCCCACAGCATCCTTCTCTCTGCTCCTGCTTCTGCTTTTATTTTAGAGGCTCAAGGGGGAAGACAGCCAGACTAGTGCTTTTTTACATTGCATTTTTATTTATTTCTTTTTGTGGGGGTGGGAAATTTCTCAGCTGGTGATTAAGTGATGGACTAGTTACTCATCCGTATCCCTTTAGTCTTTGTGTGTGTGTGTGTGTGTGTGCGTGTATGTCTGAACACACAGACGAGCTTACACACACACACACACAGAGTAAAATCCTGTTTGCCACTGCAGTGGGCACAAATAGGTGAGCATGACTACAGCCAAGGAGCAAAATGCATCAGGGAAACAAGCCCAACAGCAAGACCAGGTAATGCTTATTTTCCTCGATTTCAAACAGATACAGATTTGCATTGTGTAGCTTTGTGTCTCTTGTATGGTGATTATGATTTTTGTAAAAAAATATTTTTGGTGTGTGTTCTTAAAATTGTCAACTGAGTCACCAGCCAGTGGCAGGAGGAAAGTGCTGTTTAGCTGGGTTCAAGCTCTGCTTTCTCGGTGTATGGGGAGACTTGGGGGGGAAGCTGAAATTGTGCTATTTTTAACAACCTGTACCCCTTGCTGAAGGCTATAGGTGTTTGTTCTGTAACTTGTTCCTTCATGTGTGCTGGGGGGGACAGGATGTTGGCATGGAGGCCCCTTCTCACTGGAGGAAGGGGGCAAGGGTATTTAAAAGCCCCTCTGCAGATGAAATTGTAAAAGTGAGGTTCAGCTGCTGACTTTGTCATCCACTTTCAGTGAATTTTTCTTGCCTGGCATTGTCTTGGAGGGCACTTCAGGGTACAGCGTGTGCTCAGGCTGTGCATGAGCAAGCAGGGATGGCAGGGGGGGCAAAAAGCAGCTGCAAGTAGGAAAACTCCTACTGGCTTTGGGGGAAATTGCTGTGCTCACAGCATATCTGAACTCGATTAATTTATTTCTCTTGGTAGGCGCTTTATGTGTTTCTGTAGAAAGTTAAAGACTTCATTTTCTCTGTCAAACCTGTATTTTGGACAATATTCCTCTCTGCCTGCACTTACCAGGATGGAATGAAGTCAAAACTTTCCCTGTCCAAAAAGCAGCGGGTGACAGAAAAAAAGAGGGATATATCCTGAACCGTAAAGGATGGGCAGAGTTAAAAAGTGGTGGCAGAAGGGAAAGTCTGGCTGTGATCTCAGAGCTCCAGCTGAGGCTGGGGAAGCTTCCTGGGCTCCGGGGGCACTGGCAGATCAACATCTCCATTCTCCTCATCCCCACCTTCCCCTCCCCACCCTCGGGCCGTGCCTGGGGGAGAGCAGTGGAGCCCAGACACTCCAGCTCTTCAATTTTTCCTCATCTCCTTAAGACATTGGAAGTTCTTCACTTTAATCTTTGGTTAGGACAGCAGAGAAGGATAATTTAAACAGATCTCTCAGGGCACAAATTAATTCTTAAAATAGTTCTTCCTGGTGTGATAGGCTGAGAGCCTCACATATAGTTTTTCTTTTTTTTTTTTTTTTTCCTTTTTACAATATTTTAGGGAAGGGAAAAGCATGGGAAGACACTAAGCACCACAAATAGCATCATATAATCTGCATTTTCAGGGTGACATTATACTAATGACCAAAACAGGCTCAATGGTTCAGACAAAAACAGAAGGAAACAACTTTGATACTCAGGGTTAAGAAACTACGCCTTCATCCAACCCTGCTGGTGTTGGACTTTTCTCCTCTGTCCAATGCTCTTGGAATATGCATTTTTGTCACTGTTTGCTGCAGGTTACCTGTGTTTCTGGGAGGCAGGGGCTTATAAGTGCCTTTCCTGAACAAAGAGGGCTGTGGGGCTGTCCCTCCTCCTGAAAGCTGCATAAAAGTGTTGGGTTTTGTGTGTCAAGAAGTATATGTTGCCTTTTTATAAAGGAGAGGTGGTTTTGTTTCAAGTACTGTTACCTGCCTAATGCCATTTTGCTGTGGGCATGCCCTGTCTTTGCTACTTTGGTCTTCCTACATGAATATAAAATGCTCAGAATAGGTCTTCAGTATTATGCAGAATCTTGATTGAGTATATTCTATAACTGACTGAATTGCAATTATACCCATATGGTACACTTAAATATTCTGGAAGTACGTGCTCTCTCAGCTCTGCCCTAGTGTGAGCATGAAATAGAAATATCAAGAATATATAAATATCAATCATATTGATGAATATTAATGTCTGAGTCTGTGAGCAACTTTGCTCACTCCCATCATTTCTTTTATTGTTTTCACAATACATTATTAGTAAAATGGCTTGACAGCAGGGGGTTGAATCCAATCTCTGTCTATTGATTTGAGTGCACTTTTATCTTCCAACACCAAAAGCAGATCTAAACCCTTATTTTATCTAAAACTGTTCATAACTGAAAAAAGGCTCTATTCAAATTCTATTTCTAGCTGAAATTCTATTTCCAGGCTTATGCATATCAAGAATTACTGAGGGTTTTTTTTCCTTGCTTAAAAGTGATGGAGAAACTGAAAAATGTAGCTTGGGGGAAAACTGAAGGCAAAGTGCTGGTCTGTCTGTAGAGGACTGAGTGTTTTTCAGTAGCAGCTGCTGCTGTCGTAAGAGATTTTGACCATTCCTTTTCTGTGTTCCTTGCTGTGACATTCCCTGGATCCAGAGGCAAGCAAGTGACACAGTTGGCTTAAATCTGTGCTGTGTCCTACCATGCTAACACAAACATAAACTGGCCATGAAAAGACACTGCAGGAACAGGATAGGGAAAGTTTGAAAACATCTGCAGAAGCTTTGCAGGCATAAATTAAAAAATCTACTTTAGACTCATGTGTCTGTATGCAAATGAAGTCATGTTCTGTCTTGAGATCTACAAAAATGATAATAATTAAAAAATGATTGAGATGTGGAGATAAGCAAAGCAGTGCCTTAGCTGCTGAAGGCAGGCATTCCCTTTCTTCCTCAGGTAATTAAAAATGCTTCTATCCAATTTCTTTCTGCTCAGCAATGCTGCTCACCCCCATGCCAGTTTAACCACTCAGCATTCCCATCATTTATCGCCTTGCTTCTCTGTCTCACGAGTCTGAACTCCTAAGTCTTTCGGACATCATGCACAGAAAACATTCTGTAAGTGATAAGTAATGCTGTCTGTTACTGTCAAGCTGTGATTGCTTGATCAAGAGGTGAGCTGGCTGTGGCTGCCCCTGTGCACTTGGCTGCTCCTGGCCCGCCGTGGTTTCCCTTCGCAGGTTGGGTCGGGCACCGCGCCCTCGTCACACTTGGCTTCCTGCTAGAACCACTGCTCAGAAGTCTGGCAAAGCCTGCAGACTCTGACAGACTCAGGATCTGGTTCAGGAGGACTTGAGAATCTCCTTCTCCCCCTTGGGGTTTGCTAGCTGGCTGTGTGGCTATGCCATTAAAACACTTTTCTGTTAAAAAGGAGAAGAAAACAACAGCAGGTCAAGCGCTCTGACAACTCGCTTTAGCTATTTACACAGGCCTGGAAATTTGTTATCTTAGTTTAGCCCAATTCTCACTACTTTTAATGGCCTTTGGGAATGCAAATAGCTCTGTAGTCATATATAAAGATAAGGAGGCTGATTTTTTAATGAAAATGTGATAACAGGCATAATGTTAAAATGAGACTCTTAAATATTTTAAAAAGTGAGTCAGCATATCAAGTATAACAGGATCACAGATTCTCAAAGAACACTTTTTATAAAACATATTTAAAGGGTTGATTGGTTAATTGGGTATTTGAACACTGAGAATAAAGGATTGTTCTCGTTTCTTTTGCTGTGTAGAGGAGAACTGTCATGGGCTTATGGGGAGCAAGATCCTGCTCTGAAATGTGCTCATGTCCTAGACAAGGTTGTTAATGACTTCATGGAACTCCAAGTAAAAGACCAAAAAATAAGTGAGGAGACAAAATAGCTTGAGGGCTGCCTTATTGAAGTGGGCTCTGTGGAGGAGTGGAATCAGATCAATAGAACAGCTCTGCCTATTAGCTGTCATTAAGATAATCAATTCTGAATTTTACAGAACAGCTGGAATTCCAAATAAGAGATGTGGTGTCTTCAAGTGGGAAGAGAACACATTTCACTTGGAAAACCTAGGCCAGACTCAGGAATAAAATGATGGAAAGATTAATATTTCATGCTGCTAATGTTCCCCTGCCACTCTACTTCACAGAAATAGCCTGTAGTATCTTTAGGAGTGAGTACAGTTGGAGCATCTAATATACTATGCTGAAATGTGCCTCTACTTGTAACTTTATCCAGATAAGAAAATAACTGTAAATAATAAGTGCACCTTAGCTGCCTCGTGCAGGCATTCCCTTGTGTTGTTATAATTCAGGTAATTCTGGGATTCCTGCACCAGGGGATGTCAATCCCTGTGTGCCCTGCTCTCTTCCTGCAAGGTCATAAGTAATCTCAGTCATCCTGAGCTGAGTCCTGCGCTGGTACTTCACTCCCAGAGTAGATTAAACTAAAAAAATATGAGTGTGCTCACACTGGGAAGTAGTGTGGACCCACCCTATGAGAGTCAGAGAGGTGATATTGATGTCCCAAACACTCATTTTTTATGTGGGATTATGTCAAACTTATTCCAGACTGGTGTGAGCATCCTTTAGTGGCTGTTCAGCATCTTCTCACTAAGCATCATCTGAAATGAAGCCAATTTCTGTACTCTGAGTCTACTATAAAATGTGAGAGCATGGTAGACATTTACTACTGAGAGATTTGGTCAGTGGTGCAGTTCTGAAATGAACAAAAGGACTAAAAGTGCCCCACATGTCTTCACTAGGAGGGATGCAAATAAATGTAACTTCATGTGAGCTACATTCCTGTATCCAAAGATACTCTTATATATATATATATAT